>LPNX010181634.1:33024-43506 GCA_001517045.1 Pseudotsuga menziesii | reverse complement strand
TTCGTGTTATTTGTTGTGCTGGTTTATTTCCTTGTTTACATGATGGTTATGAATGCAGTATAAATGTTTTTATTTGGTGAAGGGACTACTAAATTTTTTATTTTGCAGATTTCTTGAATGCTTTATAGCTTCAAGGTATCAGGGGTATATTACAGTGTACATCAATTGGATATTTGATGTCCATGTTATTTGCATGCATTGCCTCAATTTATTTTTATATAAAAATCAAACTTACAGCAACCACAATGCCACATGAACCTCAACACGAGAGAAACTAGATATCAGCTAGATTGTCCCACATCACAAAAATGAAGCTTCGCTCCAAAATTTAGTCACAAATATTGGTCCTATAACTTAGAAAGACATGAGTCTTACTGCGATTTCAATTCTATCAATGGAAAAACTAAATGCGCATAGATAAATCCATGTAGCCTTTTGATTTCTATAGGTGGTGCAACTAAATATATAAACAAATGAATAAAACGTTTTGATCCTATTAATGATGTCAAGGTGAAATTCAGATGGAATGTGTAACCTTCAGAAAAATAGCCCATATTTAAAGACAGCTTCTGAAAAAACAACAATCTGAAATGCTTTAAAGAAAATCTGATAATACCATTAAATTAACAATGCAGAATACCATTTCACAGTGCATAATTTAAACTCTTTATTGACAAAAAGGCAAATTCATATTGAAACTTCAACAAATTCTGAACAAGACCAGAAACGCATGATGGAAAAAGAAACTGATATTATTTTGTGATGAAAACCCCTTTCTATATTGGAAAATCAACACGCACCTGTGTATTGATAAAATGAAAACAATATAATAGTCCAAACCTTATCCAACCGCTGAAAAAACACATAGCATCATGCATTTTTATTATTAGCATTACCATCCACATTTGTAGATCCAATTGAAAACGACACAACAACATACAATACCGTGCACAATACTAGTAAGTAGACAATAATCATTTTAATAACAAACCTTCCTTGTATTAAATCTATTACAGTGTTGCAAAACCATAAGAAAATACTCCATGATAATACACAAATGACACATTTAGACACAAAAAGAAGAGACACCCATGTAACATGGTTCACCGAATCCTGGGTTATGTCCACAAAACAGTATTATCATGTGATATTTTATAAAAAATTATAATCTTCCACAACATCCTTGTTGCGATACATTTCTTCGCTATTCACATAGACCCTCTTCTCGAGAGCTATTTACAAATGAAAAAATAGAGATTCTTGGCTAAATATAAAGTCAATGGATCCAACCCTAATCTTTTTGCAACAATAAATAAAGAAATGTAACCAAGTTTTTCTTTTTCTTTTTCACTCAGGGTTAAAATAAGAAGCCGTAATTTCCAGATTTACAAGGAGCAATAGCCTCAGTCTAATTAGGATAAATCATGCACATCATATACGTCAGTACGACCAGTTAAGATGCCAACTCCAATGGAGGCTCTTGCATTGTGGCATAGGAAGTAAAATCCAATAAGCTAAAGACAACCCCCCTATCACCAAAGGCCTAAACGTTAATAACTAATCCACATGAGTTAATTTATTACATAAGACTTATATTTAAAAGGTGTACTTGGCACAAACCATCAATTAAAAATTGGTTTAAATGTTATGTTAAACTCAAATTGAACCCAAAGGGAGGTGCAACATATTGGAAAACTTCCATTTCAAAGGGAGGTGCAGCACATTGTCAAACTACCATTTCAGCGCACAGAGGGTATATACTTTACGATATAAAAATATGCTTAAAACTTATTCACATTGCAACCATATTAAGATAGAACCCCAATGTATTGGACTAAACAACAAAAAGAAATCCAGACCTTACCTAGTGCCATGCTGCAGTGCCAGCCGAGGCCATCCAACATAGCCCGCCCCCTCCTCCATCCATCCCCATAGGTATTTATATGTTTTACTCATTTATTAGGTAAGAGAGTGCTCTTCCCATCACCCCGACTAGATTCCTAAACTTAGGGTTTCCATTGCGACTGATGGGGAGGCTTTTATGCCATCAATTCCATTAATTTGGTGATTGTTTATGTGCTAAGACAGTGGCATCGCTATCACGTTCACAAATTATTTAATTCCTCCATCCATGTCGAAATCCTCCTTCTTTCAAGTTGGAATCAAAGCCAAAATGGGATAGAGGGTTTTAATTCAAAGATTCATGATTTTTAGCTGAATGATTTAATTCTCCTTTGAATATTATCAATGTTATAATAATAATTCATTCCCATCCTTTTATAAAAATTTTGACCTATCATTGTTTTCCTCTTTTTTTTTTTATAAAAAGAATTAATGTCTAAAGGACTTACTAATTCATGTCTTTATTAAACAGCTTAATGTCTAATAGGACTTAAATCCATCTTTAGACTTCATAATAAAAATGGTTCATGTTTTTATAAAGACTAAATATATTATTTTAATTGTCCTTTATATCATAATACTCTATGACTTTTATCTATCATTTTCCCTAAAGATAGACTTCATATAATAATAATAATAATACTTGTCTTTTTATAAAGACTTAATCTATCGTGTTCTTTAATAAATGGATAGTTATAAATATATGAGCACAAATATTTATAGTTTTTTATAACCTTTTTCCGATCCTTTATTGGAAATCCGTCCACCATCCTAGTTCTTATCGCACATACACTTGTCAGCCCCCTTGCGTTGTTAACTTTCTCCTAAAAATATTTTGGAGGAGACTAGGTTTTTTCACTTACGCTTTCCTCTTTCGGGTTGCGTACTGAAGGAAATATTATGGCTCTCAAAACCATTCATTTTTCAACCCAGTGGTTTTCCAGTTTCCCACCGTCAAGTTGTCTTGAGGTTTTATGATTGAGGAAGTAAATCACCTAACTTTTGGGTTTATTCTTGTCGAGCCTTGGCCTTGAGCTCCTCACCCAGAAGCCCTCATACAATAACATTCAAAATTTCAATTTTCTTAGGGGTATATAAGAGGGACATTACATTGTGCATGTTATTGTTAAAATGAACAACTTAGTACCCATCATTTTGAAAATCACCACATCTAAACAAATTAGGTTATTACTTAAAAAAAAGACTTTCCAAGAAATGAATTTTGTTTACTAAACCGAATAAACAAAGTGATAAGATTCTACATGATTGCAAATTTCTATATATTGCACACACAATTGGTAAGAGGAATATATTAGCATCCCTTGTTTTAAAAAAGATCAACTTCTATTTTTTTTAAACACGACTTTTTTAAAAATGACACTTGTTTAAAGATTTGAATAAAAACAATATACACATTCAGCATGTACGCATCTTTATATAAATTTTGCACACAATTGGTGTCAGGAATATCTTAGAACCCTTGTTTTTGTAAAATCATGTTTAAAAAAAATACATTATTTCTTCAAAAAAATATAAAACAAATTGACATTTCTTTAATAAATCAAATCAGCAGAGTATGCACCTTCTAAATTATCACACCTTTCTATACATTGTGCACACAATTGATAAGAGGAAGAGTTTTAGTACCCCACGCTTTTAAAAGTCATGGCTTGAAAAAAAATTATATTATTTCCTTAAAAACAAGAGTTTTTAAAAAACACCATTTGTTTAATAAATCAAACAAACAAGCTTTGTGCATTCTACATTATCACACCCTTTTATAGGTTGTGTACACAATTGGTAAGTTAAATAACTTACTACCACTCATTTGCTAAAAGAAGGACTTCCACAAAAATTACTTTATTTGTTAAAAACAAGAGATTTAAAAAAGTGCTAGTTCTTTCATCAATCAATTAAACAAAGTATGCACACTATACATAATCATACATTTTCATACATTAGATAGAAATTTTGTAAGAGGAAGAGATTAGTACCCCTGATTTTCCAAAATCACAACTTTTAAAAATATTAGTTTATTTCTTAAGAACAAGGAAATTTTAAAAAACTTCTTTCTTTAATAATTGGAATAAACAAAGTATGCACGTTGTACTTAATGATAGATTTTTATAGTTTGTGGATAAAAATCATCAGAGAAATAGAGTGGTACCCCTCATTTTTAAAATTTACGACTTTTAAGAAAATGTTTTATCTCTTAAAAGAGATGACTTTCAAAAACACAATTTATTGAATAAATCGAATCCACATAGTATAAAAATTCTACAAGACCACATGTTTTTATACATTGTTCATGCAATTGGTAAGATAAATAACTTCGTAACCCTTGTTTTTAAAAATCATGTCCTCTAAAAAAAATTGTTTCTTGAAAAACAAGACATTTAAAAAACATCATTTACTTAATAAATAGAATCAACAAAGACTGCAGATTCCATATAATGGTACATTTTTATATATTGTGTAAAATACCCCTGATACCTTAATACTACAAACCATTCAAGGAGTCTGCAAAATAAAAAGTTTAGTAATCTTTTCACCAATTAAATCATTTATACTGCATCCACAATAGCATCACCATGTAAAAGAAATATGCATGCACAACATAATAAAGACAACCATATTCACGTGGTTCACCTCGTCCACGAGGCTACATCCACCAATTTATTTGTTCTATTTATTTCTTTATCAAAATAGAGTGCTTACAAAAATCACGGCTCATTCATGGCCGGTTTTATCTTACCTCAAGGCTCTATGCAGAGAGACACTTCTAACTCAACATCACTCCTTTAGGACCCTTTATAATCAGCTCATAGAAGAAATCCTTAACAGCCCTTTTGGGCACATGGTGAACTTGAATTTACTACAACAATTAGGTACCCTAATCGGTGGGTGTCTTAAGAAAATATTATTCTTGAAAAATAAACTCATGTACTGTAATTAATGTCCCATTTTCCATGTTTCGTATTAAACAAGTTATTCCCCATAGCTAAGTTTCTTCTGGAGATTTTATTTAAAATTCCTACGTTTTCCTAAAGGAGTAGGCATAGAGATGTAACTGTAAATCCAGACATCATAATCAGTCTTTTAAGCAAGTCCCTAACCACCAATGTGTATAAAACGAGGAGGTTTCCTCCTAGTGAAATCCGAAAGCAATTTTTACCTGGTGCGCAGTGTACTGACTTCTAGTTGCATTCCCCATCTCAATGCAAAAAGATTCGAATTAGATATTAGCCATTGTGCTGAATCCTAACGTGGATCGGTTCTTTGATCTACATTGGATTATGTATCTCATACTCATTATGCCAGTTTTCCAAACAATGATTCAAACTCCATTCTATGAGGAGAGCCCATGCTCAAGGTGAGTTATCGAAAATGGATCGAAATGCATAAAATCTTGATCCCTTTAGGTCAAAACGATAGTGTAAGCTAGCATAAGAACCCTAAATTGCATCTTCCAATCCCTGGCATTCCATATCAATTAGAAAACATAATAATAAAAATAAAGGCGCCTCTTCAAAAGAGGAACTCGTAGCTTGGGTTCAAAAATAATAGATTGGGCAAGCGTTTACAGTCCAGAGCCTACCTAAAACTATCATAAATCACATTTTATCATTAGAAGGCAAGGCGTCAGGTCCAATCAATTCAGATTTAGCATATAGGAGAAAAACGCAGGGAATGAACAAAATTCCACGTTTAGTCAGTTGAGAGCTATGTTGATTTTAGGTCAGTAGTTAAATATAATGTGAACCTAGCTGCCTCCCAAAATGCAATCCAAAAATATAATGTACCTGTATATGCATGAACTCATGTGTCCAAATGGCTTACTTCCCACACCAGCAAATTTTAAACCCATACTTACAGCGCACGAGGTGCAGAAGAAAAGCGTCCAACATTCCTCCATTCCCAAATTCCCTTTCTCAGCATAGATAGTAAAGTTTTAACCCCCCCCTCAAAATATCGAGCTTCCTCTTTTTAAAGGCGCAGAGAACACTCCTCTCTGGCAGCGATTGTTCTCCCTAAGCTTATGACCGTTTTGAGTATTAATTATTCCCCTTCCTCCTACCCACCCAAGAGCTAAGGGGTGCATTGACATTCCGAATGTCTGCAAAAGTTTAAGGTGTTGGCAGCACTTCATGCCGCGGGAATAATTCACAAATTTTAGGGCAGTAATTCTGTCACACTTACTGGGGAGGTGGTCTTCCCTAAAATGTTGTCGTAAAGAAATTAAATTCAAGGCATGTGGCCTGCCCAACGAGTATTTCCATTAAGGTATGACGGAATAAAATATTCATTTAATTGATGTACGTATGAGTGTCTTATGAAATAATTAATCCATTAAACTTAATTAAGTCCTTAATATATATATGGGTTTGTTTTACAATCAGTGTCTTTTAAGACTGAAATCTATCGTTACCTTCCTTATAAGGACAGTCCATGTACTTTAAGGTACCACTTCCTTTCCATCGAGGAATTGTCCTTTTCCACAACTTCCTTTCCTCTTAGGATGTCACCTAAGTCGTTTGAAGGAAATTGTTATATTTTCTTGTATTTACTTAGGTATGTCGAGCCTAAGTCCCTCTTCCTCTATATTCAGATATTAATCTAGATGTGAGGTATGCTAGCGCCGCTATCTCTCTTATGGATTCTTTTACTCATTTATTAACTTTAAGCTCCCTAATTTTTACTTATATAGATTGCAAGCTTTGTTTCCGGAGGGGCCTTGGCCTTGAGCTCCTCACTCGGAGACAAATACAATAACACTTGAATTTACAAAATATCTAGGGTTCTCTTTAGAGGGTTGTTACATATTGTGAATGAGATTGTTAAGAGAAAGAGCTTGGTGCCCCTTATTTTAACAAAATGCGATTTTTGAAAAAAGTCACTTTATTTCTTAAAAACAATACTTTCAAAAAATATGTCATTTGTTTAATAAATCGAATAAACAAATTTTGCACATTCTACATGATCGAACACTTTTATAGATTCCACATGTGATTGGAAAGAGAAAAAACATATTACCCCTATTTTTTAAAGCATGACTTCAAAAAAAAATATTTTATTTCTGTAAAAACATGACTTTTCGAACAACGCATTTTTTTATAAATCTGGAGCAACAAAGTATGAAAAATCTACATGATCACACATTTTTATACATTGCGCTCACAATTGGTGTAAGTAACATATTAGTACCCCCCCTTTTTGTTTTAAATCACATTTTCTATGGAAAATTATGTTATTTCTGAAAAAACATGACTTTTTATCCAACTACATTTGTTTATTAAATCAGTTTAACAAAGTATGCACATTTCTATATAATGAAACCTTTAAATACATTTTGCACACAATTTTAAGCATGAAGATCTTTGTAACACTTATTTTAAAAATCACGACTTCTAAAAACATGACTTTATTTATTAAAAACATGATTTAAAAAAATAACATTTCTTTAATAAATCAAATAAACTAAGTATGGGCATTCTTCCTAATAGCACCTTTCAATACATTACACAAATAGATGGTAAGAGGAGGATCTTAGTACACTTTCTTTATAAAAGTCATGACTTCGAAAAACATTTCTTTACCTCTTTAAAAACAATACTTTAAAAAACACCATTTGTTAATAAATAAAATAAGCAAAGTATGTACATTCTACATTATCACACCTTTTTATAGGTTGTGCACTCAATTGTTGGGAGGAATAAATTACTATCACTCATTTTTTTTTAAATCATGATTTCTAAAACAATTACTTTATTTCTTAAAAAACACATCTTTTTTAAAAACCCCATTTGTTTAATAAATCAAATAAATAAAAAATGCAATTTTATACATAATCACACCTTTTTGTACATTGCGCCATAAGGTTTTATTTTTCCCAAAATGTCTCATATTTGAAAAAAGAGCAGAATTTTCTAGGAATCTTTCATATTTTGGACATAACATTTAGCTCATTACTCGAAATTGGGCGGACTTTAGATGATTCGAAAGGTCTTGCAAACGTGTTTGTTACTAAAACGCTCACTGTAGATAAACGGTAAGGAATAAGGAAACACTCCAAAAAACAAAGTGGTAGAGAATTTCATGGTCTTTCCAATAGTCTAAAGTACGCCCAATTCTGAGTTATGAGCAAAATGTTATACCTAACATAAGAAATATTCTAGGAATCTTTTCAGTTTTTGTTCAAAATTATAGATTATAGAAGTGTCTAGAATGTTATGGCACAAAATTGGTAAGATCAATAGTTTAGTACCCTTCATTTTTAAAAATCATGACTTCTAAAACCCATTCTTTAATTCTTAAAAAACACTAGTTTTTAAATAATGTTATTTAATTAATAAGTTGAATAAACAAAGTATGAAAATTATACTTGATCACAAATTTTTATAGGTTGCACACACTATTGTTAAGAGGAATTGCGTAGTACCTCTCATTTTAAAAGATCACAACGTCTAAAAAATTATTTTATTCCTAAAACGGCAATAATTTTTAAAAAACACCATTTACTTAATAAATTGAATCAATAAAGTAATCACATTCTACATGATCGCGCCTTTTTACACATTGTTCATGCGATTAGTAAGAGGAATATATTAGTATCTCACATTTTTTAAAATCACGACTCACAAAATAATTACTTTAATTTTTAAAAAACATGAATTTTTTAAAGATGCTATATATTTAATAAATGGAATAAACAAACTTTTCAGATGCTAAAGAATATCACATTTTATACATTGTGCACACATTTCGTAAGAGTAAGATCTTAGCACCCCTCATTTTTAAAAATGGCATTTTCTAGAATGGCATTTATTTAGTAAATGAACTCAAGAAAGTATATGCATTGTACATAATGGAACCTTTTTGTGCATTGTGCATGTAATTGGTAAGATTTAGAGTTTAGTGTCCCTTCTTTTTCAAAACCACGTATTCTAAGAAATCATTGTATTTCTTAAAAAATAAGACTTTCTAAGAAACACCATTTGTTTATTGATTCAAATCAACAAAGTAAGCACCTTAGACATTATCACTCAATTTTATAGGTTTTGCATGCAATTTTCAAGAGGAATAGCTCTGCACCCCTCATTTTTATAAATCACGTTCTCTAAAAAAAAAAATCTTTACTTCTTCAAAACAATACTTTAAAAAAAAAACACCATATGTTTAATAATTTGAATCAAGAATGTATGCACATTCTTCATAATCAAATAGTTTTATACATTGCGCACACAATTTGTATGAGAAAGATCTTAGTACCCCTTGTTTATAAAAATCATTAATTAAGATTTTATCCTTTTTTTTCTTAAAAACTTGACTTGAAAAAAATCATTTGTTTTAAGCAAAGAAAAAGAAAAAGTATGCACATTTTACATAATTCCACATTTTATGCATTGTACATGCTATTGTTAAAAGGAACAACTTAGTACCCATTATTTTTAAAAAGCACAACTTCTAAACAAATTAGTTTATTTCTTAAATAAAAAGGCTTGTTAAGAAATGCCATTTGTTTACTAAATTGAATAAGAAAAGTAAGAAGATTCTACATGATTGCAAATTTTCATAGGTTGCACACATAATTAGTAAAACGAATATATTAGTACCCCTTGTTATAAACATGAATTTTAAAAAATGACACTTGTTTAACAATTCGAATCAACACCTTTTTATATATTGTGCACATAATTGGTGTCAGGAATATCTTAGTGCCATCATTTTTCTAAGATCATGTTTTCTTTTAATACTTTATTTCTTTAAAAACATAATTTAAAAAAAAGGAATTTCTTTAATCAATAAAATAAACACATTATGCACATTATACATAATTACACCTTTGTATACATCATGCACACAATTGGTAAGAGGAAGAGTTTATTACCCCACCTTTTTAAAATTCACGACTAGTCAATAAATTACATTATTTCCTAAGAAACAAAACTTTTAAAAAAACACGATTTGTTTAATAACTCAAATAAACCAAGTTTGTGCATTCTACATTATCACACCCTTTTAAAGGTTGTGCACACAATTGGTAAGAAAAATAACTTACTACCACTCAGTTTTAAAAAGTAGGACATCCAAATAAATTACTTTATTTGTTAAAAGCAAGAGTTTTTTAAAAAATTCAGTTTTTTAATACCCCTTCTTTTTAGAAATCGTGACTTTGAAAAACATTACTTTATCTTCTTAAAATAAAAACTTTAAAAACATCATTTTTTTAATAAATCAATTTAAAAAAAGTATTCACACAGATGGTAAAAGGAAGATCTGAGTACCCCTTCTTTTTAAAAATCATGACTTTGAAAAACATTACTTTAGCTTTTTAAATAAGTAAAGTATGCACATTCTACTTTATCACACATTTTTATAGGTTGTGTAATGAATTTTTAGGAGCAATATTTTATTATCACTCATTTTTTAAAAATCGTAATTTCTAAAACAATTACTTTGTTTATTAAAAACAACATGTTTTTTAAAACCCCCATTTGTTTAATAAATCAAATAAACAAAGCATACAATTTTATACATAATTACACCTTTTTGTACATTGTGCACAAAATTGGTAAGCGA
>LPNX010181634.1:16394-32969 GCA_001517045.1 Pseudotsuga menziesii | reverse complement strand
TTCAAATTAACAAAATATGCAACTTATACATGATCACACAATTTTATAGGCTGTCCATGCAACTGTCAAGAGGAAGAGCTTTGTACCCCTCATTTTTAGAAATCATGTTCTCTAAAAAAATTATTTGCTTCTTAAAAACAAGACTTTTTAAAAAACATGATTTGTTTAATAATTTGAGTCAACAAAGAAAGAGCTTATTACCACTTTTTTCTAACAATATTGACTTAAGAATTTTTCCTTTCTTTATTAAAAAACATGACTTAAAAAATGCATTTGTTTAATCAATCAAACAAAAAAAGTGTGCACATTTTACTTAATTCCACATTTTATGCATTCTGCATCTTATTGTTAAAAGGAACAACTTAGTGCCCATCGTTTTGGAAAATCACAACTTCTAAACAAATTAGTTTATTACTTAAAAAAAAGTCTTTTAAAGAAAAGAATTTTGTTTACTAAATCGAATAAACAAAGTTATAAGATTCTACATCATTGCACATTTTTATATGTTGCACACACAATTGGTAAGATAAGTGTATTAGCACCCCTTGTTTTAAAAAAATCTCAACTTCTATTTTTTTTAAACACGACTTTTTTAAAAATGACACTTGTTAAAGAATTTGCATAAAAAAAATAAACACATTCAGCATGTACGCACCTTTTTATACATTTTGCACACAATTGGTGTAAGGAATATCTTAGTACCCTTGTTTTTTGTAAAATCATGTTTAAAGAGAATACTTTATTTGTTAAAAACACAAATAAAAAAAAATTGACATTTCTTTAATAAATCAAATAAAAAGTGTATGCACATTCTACACAATCACACCTTCCTATACATTGTGCACACAATTGATAAGAGGAAGAGTTTAGTACCCCACATTTTTAAAAGTCATGACTTGTAAAAAAATTATATTATTTCCTTAAAAACAAGAGGTTTTAAAAACACCATTTGTTTAATAAATCAAATAAACAAGCTTTGTGCATTCTACATTATCACACCCTTTTATAGGTTGTGTACAAAATTGGTAAGTTAAATAACTTACTACCACTCATTTTCTAAAAGAAGGACTTCTAAATAAATTACTTTATTCGTTAAAAACAATAGATTCAAAAAAATGCTAGTTCTTTAATCTATTAAATAAACAAATTATGCACACTATACATAATCATACATTTTCATACATTGGATAGAAAGTTTGGAAGAGGAAAAGATTAGTACCCTTGATTTTCAAAAATCACAATTTAAAAAAAAATTAAATTAGTTTATTTCTTAAGAACAAGAACATTTAAAAAAACTCGTTTCTTTAATAATTGGACCAAACAAAGTATGGACTTTCTACTTAATCATAGATTTTTATAGTTTGGGGATAAAATTCATAAGAGAAATAGATTGCACCCCTCAATTTTAAAATTTACAACTTCTAAAAAATATTTATCTCTTAAAAGAGATCACTTTCAAAAACACCATTTATTTAATAAATCGAATCCACATAGTATCAAAATTCTACATTACCACACATTTTTATACATTGTTCATGCAATTGGTAAGATAAATAACTTTGTTACCCTTGTTTTTAAAAACCATGTCCTCTAAAAAACACTTATTTCTTGAAAAACAAGACATTTAAAAAACATCATTTACTTAATAAATAGAATCAACAAAGACTGCAGATTCTATATAATGGTACTTTTAAATATAGTGTGCATGAGATTTCTAAGAGAAAGAGCTTGGTGCCCCTTGTTTTAAAAAAATGCGATTCTTAAAAAAATCCACTTTATTTCTTAAAAGCAATGCTTTGAAAAAAAATGTCATTTGTTTAATAAATCGAATAAACAATTTTTGCACATTCTGCATGATTGCACACTTTTATAGATTCCATATGTGATTGGAAAGATAAAAAAACATATTACCCTTGTTTTTTAATATCATGACTTGAGAAGAAAAAAAATATTTTATTTCTTTAAAAGCATGACTTTTTGAACAACACATTTCTTTATAAACCTGGACCAACAAAGTATGAAAATTCTACATGATTGCACATTTTTATACATTGCGCTCACAATTCGTGTAAGTACCATATTAGTGCCCCTTTTTTTCAAATAACGTTTTCTATGGAAAATTATGTTATTTCTGCAAAAACATGACTTTTTATCAAACTACATTTGTTTATTAAATCAACTTAACAAAGTATGCACATTTGTATATAATACATTTTGAAAAAAAAATTAAACATGAAGAGCTTACTACCACTTATTTTAAAAATCACAACCTCTAAAAACTTTACTTTGTTTCTTAAAAAACATGATTTAAAAAAATAACATTTCTTTAATAAATCAAATAAATAAAGTATGCACATTTTGCCGAATAACACCTTTCAATACATTGCGCACCTAGATGGTAAGAGGAAGATCTTAGTACACCTTTTTAAAAATCATGACTCTGAAAAACATTTCTTTACCTCTTTAAAAACGATACTTTAAAAAACACCATTTGTTTAATAAGGCAAATAAGCAAAGTATTTACATTCTACATTATCACACCTTTTTATAGGTTGTGCACTTAATTTTTGGGAGGAATAAATTACTATCACTCTTTTTTTTTTAAATCGTGATTTCTAAAACAATTACTTTACTTCTTAAAAAAACATCTTTTTTTAAAAACCCCATTTGTTTAATAAATCGAATAAATAAAGTATGCAATTTTATACATAATCACACCTTTTTGTACATTGCGCCATAAGGTTTTATTTTCCCCAAAATGTCTCCTATTTGAAAAAAGAGCAGAATATTCTAGGAATCTTTTGTATTTTGGGCATAACGGTTCACTCATTACTCGAAATTGGGCAGACGTTAGACGATTGGAAAGGTCTTGCAAACATGTTTGTTAATAAAATGCCTGCCCCAGAGAAACGGTAAGGAATAAGGAAACACTCCAAACAACAAAATGGTAGAGAATTTCATGGTCTTTCCAATGGTCTAAAGTACACCCAATTCCAAGTTATGAGCAAAATGTATACCTAACATACGAAATATTCTAGAAATCTTTTAACCTTTTGTTAAAAATTATACATTATAGAAGAGGGTAGAATGTTATGGCACAAAATTGGTAAGATGAATAGTTTAGTACCCTTCATTTTTAAAAATCATGACTTCTAAAAATCATACTTTAATTCTTAAAAAACACTAGTTTTTAAATAACGCTATTTAATTAATAAGTCGAATAAACAAAGTATGAAAATTATGTTTGATCACAAATTTTTATAGGTTGCACACACTATTGGTAAGAGGAATTGCACAGTACCTCTCATTTTAAAAGGTCACAACGTCTAAAAAATTACTTTATTCCTAAAAAAGCAAGAATTTTTAAAAAACACCATTTACTTAATAAGTTGAATCAATAAAGTATTCATATTCTACATCATCGCACCTTTTTACACATTGTTCATGCGATTAGTAAGAGGAATATATTAGTATCTCACATTTTTTAAAATCATGACTCACAAAATAATTACTTTATTTATTAAAAAACATGATTTTTTTAAAAATGTTATATATTTAATAAATGGAATAATCAAAATTTTCACATGCTAGAAAATGTCACATTTTATACATTGTGCACACATTTGGTAAGAGGAAGATCTTAGCACCCCTCATTTTTAAAAATGGCATTTATTTAATAAATGAAATCAAGAAAGTATCTACGTTGTACATAATGGAACCTTTTTATGCATTGTGCATGCAATTGGTAAGATTTAGAGTTCAGTATCCCTTCTTTTTAAATATCATGTATTCTAAGAAATTATTTTATTTATTAAAAAATAAGACTTTCTAAGAAACAACACTTGTTTATTGATTCGAATCAACAAACTATGCACCTTAGACATGATCACAAAATTCTATAAGTTGTGCATGCAAGAGGAATAGCTCTATATGCCTCATTTTTATAAATCGTGTTCTCTAAAAAAATTCTTTACTTCTTCAAAACAATACTTTTTAAAAAAACACCATTTGTTTAATAATTCGAATCAACAATGTATGCACATTCGTCATAATCGAATAGTTTTATACATTGCGCACACAATTTGTATGAGGAAGATCTTAGTACCCCTTGTTTATAAAAATCATTATTTAAGATTTTATCCTTTCTTTCTTAAAAACATGACTTGAAAAAATGTAGTTGTTTAAGCAAAGAAAAAGAAAAAGTATGCACATTTTACATAATTCCACCTTTTGTGCATTGTGCATGCTATTGTTAAAAGGAAAAACTTAGTAGCCATCATTTTTAAACAGCGCAACTTCTAAACAAATTATTTTATTTCTTAAATAAAGAGACTTTTTAAGAAATTCCATTTGTTTACTAAATTGAATAAAAAAAGTAAGAAGATTCTACATGATTTCAAATTTTCAGAGGTTGCAGACACAATTGGTAAAATGAATATATTAGTACCCCTTGTTTTAAACATGAATTTTAAAAAATAACACTTGTTTAACAATTTGAATTAACACCTTTTTATATATTGTGCACATAATTGGTGTCAACAATATCTTAGTACCATCGTTTTTCTAAGATCATGTTTTCTTTTAATACTTTATTTCTTAAAAAACGCAATTTAGAAAAAAATAGCATTTCTTTAATCAATCATCTAAACAGATTATGCACATTCTACATAATCACACCTTTGTATACATAGTGCACACAATTGCTAAGATGAAGAGTTTAGTACCCCACCTTTTTAAAAGTCATGACTTGTCAATAAATTACATTATTTCATAAAAAACAAACTTTTTAAAAAACACCATTTGTTTAATAACTCAAATAAACCAAGTTTGGGCATTCTATATTATCACACCCTTTTAAAGGTTGTGCACACAATTGGTAAGAAAAATAACTTACTACCACTCATTTTTAAAATGTAGGACTTCCAAATAAATTACTTTATTTGTTAAAAGCGAGAGTTTTTTAATACTCCTTCTTTTTAAAAATCATGACTTTGAAAAACATTACTTTATCTTCTTAAAATAAAAACTTTAAAAAGATCACTTTTTTAATAAATCAAATAAAAAAAGTATGCACGTAGATGGTAAGAGGAAGATCTGAGTACCCCTTCTTTTTAAAAATCATGACTCTGAAAAACATTACTTTATCTATTTAAAAATGAGACTTTAAAAAACACCATTTGTTAAATAAATCAAATAAGTAAAGTATGCACATTGTACTTTATCACACCTTTTTATAGGTTGTGCAATGAATTGTTAGAAGCAATATTTTACTATTACTCATTTTTTTAAAAGCGTGATTTCTAAAACAATTACTTTATTTCTTAAAAACCACACACTTTTTAAAAACCCCATTTGTTTAATAAATCAAAGAAACAAAGTATGCAATTTTATACATAATCACACCTCTTTGTACATTGTGCACAAAATTGGTAAGGAGAATAGTTTAGTACCACTCATTTTTAAAAATCATGACTTTTAAAACAAATGCTTTAATTCTTAAAAATCACAAGTTTTTAAATAACACCATTTAATTAATAAGTTGAATAAATAAAGTATGAAAGTTATACTTGATCACATATTTTTATAGGTTGCACACAGAATTGGTAACATGAATAGCGTAGCACATGTGATTTTAAAAAATCACAACATCTAAACAAATTACTTAATTAAGAAAAAACATGAATTTAAAAAAAACGTCATTTATTTCATAAATTAAATCAACAAAGTAATCACATTCTAGATGATCAAACCTTTTTATACATTGTCATGCAATTAGTAAGAGGAATATATTAGTATCCCTCATTTTTTAAAATCATGACCCATAAAACAATTAATTTATTTCTTTAAAAACATGATATTTTAAAAAATGCTATCTATTTAATAAATGGAATAAACAAATTTTGCACATGCTACACAATCTCACCTAGTTATACATTGTGGACACGGTTTGTAATAGGAATATCATATCACCCCTCGTTTTTAAAAATGGCATTTTCTAAAGGACTTGTTTTTTTTTAATGCTATGTATTTAATAAATGGAATACACAAATTTTGCACATGCTACTCAATCTCGCCTCTTTATATATTGTGGACACAGTTTGTAATAGGAATATCTTAGCACCCCTTGTTTTTAAAAATGACATTTTCTAAAATGTTATTTATTTAATAAATGGAATCAAGAAAGTATCTACATTCTACAAAATGAAACATTTTTATACATTACGCATGCAATTGGTAAGTGTTAGAGTATAGTGTCCCTTTTTAAAAAAATAATGTATTCTAACAAATTTCTTTATTTATTAGAAAATAAGACTTTCTAAAAAACAACATTTGTTTATTGATTCAAATTAAAAAAATATGCACCTTATACATGATCACACATCTTTATAGGATTTCCATGCAACTATCAAGAGGAAGAGCTTTGTACCCCTCATTTTTAGAAATCCTCTTCTCTAAAAAAATTATTTGCTTCCTAAAAACAAGACTTTTTAAAAAACACCATTTGTTTAATAATTTGAATCAACAAAGTATGCCCATTCTTCATAATCAAATAGTTTTATACATTTCTTACACAATTTGTATAAGGAAGAGCTTATTACCCCTTGTTTCTAAAAATATTGATTTAAGAATTTTTCCTTTCTTTCTTACAAAACATCACTTAAAAATGCATTTGTTTTATCAACCAAATAGAAAAAAGTGTGCACATTTTACATAATTTCACATTTTATGCATTCTGCATGTTATTGTTAAAAGGAACAACTTAGTACCCATCATTTTGAAAAATCACAACTTCGAAACAAATTAGTTTATTACTTAAAAAAAAGACTTCTTACGAAATGAATTTTGTTTACTAAATCGAATAAACAAAGTTATAAGATTCTACATCATTGCACATTTTTATATGTTGCACACACAATTGGTAAGATAAGTATATTAGCACCCCTTGTTTTAAAAAATCTCAACTTCTATTTTTTTTAAAGACAACTTTTTTAAAAATGACACTTGTTTAACAATTTGAATAAAAAAAATATACACATTCAGCATGTATGCACCTTTTATACATTGTGCACACAATTGGTGTCAGGAATATCTTAGTACACTTGTTAATGTAATTCATGTTTAAAGAAAATACTTTATTTCTTAAAAACACAATTTTAAAAAAATGACATTTCTTTAATAAATCAAATAAAAAGAGTATGCACATTCTACATAATCACACATTCCTATACATTGTGCACACAATTGATAAGAGGAAGTGTTTAGTACCCCACGTTTTTGAAAGTCATGACTTGTAAAAATACTATATTATTTCCTTAAAAACAAGAGCTTTTAAAAAATACCATTTGTTTAATAAATCAAATAAACAAGCTTTGTGCATTCTACATTATCACACCCTTTTATAGTGTAATATTCCTCTTGTAAAAGACCCCTGAATGTGTTATAAACATTTTGACTATTATTGTATTTTTCTTCTGGTGAGGAGCCCAAGGAAAAGGCCCCACGAGTAAGACCTTGTAATTGATACTATCCAAAGTTCCTTAGGATATGTAAGAGTTTGACGCAGCTCAACGACGGGCAACTGAACCCACGAGGAAAAAGAACAGAAAATGGTCAAAAATCCTTAACTACAATAACTTAGCTTTAGTCTTGTCATGGCTATGGCATCCTACAAGGATTCCTTTGTTGCCATAATTAGCCCTTTTAAATGGCCAGCTATTTAAAAAAAAAATCAAACGTAATTAAGACATGATCTATCAATGGTAGTGACGTTGTTAGAAAGGTCGAGGGGCAAAACTTAAAGTAGGAGGAACCAAGGGGAGAAAATCCCAAAAGAATTAATGGCTATGAGACTATATGTTTTAGTCACCTTAAATTAAAAAGAAAAGATAGATTAAGTCTTTCTTATATAAAGACATGGGGTTATTATATAAGATAGGATTAAGTCTTTTCTTATATAAAAAGACATGGGTTATTATATAATTTATGTAAAATGGAAAAGATAGGATTAAATATTTTTCTTATATCAAAATTATGTCAAAAGTAAAAGGGGAAATAATAGAAGGGCGTGGACAATATTTTATAGGAAGGGAAAACTAAAAAATAACATTATTACGATAGATTCAAGAAAAGAGTTTTTAAAAAAAAACTTTGTATATTTTAGAGGGTATTCCTTCAACCATTCGTACCTTGATCTTAGGGTGACTAAAGGAGAGGTTGGGCTTAAAAAAGGGAATTGTTTACCACTAACCTTGACAGGCGTTTACCTGCTTAGAGACAGAGGGGGCCCTGCGTGCTTAGCATGCACAGAATTGCATGCGTTTCTCCTTGGTCTGCACTCCTTTTTAAGGAGACAAGGTTCTGGTTGGAAGAGGGCGTCCAGGAGGATTGGGGCTGGTTTCCTATCAGCGACTTTGGGGAAAGCAGGAAGTCCATGAATTTCAGGCCGTCACTGTTCTTTGGGGATGGTAGGATTCATTCAATCCCTTCTTCGAGACAGCAAAATGTTGGAGAAGGAATAAATGATAGAGACTGCGAGAGGTCCAAACCCGCAACCTGTAATTTTTAAACTATGTGTATGATCCAGGTATGTTGTCACTCCATCCACGTCACCTCCAATATCTATGGAAATGTTGCCTTTAATCCATGCTTTACATACTTATTTTCTTTCTCCCAGATCTCGGGATCTTTTAGTGTAGAGGCCGAAGGCAACAAAGATCAAGTATTGTGTGTTTATAACAATCGGATTAAGAAGCCTAGAAAATATTGGTACCCTTCTGGTTTTCTTTTAGGTGTTTTACACATCTTTGCCGAATATCAAACCGAGCGTGCAGATCCATGAGAGTGGGTTTATCTCGCCCGCGTTGGGACTCAATTCCTTGTGCATGAGGATTAACATAAAATTTAATCGTTGTCGATTTGGCATCGTTTCTTTTGAATTTGAGTATCACGATGCCGAAACTCAATAGTAAACATATACCTTCACGTTGCTAGTATTGGTGAACCTTTAAGCCACGGGATTCGACTTCCTTGACACCGAAGACTCTTGCCCTTCGACGCTAGTTTGAATAGTTTTTTTTAAATGCAACAGATTTAGGAATGGTAAATAGTGACCAACTAAGTTGAAGGGCGAGTCTGAACACATCAAATACAAACTAGGAATAACATCCTAAGTGATCGTATCTGTAAATTTGACAGACCCTTTTAGTAGAGCTCTGTTTTCTGCACAGGGAAACTTTGCATGATTTAATGGGAGGAATTACTTGCTGTAATTGTCCTTAGAAATAACCTTTCACTATCAGTGGAGCACAGACTCTGGAAAAACCCTCAAGTCACCAACTGGGGTGAATTCCATGGTGTATGGGTTCCTCAAGACAACCTTCACTTCAAGGGAGTGTGGAAAATTCCCCAAGTAGTCAATTTGGAAGTTTTAACAATGGGCAGTAAAGCATAATAGAATAAGATTGTTGATTTTAGTTGAGCAGATTTTGCGTGTCGATAATTTAGTAGACAGATGATTAATTTGGAATAATAAGAAAGATAACAACGGACTGCAAAACAAATTTAACATTGATGAATTAACTAGACTCGAGTTATTGAAGTGTCAACTATGATAGTTTAAGTAAATAGTCTCCTGGCAGACGATCTCTATAATAGTTCGGTTGCCCATGTTCCAGAAACCATGTTTATCACTTAAACCTCCCCCAAGTCTTTATAGAGTCTGGTTTTTGAAATCCTGTTGTGCAGGAAGACATTTTTAAGTGAGCCTTATGATTTCCTTTTTACTATAGCAAAAAGGATGCAGTATCACAACTGCTCTTTTGTAACCCTGGTTAAACCACTTAATAGAATCTGAACTATTTGGTGGATGGAACCCCGGGTTGGGGGTGAACCACGTATATGTTGTCTCCTTTACTTGTGGTATTTTGTTTCCAGAAAATTTGATCCTTGTATGTTTGAAATATCCTGTCAGTTAAAGTATAAAGTTATTACTCTATATACATTGATATATTTATTGGATGAACAGAATAAAAGTAAGAGAATGTTGTTATTATACATAAACGATCGACACTATGTACAAGTCTCGTATTAAGCACCAGTTTACTTTTGTGGTATGGAACCTAAAATATTGATACTAAATTGCGTTATATACAATACCACGTAAACTATGGAGACTAAGGTTGGTAGTCAAAGCTCCATCTAAGTATCATTTTTTGGTGAAGAAATATAGCTACTTAAATTTTAGAAATGCAATATGGCCTCTCGTGATTGATTTTATTTGGTCGATCTTTTACCACTAATAATTACTAGATTATATTGTTACAGGGTTCTCTTGAATCCTTTTTGCATTTCCTTATGTTAGGGGCATTATAGAGGAGTGGATTCTTGGAAGTGTACGAAATACAAGGGAAGCTTATATTAATGGATATGATAGTTAGACAATTGAACAAAGTGAAGATTGGTTATCTCAATCATTTTAAATGTTGGACAGCTTATATATGTGGAGTAAAAAGCTAGAATTATTCATAAGGTCCATTCCTAACATGTTAGGTATTATATCAATATTAATTATTGGGAAGGAGTTTTAATGACACCGTTGCAGTCATGGTGTTTAGATGATGAATTTTACGTGATATTTTTTTTGTGTCTATATTACCATTCACAAGTTCCAAAGGTGGTTTCCGGAAGACGGAAATACTTTCTTGGTAAAGGAATTTTTCTTATGCTGATTTGGGTAAGTTACAATTTCGTTTAAAAGAATTGATGTTACCATTTTTTTTTATCCCATTTTTCTCACAAACTGCATGAGGTCCTTAGGGGTTGTCACATATGGTATGAGAGCTAGGTTGAAACGCTTGGGCCTATTGGGCTCAAAATGGTTCCGCATATTTCGTTTTAACTAACAATTGAGTTTTTGCTCTCTGAAACAGAAAATCAACAAGTTCACATTGTTCGGCCAATTGTAGTTGTGCAGGAGGAGGAACCTCTTCTCAAATCACAAAAGATGGTCATTATTTTTCCACTAAAGCCTCTTTCGAAAGGATTTATGAATGGTTAATACGAATGTTTCGTCATTATTTTAAACTACATAGTTAAATTATTGGTAAGGTATAAGAGTCCTCTTAGATAAACTCCTGCTCGGTGAAAGTACCTTCTACTATAATAATAATAATGGGGAGTTAAATTGTTGTTAATGACATGATGTATGTGGGTTGTGATAGGTCACATTGTAACACACAGTGATTAGTGTTGTTAAATGTAGCATTAAAAGGTTACCTAATTACCTAAAGACCTAATGAGTCACATTCTCTGTTGTCCTATATTTGCAATTATTCAACAATCCTAATATTCTAGTTAAATAATTTGATGAACAACCAAATGTAAGTCTCATGGCCTAGGTTACTAGCATAATCTTTGGTTACTTGATCTACTCATCTTAACATTTTGGGTGGTTTGATGACAACCATGTATTACATCTGAAACTAGGCTTATCTTACCTTGAAAGGCTTGTTCCCTGTGTAATCTCTTCGGACATTAACATTGTTGAAGAATTGCTATCTAGATCATCGAGTATATGAATCTTGAAAGTGAACGTTGTGAGTCCTCCAACAACTTTGCACTTAACATTGGTATCATTTGCTTCAAATTTGAGTTCATTGTCTATTGAAATTTGGTTGATAACATTGACAGTAAACTTTGATTATGTTGGATTGCTCACATTGACCTTTTGGTTGAATAATTAGATTGAAATCCTTATTTGGATTCCAAATTAAATCGATTACATAGGCATCAATTATGGCTTTGTTTTTATAGTTGATTGCTGAAAATTATACTAATTGCAATATGATTATTGATGAGTTTTCCTTGGACACTTATTATGCTCTCTTGTGATTTGAATACTAAGGATATGATTTAATGCTTAAAGAAGGTTTGACACATTTTTTGAGCTGATAGTAAAATGAATGATTGAAAGGTAATAATGATTTTATGGTTAGAAGCCCATTAATAAGGGTATTGAAGTTTTGTATTTTAAACCTATTTGCTTGTTCACTAAAGTAACATATATAAATACAAGTTAAACACCATCTCTTTATGTTTGTGATAATGCTGGATTGAACGTTGAAATTCCTTAAAGAGATAGATTGGCGAATTTATTTCTTGATATTAGTGAATGATGTTACACATACCGAAAAGTCTTTGTATAGTTACAAGTACCAGCTTCATAATTGTTAAGTAAATGAATTCTTAGAAGCTTGCTCCTATTGGTGAATGTTCTAGAAATAGTTCCTTGTGCTTGGATTAGAGTTTTTGAGCTATCTTATGTTTGATTAGCTCGTAGACGGTATTTTCATTTTGGGTATTGATCTAGTAGCCTAATAGACTAGTTGTGGAAATGAATACTTATTGATATTATATGTCTATTTGTAGAGTCTAGTAAGAACCCTAGAATTGATTCTAGTGCTAGATTGAAGGATCTTGTTGGTAGTCTTATGATTAAATCCATTGAGAACTTGATAGCATTGTTGTTGCTTGGGTCGTATTGAGATAGGCATTTTTAAAAAATTATATGGATTTGATTATCTGAAGATATTGATATTGAAAATAAATGAGTTGATGAATGTTGTATAATGTTATACGCTAACATGGAACGATATGCGAGGAACACTATCAGTCGGAGTTTATTGTTAGAAAAATATTTGCTACCATAGATAATGAGGTTAAGTATGGGTGTTGTTTTACTTAATATAATTGTCAAATTTCGAGTTTTACAACCAAGGACTAACTATGGATGATGTTGTTTACATACTAACATTGCAGGCTTCACCGAAATTATGACCATTGCTACAATCGACATACATTATGGTATATAAATCTTCTTGTGTATGTAATTTGCACTCAATTACTCAAAAAAGGGTAAGGAGTATTTTTTCTAGATGATTTACAAGGTTATATAACCCGTGAATGACGATTAAAATCAATGCAAATTATGAAACTCTAATAATTGATTATTGAAATTTTGGGTTATCAATGAATGCTTTAACTGACCAACTATGGAGTGATCGTAGGCACGGGAAATTGTGGCCATGATAAGTGCTAAAGCTCTAGGACTATAATGAGTTACAAAGATATGAGAAAAATCTCATGCGCACAATGTTGTTACCACGAGGAAAGTGGTGATGGAGGTAGTGGTTGAAAGCTACCTATTTTTCCTTCGAGCGAGCTAGGGACCATTATGCATTCTAGGGATGCCTAGATGTAAGAAGTTTTGGTTAAGACTTGTTTTGCACATAGTAAGAGGATTGTCACAAGAGTGGGGGACTCTGTGAAGAGAATAACCTCTAGGTGTTGTGGTGTACGAGAACGGAAGTTCCTCAGCTTGGCGAAGCACCCTGAATAGCACAATAAGGAGATACGAGGGTATCATCCTTATGTTTGGTAGCTTGGATCGGTACCTGGAGTACTATTAGCATTTGGAGTGCTGGGATGGAGGAAATCCAAAGAAAAAGAATAATGGCGAAGCGCCTTGAATAGCACAAGAAGGAGATACGCCTAAGGAAAGGGTATCGTCCTTGTGTTGGGTAGCTTGGATCGATACTTGGAATACTATTAGCATTTGGAGTGCTGGGATGGAGGACATCTAGAGAAAAGAAATAATTCCTGAGGTCGAGGACGGCATAACTACCCAAAAGTTGGACCAACCCCCAAAAGGGGTAGTAATTATGATTATTGATGAATGAATTGCATCATGAAAATGATTGGGCATTATGACGCCATTAAAACTAGAAAATTGCAATGCAAAAGGGATCTATAGATCTTGTTTAAAATTGAATTACAATATTGAACATGAATTTCTAAATAAAATGTTGGGCTAAACCTGAACCTTGTGTAGGAAAACAGCAGGTCTTGAGAAATAAAAACTTTAGAAGCGACCAAAAATATCGAAAGAGATCGGAACAAAAGATGAAAACAAGAAAGGACGACAAAATAGAAGAATGATACTAGTTGAAACTAGGAACATCAAGGATGGTGTTATTTTTAGGGGGAGATGATGTAATATCCCTCTTGTAAAATACCCCTAAATGTGTTGTAAACGTTTTGAATATTATTGTATTTGTCTTCTCGTGAGGAGCCAAAGGCCAAGGCCCCACTAGTAACACCTTGTAATTGATACTATCCAAAGTTCCTTGGGAGATGTAAGATTTGGACACGGCTCAACGATGGGAAACTGAACCCACGAGAGAAAAGAACAGAAGATGGTCAAAAATCCCTAACTACGATAACGTAGCTTTAGTCTCGTCATGGCTATGGCATCCTACACGGAATCTTATGTCGCCATAATTAGCCAGCTATTTAAAAAAAATCAAACGTAATTAAGACATGATCTATCAATGGTAGTGACCTTGTGAGAAAGGTCGAGGGGCAAAATGTAAAGTAGGAGGAACCAAGGGGAGAAAATACCAAAGAATTAATAGGTATGAGACTATATGTTTTAGTAGCTTTAAATTAAAAAGAAAAGATAGATTAAGTCTTTCTTATATAAAGACATGTGGTTATTATATAAGATAGGATTAAGTCTTTTCGTATATAAAAAGACATGGGTTATTATATAATTTATGTCAAATGGAAAAGATAGGATTAAATCTTTTCTTATATAAAAATCATGTCAAAATTAAAAGGGGAAATAATAGAAGGGCATGGATTATTCTTTATAGTAAGGGAAAACAAAAAAAAAACATTGTTACGATAGATTCAAGAAAAGAGTTTTAAAAAAAAAAGACCTTTGTATATTTTAGAGGGTATTCCTTTAACCATTCTTTCCTTGATCTTGGCGTGACTTAAGGAGAGATTCGGCTTAAAAAAGGGAATTGATTACCACTAACCTATACAGGCTTTCACTTGCTCCAGGATAGAGGGGGGCCTACAAATTCAGCATGCACAGAATTGCATGTGTTTCTCCTTGGTCTGCACTGCTTTTTAAAGAGACCATGTTCTTGTTGGAAGGGGGCGTCCAGGAGGATTGGGGCTGGTCTCGTATTTGCGACCTTGGGGAAAGCAGGAAGTCCATGAATTTCATGCTATCACTATGCTTTGGGGATGGCAGGATTCATTCAAGCCCTTCTTCGAGACAGTAAACGGTTGGAGAAGGAATAAAGGATACAGACTTAGAGAGGTCCAACCCTGCAACCTGTAATTTTTAAACTGTGTGTATGATCTAGGTATGTTGTCGCCCCATCCATATCACCTCCAATATGTATGGAAATGTGGACTTTAATCCATGCTTTACATACTTATTTTATTGCTCCCACATCGATCTTTTAGTGTCGAGGCCAAAGGCAACAGAGATCAAGTATTGTGTGTTTATAATGACAGGATTAAGAAGCCTAGAAAATGTTGATACCCTTCTAGTTTTCTTTTAGGTGCTTTACACATCTTTTCCAAATATCAAACCGAGGTTGCAGATCCATGAGAGTGGGTTTATCTTGCCCGCGTTGGGACTCAAGTCCTTGTGCATGAGCATTACCATAATTTTTTTTTGTCGATTTGGCATCGTTTCTCTGTAATTTGAGTATCCCTTCGACGCTAGTTTGAATAGTTTTGTTTAAATGCAATGGATTTAGGAATGGTAAATATTGACCAACTAAGTTGAAGGGCGAGTCTGAACACATCAAATACAAACTAGGAATAACATCCTAAGTGATCGTATCTGTAACTTTGACAGACCCTTTTATTAGAGCTTTGTTTTCTGCATAGGGAAAATTCGCGTGATTTAATGGGAGTAATTACTTGTTGTAATTGTCCTTAGAAATAACCTTTCACTATCAATGGAGCATGGACTCTGGAAAAACCCTCAAGTCGCCAATTGGGGTGAATTCCTTGGTGTATGGGTTCCTAAAGACAACCTTCACTTCACGGGAGTGTGGAAAATTCCACAAGTAGTTAATTTGGAAGTTTTAACAATGGGCAGCAAAGCATAATAAAATAACATTGTTGAATTTAGTTGAGCAGACTTTGCTTGTCAAGAATTTAGGAGACAGATGATTAATTCGGAATAATGAGAAAGATCACAACGGTCTAGAAAACAAATTTAACATTGCTGAATTAACTAGACTCAAGTTATTGAAGTGGCGACTATGACAGTTTAAGTAAATAGTCTCCTGGCAGATGATCTCTATAACAGTTCGGTTGCCTATGTTCTAGAAACCATGTTTATCACTTAAACCTCCTCCAAGTCTTTATAGAGTCTGGTTTTTGAAAAGCTGTTGTGCAAGAAGACATTTTTGAGTGAGCCTTATGATTTCCTTTTTACTATAGCAGAAACGATGTAGTATCACAACTACTGTTTTGTAACCCTGGTTGAATGACTTAATAGAATCTGAACTATTTGGTGGATGTAACCTGGGGTTGGGGGTGAACCATGTATATGTTGTCTCCTTTACATGTGGTATTTTGTTTGTTTCAGGAATTTACTCCAGAAAATGTGATCCTTGTATGTTTGAAATATTCATGTTCTTAGGCACCTCATGTAGAAACTGTGGATCGTGTGAGTTAAAGTACAAAGTTATTACTTTATATACA
>LPNX010181615.1:76118-126525 GCA_001517045.1 Pseudotsuga menziesii | reverse complement strand
GTGGTAATTTGCTACTATTAGTCACCGATTCAAAAATAGTCGTTTATAGCCTGATTTTAGTCATTTTTTTAGTCATTAATTTCTCATTTTCTACTAGTGCTAGCTTTAGCCATTGCAGCTTCGAAGCAGTGGGAGGTACATCACATGGATGTGAAGTGTTCTTTCCTAAATGGGGATATCACTAAAGATATTTACATGCAGCAACCTGAAGGGTTTGTTTCTAATCCATCTTTTGTGTGCATGTTAAAGAAATCATTGTATGGGCTCAAGCAAGCCCCCAGGGCTTGGTATGCCAAGATTGATGGATTTTTGTTGTCATTGAGTTTTGTTCGATGCAAGTATGATACTAATTTTTATTTGAAGCTGATTCATGGTTATTTGATGATTATTGTCTTGTATTTGGATGACCTTTTGATTACAGGAAGGTCAAAGAAAGAGATTGCCTCCTTGAAGGATGCAATGAACCATGCATTTTCTATGACAGATTTGGGATTGTTGAGCCAATTTTTGGGTCTCGAAATTGCTCAATCCCAACATGGAATCAAAGTACACCAGTCCAAGTATGCCTTAGATTTACTGAACAAGTTCAACATGAAATATTGCAATCCAAGAAAGACTCCTTTCCTTTCAGGAGTTAAGCTTGAAGAAGCAAGTTCTTCTCCTATGGTAAATAATACACTGTATAGGAAGTTGATTGGGTGTTTGCTTTATCTTACACACACTCGACCTGATATATCTTCTGCATATAGTGTGGCTTCACATACATGGAACAACCTCATGATATCCATTGGAGAGCAGCCAAAAGGATCCTTAACTTTGTTCAAAAAACAAGAACTCATGGGATGTCCTACAAAGCTAAATCTGATCTTGATTTGATTGGGTTTACTGACAGTGATAGGGCAGGTGACAACACAGATTGAAATTCAACATCAAGATATGTGTTCATGCTTGTAGAAGGAAAATTCAACTGGTCAAGCAAGAAGTAGAGTGCCATAGCACTCTCATCTACAGAAGCAGAGTATAGAGGAGTTGTAAATGCAACAACTCAATGTTTGTGGTTGTAGGGAATACTTGGAGAATGTGGCTTCAAATTAGAGTTTTCAACTATTATATACTGTGATAATCAGAGCACCATTCGAATCTACAATGATCCAATTTAGAGACAGTGAACCAAACACATTGAGATCCATATGCACTACATTAGACAGCTTGTGCATGATGGCACCATTCATCTACTCTTCTGTGCACCTTCAGAACAAGTAGCAGACATCTTCACCAAAGTTTTTTGTGAGAAGACATTGAACAATCTCAAATAAATGTTGGGGATTTCTGATCATGCTGTGAAGCATGATTGATGACAAGATTTTCAAATTTTGTTTTATTGTACATGTTTAAGGGAGGTTTTTTCCACTAGGTTTTTGCCTCTTTCCTTGGTTGAATGGACAAGCTGTATATAAAGGGTGACTAAGCCTTGTTGATATGCCCTATAGTTTTCTGATATTTACTCATAAATTTAGGCTTAAGCGAGGGTGTTAGAATAATCAACCCATAGTTAACTACCTTAGACATTAATTAAATCATTTTTGTCTTATTATCTAGTCTCCTAGATTCCACTCTATGCTAGTTTCCTTCTACATGTCATAGAAGTCAACACTTGCTAAAAATGAGTCATGGAACACTTGGGAAACCTCTTGGAAACCATATTTAACATGTCTACTTTATTCCAGATCCTCCAAAGCGCATATTTTATTTTTCTGTAAAGCTTCCTGTTTTATTGAGAATTAAGGCAAAAGGAAAAGCTAGACTAGGTGTAGTTGACTTTTTTTTTCCACATAATCCTCCATCCTTTTATCCTAATAAAAGCATGTATGAGTTTTATTTCCATCCCTTATTAGCTTTCGTACTTAAATTTTCCAATTCGTGAGCATATTAGTGGATTTAGAAACTGCTTTATGCACCTATGGGGGATTTGACTAGATTTAGAAAGCCTACTTCTTGACTATTTCAAATGGCATCCTTATGCATTTGAATCTCTCATGTAATTATATATTTCAGCAGCCTATTACTTCACAAGGTTGGCTATTGTACACTTATTCAATACAAATTAGTATTATGCTCCAATTTCAATCTCCTTTAATGTTAATTTTGCATGTTTGATTAGCAATTTTGTGAGTGTAATTGTTCTATCACTTGGGTTAAATTTCCACATAAAATAAATTCATATTTCACTATGATGGGGGTTCAAAACTTCCCTTATATGTTACAACGAGGGGGGTTCAAACCCCCCTGCAAGTTTACATGAGGGGGTTCATAAGCTCCCCCAAATTTTTGTAAAGAGTTTTAGGGAGGGTTTCAAAATGACTCCATAGGTACCTACAAGGGGTTTTTATAAATGCCACAAAGTTTTGAAATAAAGTATTTTAGGGGGGGTTTTGAACTGCCCCAAAAAGTCACGTTTAGCGTCATTTTTTATCTCTTCCTGAACCTCCCTTAAAAGTCCAAACTTTTAGCATCAATGCTATTGGAGGGTTTTGTTAAGACCGCCCCTAAAGGTTAGTAAGATGGATTTTTAGGGGGGGTATAGAACCTCCCTTGTAGGAACCTATGGGTGGGGGTTTGAAACCTCCCCCAGAGGTACCTATGAGGGGGGTTTGTAACCTCCCCCAAAGTTTTGCAATAAGGATTTTTGGGGGGGTTTGGAACTGCCCCCATAGGTGCCTATGAGGGGGATTTAGAACCGCCCTTAAAGGTAACTTTTTTTGTGGGGGGCGGGTTAAAGACGCCCCCAAATTTTACTTTTAGGGGTGGTTTTCATCTCTTTTGAAACCGCCTGTTACAGCTGATTTTACCACACATGGTGGATCACACCTTTATGGCCTTCCCTATCCCTCTGTAGACTCTTTAGACCCCATGGACCATTTATGTACCTTTTATGTTTCCAATATCATCCCTAAAAATATGTCTTATTTTATATATGCGGCTTTTAAACCCATTCTCGCATATATACGTGGATTTGACCCTTAACCCATGTACATCGGGATGTGTGCAAAAGGCCAAATAGTTTTGGAGTTTTCCTTGATGTGGATCCGAATCACTTGTCTCTTGGCCTTCCATATTCCTTGAGATCGCTTGTATTTGACCTTCCATTACCCCATTGAAGCACTATATAAGGAACCCTTTGGATACATTGAAAGGAGGAGGAATTGAAGAGCAAGAGAACTATAGTCCGTTGTTTCCAGAGCTTATACTTGAGTCTGCATCCCTTTGTACCTTGGAGCACTTTGTGTTCTTCCCAATATTTCCTTTGCTTGTGATCTTGTTATCGAGAGATGGAGGATTGAAGTGGTGGAGGCCCAGGTGGAGGACTCAGTTTCTCTGATTCACAAACGTGCCGATAGAGGTTGTCACTATTGAAATCTTTGTTTTATATTAATAGAAATATCTCTTCCTGTCTAATAATGTGTATTTAAATGAGTATTGAATCCATGGATGCTTTTAAATGCTTATATGTTATTGATTATATATGCTAGAGTAGGTCTAACAAAATTATATATAGCATGCTTGTCTTGTTTTCTGAATGTTGAGATAGCAAATCACTTATACAAGTGAGAGTGGAAAAGCTCGATGAGGATCTACATCAACCGTATGAAATAAGGTATGTATCGAGATCCTTTAGTGTTAGATATTTGGTTTCTCTTGCATATTGGAAAGGATTTATTTCTGTGGTTACTCTGTTTGTTGTGGTACCCCAAGCCATAGGAAGTTTTCTCTATAACTTCGCCCCTAAAAGTCCAAACTTTTACCGTCGGTGCTATTAGGGGTGGTTTTGTAAAGACCACCTCCAAAGATAAAAATGCCACCAAAAGTGACTTTTGGAGGTGGAAGAAAACCCCCCCTAAAAATCATATTTGTTGTAGTGGAAATGATTCATGGTCAGTAATCCTTTCTCCTTCTATGTTCATTAGGAATGAATGAAGGATGGATTCATATTGTTTACACATAGTTACAATAAAGGGGTGATATGGTATCCCTCATTGAATGTTAATTAATTGAACCCTATTAAGCAATGTACTCGGTATCTATTTGTAATTTAAATATAGATATATTAGAAAAATATCCAATTATTTTTTTACTTTTCGAAGTCACATTAACTTGTTCTATTAGCATATTAATTAACATATGAAATGGCGACTACATACTTGAGTCTTAGTATTAGTAATAATTACGGTAAAACCTTCAATGTCTGAAAAATAAAATAGTTCCTACTCTACCCAGATGCGGGTGCCACTTGTCTGACAAACAACGCAAGGTGCCTCAGGCCAAGGGATGACAACGTAGCACCCTGCATGTCGGGCCCTATTTATCCCCACCCTACATAACATGTAAAGAGTATTCACTGTGTGAAGGCCATCACCCTCATTGGTGATGGCGGACGGGCTCAGCAGTTAATACCTCCATATGGCGATGATTAAACGGTCATGTCGAGTGATGGAAGAGACACTTTGCATTCGCATCTGGCATTGAAAGAGCCACCCTTCCATTAAATTACCCTTGATGGACTTTGAAATTATTCATTTGGTTCACAGGATTAAGGAATTTGAATGGGAGGCCTCTGGTATCATTCTCCTGCTCCTATGTTTTGTCAGCAGAGATTCATCCCAGCTCTGTTCTTGTCTTCCCAGTTGGTTTTCTTTGAATTCAAGCTTTCACCTCCATCAATAGTCAATACCATAGGATTTGGTCAGTAAGGATTCAAATGGGAACTTGCAACATTCTATTCGATTCACCATGTCTCGACAACATGGAACCCCTCTCCAGGGTAGCAATGGTCATGGTGGTGCTTAGCACGACATGGGAACAATAATGGAAGAAGGTTATGAGGCCAATGTATCCATGTCTATGATAGTATTGATTAATGAATGGGAAGTTTGCCTGGTTACTGAGCACTTGGCTAGAGGTATAGGGGTGACCAAATTAATCACTACTGGCTTATCAAAAATATTATGGGTACCTTAATGGAGGAAATGGTCAACAACTAGACTCTACACTCACAGCTTGGTGCTCTATACCAATACCAAATTGATTGAAGTTGATGCCCAACTCAATAGGCTAAACACGACTTTTGCTTGGAAACGCTTAGCCATTGGGATTTTCACTACAGGAAACATTGAAGGGGTTGGCAATGGTGTTATAGGGGGAATATCAGTGTCATTGGATAGGAGCTTGGTTCCTGCGATGAATACAACGATGAATTATCCCTTCCCTATTCCTTCCACTATCACTCCATTTATTAACAAGAGCATCCACAAAACTGAGGTACATGTCTAAAAAATATTCTCCTCTTCCTGTCAAGAAGTCAGACACTAAAGTCGAAGAAGAATTCCAGGGGGATGCCCCATCATAGAAGAGGTTCCTCCCACTTAGTTTGTTGTTGATGAAGACCCAGAAGCCGGCTTGACCCACCACTTGTTCCACCTACTATTTTAAGTTTTTATGTTTTAATTTTCTTTCTATACTAATGTTTAATGTGTCTTTCAAAAATACCAGTATAAATTTTGTGTCTGTAGTTTGCCCCCCATCAGTGGATGGGATTTTTTGCCATTTTATTGTAAGACAACTCCATAGTGTTGACTGGTTGGAGTGGTGGATCCTTTATTTCATACCACGCCAAAATTATGTTAGTGATGTAAATTTTGATGTAACCTTTTTTTTAGTAGCTTAATACAATTTAGAGACTACAAAAAAATAGTGCTTACTCTAATGGTCAAACGTGGACTGTACTTGATTAAAAATAAGTTTTCATCTGACTTGGTTCCAATGGTTCAAAGAATGTTTAAGAATGCTCAATGTTTTGAATGGAATATATTATTTTCTTCTAGAAATACAAATTATTTTTATTATTGGTTTATAGCGTAGTTTCCACAGGTAATGTACTCACTCGATGGTCATTATGGCTGCAAAATTTGTTTTCCTAGTAATCATATATATATATGAATTATAATTTAATGGATGGGCACCATTTGGACCATGTTTAAGTATTTTTCTTTCAATTGTCTAACCCTCTTTGGGGTTGTTATTTCCTAGAAGTTATTATCTAGTGATTTTAGGTTAACCTTGCTGCTAGATTGTTTACTAGGGTTGACCTTTGAGGTCGAAAAGGTTCCTTTCAATAGAGGAATTCCCAAACCTTTAACTGGTCGTATAGATTATGTAATGTATGATATATACAACTCTCTATACAAATAACTGAAATTCTATTTTAAAAATATTACAACAAACTTTAGAAGTCTAGTATCAGGTTTAATCATTTGATTACCTGTTAAAATTTGTGATTTTACAAAGTAGATAAGGGTATTTATGAAGAAAATATTCATGCCAAATTAACCAATCATTATACAATAATTTTCATCACAATAGGATCACATAATTCATAGTATTAGTAAAATCACATTAATGGATATTCTCAATTATTTATTGCATGAATATATCATCTTGTTGACAATGTATAAAGTATTGTCCCCAATAAGATATCCTTCATCATGATCAATAAAATTAGTTTACAACACAAAGAACTCTTGTTATAAATATAACTGCATTCAATCATTACCAACATTCAGAAATGAAATGATTCTGAACAATACAGTGTAATGGAAGTTAAAATAAAACTCATAGAGAACTTATCTGAATATGAAGAATATATGTTCCTTTATAATAACTCATAAATAGTCCTTACAGCCATATAATACACGAACGATTTCCTTGTTACCTGCAATTTCACCCCGAGCCAAGGAGGGATTCAACTAGAGAGAGATAGGTCTTCTCTTTAAAATATTTGTTCACAGTTCTTGGGAAAATTTTAACCCTCGGTTATAACATTTAGCTAGCCTCTTCTTTTGTTTGGAAATATTATTCTTATTGTACCCCAAATACAGTTAGTCGACACCTTCAAGGTACCTCTTAGTGATACAGGCACTAGATTATTTCGGTATTCAGGACTACCCTCAGTACATTGTACTATAATGCAACATACCTCTATGCTATATTCACATTCATGTGAAATTTAATTGTCCTCGCATATTCCCCTTCTGAACATCAACTTGGATTTTTCCCCTTCCTCTTCTTATTTTGTTTACTCTTTTCTTAATTCAGTTATATTCAATTGCAAGTCTCTTGAAACTAATTACATGTTTCCCATATTTACATTTGTTAAGGGGAATTTCATTACTTTTCCCCTTCCTTTAATTATTAATATTTATTATTATATACTTTTAAACTAGTTTCTTTAGTTTCACTTCTCTCTTTCTAATGAAATTCCTCTTGTATCTTTTTACATTGCTAATTTATTTAAAAAAAACAACAACATGATTAGTTTAATAAAAAAAATTCCAAAACTTCTTTGTGCAGAGTTCCTACTTGCTTGGGCGTTGTTCCATCCTTATTACATAAATGAAAATGGGGATTTGGGGTATTACACATGGATCCTTTTATGTGTGTGTATAATTTTCCTTCTTAGAGGCTCGGTGCATATATCTAGTGATTGTTTCCTAAGAACCTATATCTCTACCATCATGAATAATACCAAAAATATATTGATTTCATCCAATGGACTTGCATTATAATTCTATTTATAGACAACAACAAAATTTATCATGCACATATCGATATATTAAGATACATATATATTAATATAAATGTACATATATACATAATATAAAGTATATATATGTCATACAAGCCAAGTTTAAAAATTTCCCATAACCTAAAAGTGGAGGTGTTACGTTGTGCCTATACCCAGTGCACCTTCAAGTGTACCCTAGGAAGAGAGGGCCAATTTTTTGACCAAGAGGGGCATTATCAAGCAATGGTGGTCATGGTTGGGACCTTTGGGCATCCTTCAAGGGTACTATGGATTAATGGCACTGCTGAATCCCCTTTATTGGGGTTCTTAACCTCAGGGTTGGTAGATTTTTCACAAGTTTTCAGACTCCAGTTTATAAGTTAAAATGTCTCAGTTTATTGCCAAACCTAGAAAATTAAAAGGCTGGAAATAATCATAAATTTAAGACTTAAAACACTGTTGAAACTTCAATCTTTTCAATAACAGAAAATAAATAAATTCACACCATTCAACTCACAGTACTCAATTTTTTTTGGCCAATGGCCCTGGAAAAACACATAAGGGGAAAACCAGTCAGAGAGAGACATATTTTTATTATTTCTTCTAGGAAAATTTCAACAGTCATTCACAGTCAAAATACAACTTATCTCAACCCAACAAGCTGCCTCATTTTCTGTACCAACGCTGCCTGGATTTTTGTGCAAGTTCCTTCTCGAAAAAAATGTGTCAAAATAACAACAAAAAATCAATCCTTGATTTCTGTGCAAATTTCTTCCCGAAAAAATGTGCCAAAATAACAAAAAAAAAATCAGTCCTTGATTTCTGTACTAGAATGCTAAAATACTTCCCTTGAAAATTGTGAGAAAATAATCACAAAACTATACTGTATGGAAAACATTAAATGCATCCGTACGACCCCAAAAACTATGCCTAAAAAATCTACATATTTCCTCGAGAACCATGCCTATCCTTCTCCTTGATTTATGTGCCTGAGTTTACCTCAAAAAATGTGCCCAAAATCCATATAGTACAGATGGAGGTACTCTTATTGATTTCTATGCCAAGCAATAAATGATGGTTGTACTCTCCTCGAAATCCGTGCACAAAAATTAATGTTGTCTCGGTTTTTGTTACTGTTACAAATATTTAGCTAGGTTCCTCGAAACTCATGCCTCTCTCTTCTCTTCTCTCTTCTCTCAAGAATGAATCATTTTTTCCTTTCCTTTGATTTTTGATCAAAACCCTAGGTAGGTCAGAAAGCATCTAATCCAATGGCTGAGATAAGATTAGATCTAGGGATGAGAATAAATGCTCCATGTAATTTCTCATAAAAATTAATTTCCCTCACCCACTTAATTTTATAAAACTTGACTTTAATCTCTAAATTCACATTAAATGCTCCACTTAAGTCATTTAATGCAAGGGTCACATTATTTCCCATTTTAAGTGACTAAGGCTAAAGTCACTTAGGGGAACACATTCCTAGGTACAAAAATCAACACTCCCTCTTACCAAGGAAGGTGTTCTGCACCACTCCCAACTTGTCTATGAAGAATACAAACTTGCCCCTCCCAAATATTTCGTCAGAATGTTAGCTACCTGCTCATCATTTGAAATGTACTGTAAAGTTACTGCTCCTCTTTGAAAATAATCTCAGATGAAATGATACCTGATCTCAATGTGCTTTGACCGGTCATAAAATACTGGATTCTCAGAGAGTTGAATACAACTCTGATTGTCACGGTATATCACCATAGGCCTTAACTCCTGACCAAATAAATTCACCAGCAACTTGTGAAGCCACACCGCCTCGTAATTGACCTAATTGGCTTCCATATAATCAGCCTATGTAGAAATCAAAGCAATAAACTTTAGCTTCTAACTGAACCATGACATTGCTGCTGAGCCCAAACTGAAATAAAATCCAGAAGTGCTCTTCTGGATTGTTACACTTCCTGCCCAATTTGAATCTATATAACCAACCAATCTGATCCCATCCAAACTCCTGTAGTCCAGACCATAGTCCACCTTCCCAGCTAGGTATCACAAAACATGTTTTGAATCTACCCAATGCACACTCCTAGGCTCAACCATGAATTGACTAAGAGTGTTCACTACAAAACATAAATTTGGTAGAGATTTTACCAGATACATCAATGAACCAATGAGTTGATGATATAATGTAGGATCCACCAACTCTCCCTAAAAATCATGAATCTTATTCCAGTTGGTGATCGTCGATGTCGACATCGAATTGCAATCTTCCATCCTAAATCTTCTCAAAATATCAACTGCATACTTTCCCTGCGCTAGGAAAATATGTCCAGGCTCTTGCCAAACCTCTAATCCCATAAAATAGTGCATCAACCCAATATATGCCATCTCATTCTCTGAAGAAAGATCCTTCTTGCAAGCTGCAATGGGTCTCTTTCCCCCTGTGATAAATCAGTCATCAACATATAACAGAAGAATAGGTGGATAATCTCCAACCATGATGAAGTAGAGATTCAGATCTCCTTCACTCTTCTGAAATCCCATCCTCTGCAAGTAAGAATCGATCTTGGAGTGCCAAACTCTAGGATCTTTCTTTAGCCCATACAAGGATTTCTTAATCCTACAAACATGAGACTCTCTCTCATGAATCTCAAATCCCTGAGGCTTCTCAAAATAAATCTCCTCCTGAATAATTCCATTGAGAAATGAGGTATTCACATCCATCTGATGGATCTTCCAACCCATTTCCACTGCAATGGAAGTCAAATCCATGATAGAAGTATACTGAGCAATGGGTGCAAGGATCTCATCATAGTATACTCCCTCAATCTATGAAAACCCTTGGGATACAAACCTAACCTTGTACTTCTCCACACTCTCGTCTGTGACATGCTTTAGCTTGCAAAGCCACTGAGAATTCACCACTAACTTCCCCTCAGGTCTCAAAAATATCTCCCATAGGTCGTTATTCATGATGGAATGGTACTCATCCATCATGGCATATTTCCAAACATGATTCTAGGAGGCCTCCTCAAAAGTAAAATGCTCTGAATCACGTAATCTAGACACTAATTCCATGCCCAACCTTTCTAGCATTTGGATAGCCCTCACTAGCTCTCTAGGTGTCCCAAACTCCTGAGCTTCCTTCAATGTGTCTCGAAGCCACTTAGGTGTCTTATTTCTTGGAGGTTTCTCCCACACTCATCGGTCATCATCTGAATAACTACCAGAGGTGGATACTCCAGTAACCTATGAACCAGAAGTTGGTGTACCAACACCTAGTGTACCCTATGATCCTGATCCTCTATACGATGAACATGTAATATGAGAACCAAAACCTGTCCCCAAAGACCCTGCTGGCTAAACCACTGAAACTGGTGAACTTGTGCCTTCAATGTGTGGTTCAGTAACTTCAAAAGCATGTGATCTTGTCTGCTATGCTGATGGTACCTGTGAACATTTTTGAGGTGCCAGAACCTGCTTCCCCCCTTGCTCCAACTCTCTAGTATTCCTGAAGGCCCGTTCCTCCTCAAACTTCAATTCCCTTATCATAAAAACTTTCCTCTAAGAAGGAAAGAAAATATGAAATGCCTTAAAAGTCTCATCATAGCCCAAAAATATGCCCTTCTCTACGATGGGCTCCAAATTTGTCCTCTTATCTAAACGGACATGAGAGTAATTCAAACTACCAAATATATGGAAATGGCTAACCTCAGGATTCTTTCCTGTGAAAAAATCCTCAGGTTTCATGTTCCCCATGACACGATGGGGACTCTTGTTATGAAGGTATACAACTATGCTGCATACCTCAACCAAAAGGAAGGAAGGAAGTGACTGGTCATGTAACATAGCTCTGGCTGATCCAATAATAGACATGTTCTTCCTTTCCACTACTCCATTATGATTTGGAGTATATGGAATCATCAATTATCTCTTGATACCCTCTTTTCTACAATATCCATCAAACTCCTTAGAGGTATACTCACCCCCATTATCCTATCTAAGAACTCAGATCTTTCTTCCTGTTTGGTTCTCCACAAGATCTTTGAACTCTTGGAACCACTACAAGACCTCCTCATATTTCTTGCTCTTCAGAAAGTAGATCTAGGTCTTCCTAGAATGATTATCAATGAATGTCACATAGTACTCATACCCTCTCAAGGAAATATAAGTCATTGGTTTGCACAAATATGAATGTATCAAGTCAAGTGTCCCTGCTGACCTGTTATCATTGCTAGGAAAAGCAGTCTTAGTGTACTTTTCCAAAGCACACTCTGTGCACACATCACTCTACTCTGTGCTAAAATATGGTAACCATGTAACCATTTGTCTCAACAATCCCAAATATGGATGATGAAAGTGAGCCATCCTCCTATGCCAAATCTCACAAAACTCACTATCGCTGCTGTGTGCCAAGGCTTGTTGAGGTTGAAACAAGAGCTTGTACAGTTTCTTGCATCTAACTCCAATGGAAAATGAAGCAGATGGCCCTACAGTATTGGAAACACTTGTACATGTCCATCTAGGAGGGACACCCCAATACCTAGATCCTCAATCATGGAAAATGAAACCAGGTTCTTCTTCAGCTCAGGTACATATAGCACATATCTCAACACCATGGGACTCATGGACTCCCTCTAAAAGGTAATGGTCCCATGCCCAACTGCTCTGACTATTGAGTCATCTCCCAACACCACCTCCACATCATTCTTTGTCTGTGAAATCTAGGAGCTAGAACATCTCACGAGCACCTATCATGTGGCTCAAGGCTCCGCTATCAATAGACCAAGTGTTGGAAGTAGATGCACTATAGGAATGGTCTGTCAATAAGGAAAAATACCTCTGTCTATCAAAATATGCACTAGTGATAATATATGCTCTCTCTATCTCAACATGCCCAGTGCACAGAGAAAACTCTCTTTGAAATCTCGCTGCAAAGTCATCGACCTCCACTGAAGCTACTGTCTGCTGCTTCTTATTCTTCTTGTTCGGACCCTAACCAACATAGTGTCCCATATTATGACATGCAAAGCACTTAACAATGCTCAAATATTTCTTCTTCCCATCTTGCCGCTTGGCCCCACCCTTCTTTTTCTTGTTCTTCTTTCCCTTTACTGTCAAAGACACATCCTACTCCTCATCCCCCCTACTAGTAGAAGTTGTACCATCCAGAAGACCCCTCCAGATCTCCTCCTGGAAAAAATCATCACAAAATATTTCCCATGTGGGAATGTTATCCCCAGCCACTAAACCCTACATAAACACTGACCAGGACTTTGAAGCCACATTCATCGTTGTCCGCACTAACTTAGCACTAGGAATCACCTCCCCACAGCTGCAAGCTCATCTCTCACCTGAGATATCCTAGTAAGGTAAGTCAACACAACCTCACCCTTTACCATCCTGATACTCTTTAGCTTCTCCCTCAGAACCATCTTCCGGTTCTCATTAGAACTTTGAAACAATCTGGTCAAAGCAGTCCATATTTTATGTGCTCTATCTTTACTCAAGATATGAGGAATGACATGGTATTTAACTACATCAAGAATTATCCTTTTGGCCTTAATTTCCTTCTTATTGAAGGATGCCAATCCAACTAGATCTGTGGTAGCATCTAGAATGACAATGAGGTGAGCAGTAGTATTATTGACTACCTCATCCCATAGCTCATTCTCCTCCAATATAAGAAAAATCTGGGCCTTCCATGGGACAAATTTCCGTGCCCCATCAAGCCTATCCTCCATTCTTAGTCCATTAGAAGTCATATTTTTCAAAGAACAAGTTTTAACAAAATGGTGTGACTGTCACAAGAGTTTTTCTGAATTATGGAAATGACTTTTTTGTCTGCAAAAAACACATTTCTTCCCAACTAACCTCTGATACAATGTATTTTTTTCATATGTTTTTAGCCTCTAGTTTATAAGTTAAAATGTCTCAGTTTATTACCAAACCCAGAAAATTAAAAGACTGGAAATAATCATAAATTTCAGACTTAAAACATTTTTGTAACTTCAATATTTTCAATGACATAAAATAAATAAATGCACACCATTCAACACACAGTACTCATAAATTTTTGGCCAATGTCCTTGGAAAACCCCACAAGGGGAAAACCAGTCAGAGAGAGAGAGAGATTTTTATTATTTATTCTAGGAAAATTTCAGACAATCATTCACAGTCAAAATAGAACTTATCTCAACTCAGCAGGCTACCTTGTTTTCTATGCCAACGTTGCCTCGATTTCTGTGCAAGTTTCTTCTCGAAAAGATGTGCCAAAATAATGACAAAAAATCAGTTCTCAATTGTTGTGCTAAAATGCTAAAATTATGCCCTTGAAAATTATGCCAAAATAGTCACAAAACCATACTATATGGACAACATTAAATGCATCAGTATGACATCGAAAATAGTGCATGAAAAATCTACATGTTTCCTTGGGAACCATGCTTGTCCTTCTCCTCGATTTATGTGCCTGAGTTTACCTAAAAAACTGTGCCAAGAATTAGTATTGTATATATGGTCATACTCTTCTCGATTTCTATGCCAAGCAATAAGTGATGGTCATACTCTCCTCGAAATCTGTACACATCAATTAATGTTGTCTCATTTTTGTGCCCACTGAAATCTTCAGCTGGGTGCCTCGAAACTCCAGCATCTCTCTTCCTCTCTCTTCTCTTCAGTCTTCTCTCAAGAATGAATCATTTTTTCCTTTCCCTTTCTTTTTGATCAAAACCCTAGGTAGGTGAGAGAGCATCTAATCCAATGGCTGAGATTAGATTAGATCTAGGGATGAGAGTAAATAATCCTTTTAATTTCTAATAAAAATTAATTTCCCTCACCCACTTAAAATTATCAAACTTGACTTTAATCTCTAAAGTCACATTAAATGATCCACTTAAGTCATTTAATGCAAGGGTCACATTATTTCCCCTTTTAAGTGACTAAGGATAAAGTCACCTAGGGGAACACATTCCTAGGTACAAAAATCAACAGTCTGGGGCCCCTAAGGGTTGACCACTGGGTCACATGGCTCCGTATATTGTTTATGTGCTCTGGTGTCCTTTGATTCAACTGTGAGAAATTCATCTCCCTTCAAAGACACTTAGGACACCTTCCTGACCCTTCAGTTAGTGGGTTCCTACTCTCCTTGGTCTTATCTCCTTAGATGTAAGCCACCCTCCATGTCAGGCCTTCTCATGCTTTAAGGAGGGTGTTGAGGGATTTTACAGCATTCTGGGGGTTATATGGGGTATAACGCCCTCTTTCGAACTCACTCCAGCCTTTCGTCCAGATTAATTTTCCTTTTTGAGTGTGTTTTGGCGCTTGGGATACAAATACCTCAGGTACAGTACCTTAAGCCGACCTTAGTCTATACTTTATTTTTATTTTCTCTTAATTTTCAGTTGACATTTTATAATTTCAAGTTGACTTATTTTAAGGCATGTAGGCCTGGATATTTTGTAAAAAGTGAGTTTGAGATCATATAAATAGATCTCCTCACTTTCAATTGAAAGACACAACTTATGGGATAATACCCTATGCATTTATTTTACCCTTTCCAGGGATCTTTGGATGGATGCGCTCCATGGATAATTTTAGGTGCTATATATAGACCATGGGCTATATTAAGGGGGTTACAAAATTTTCATGGGAAATTTTCTTATATGGAAAGGGTTTTTCTAGCTAAAATATATTCGCCCAATATTTATTAGAAAAAATAAATCCAGTATGAATAGCATCCCTTATATCAATGAGGAAAATGAAAAAATATCTCTCTCTCTCTAGACCCCTAACCACCTCTATCTATCTATCTATCTAAATCCTTAACCACAATTCCCTCTCTCTCTAAAACCCTAACCACCATTCCTCCCCCACTCTCTATCTAAACCCATAACCACCAATCTCTCTCTCTCTCTCTCTCTATCTATCTATATATATATTTATCTAGCCCCAAATCTCTCTCTCTCTCTAAAATGCTAACCCCCAATCTCTCTTTTTCAAATTATCTCTCTCTAAACCCTAACCCCTAATATCTCTCTCCTCTCTCTAAACCAGTAACCCCCAATCTCTCTCTCTCTCTCTCTCTCTCTCTCTCTCAATAATTACCTAATATATCTATCTATCTATCTATTTCAACCCCTAATCTCTAATATCTCTCTCTCTAAAATCCTAATCCCCAATATTTCTCTCTAAACCCCTAAAGCACAATCTCTCTAATTCTCTCAATATAAACCCATAACCCAATATCTTTCTCTCTTTCTCTTTGTCTGAACCCCTAACCCTCTTTATCTATAAACCCCTAACTTCCAATCTTTTTCTCTTTCTCTCTCTATCTAAGACCCTAACCCCCAATATCTCTCTCCCTCTAAACCAATACCCTCCAATCTCTCTATCTCTCTCTCTAGCTTCCAATCTCTCCCTCTCCCTATATTTCTAAACCCATAGCTCACAATTCCTCTTTATCTTTCTCTCTCAAAACCCATGACCTCTAATCTCTCTCTCTCTCTCTCTCTCTCTAAACCGCTAACCCCCAATCCATGTCTTTCTATTTCTTCCCTCTAAATCCCTAACATTCAATATATATATCTCTCTCTCTAAACATATAGCCCTCAATATCTCTCTCTCTAAATAAACCCCTAGACACACACTCTCTCTCTTAATCCCTAACTTCAGCATCTCTCTCTCATTCTAAACCCCTTACTTCAATGTCTCTCTCTTAGTCTAAAATTCTAACCCCTAATATCACATTATTTCTCTCTCTCTAAACCCCTAACCACCTCTCTCTCTCTATCTATATATCTAAATCCTTAACCATAATTCCCTCTCGCTCTAAAACCCTAACTACCATTCCTCCCCCACTTTCTCTTTCTAAACCTATAACCACCATTCTCTCTCTCTCTCTCTCTCTCTAAACCTCTAACCTCTGATCTCTCTCTCTTTCTCTCAATCCCTAACCTGCAATGTCTCTCTGTATATCTCTCTCTTTATGTATACCTCTAACCTCTCTCTCTCTATACACACACACACACATATATAAACCCCTTATGATCAATTTATCCCTCTAAACCTCTAAGCCCTAACCCCTTACCCCAATCTCTCTCTCACACACACAGTAAAAACTTGGTCTCTCTCTCTCTCTCTCTAAACTTCTAATCCCAAATCTCTCTCTCTAATCCCCTTAATCACAATATCTCTCTTTATCTCTCTAAACCCCCTAATCATATTCTCTCTCTTTCTCTCTCTAAACTCCTAATCCACAGCCTTTGTCTCTCTAAAGCCTCTCTCTCTATCTCTCTATACACACACACAAATATAAAACCCTTATCATCAATATATCCCTCTAAACCTCTAACCCCTAACCCCTTACACCCAATCTCTTACACACACACACACTAAAAACCTTATCTCTCTCTCTCTCTCTCTCTCTCTCTCTAAACTCCTAATCCCAAACCTATCTCTCTAAACGCCCTAATCACAATCTCTCTCTTTCTCTCTCTAAACTCCTTATCTACAATCTCTCTCTCTATACCCCCTACACACAATCTCTCTTTTTCTCTCTCACTAAACCCATAACCCAAAATCTCTCTCTCTCTCTCTCTATGTCTTAACCACTAACCCTCTCTATCTCTCTCTCCCTAAACCCATAACCTCCAATCTCTCTCTCTCTCTCAACCCCTCTCTCTCTCTAGATACACCCTATATATATATATATCTTTCAAACCATTAACCCTAATGTCTCCCTCCCTCTCTCTCTCTCTCTCTAAACCCCTAGCCCCAAATCTCTCTCTCTCTCTCTCTCTCTAAACCTATAATCCCTAAACCCCAATATATTTATATCTTTCTAAACCTCTCACCCCTAAACCCCAATCTCTCTCTGTAAACCCCTAACCTCAAAGCTCTCTCTCTTTCTCTAAATTCCTAGCCCCTAATCTCTCTCTCCTTAAACCTTTCATCCCTAATCCATCTCTCTCTAAATCTGTAACCCCTAATATCTCTCTTTTTATGTTTCTCTCTCTCTCTCTAAACCCATAACATCCAATCTCTCTATCTATCTAAGCTCCTAAAACCTAATCTCTCTCCCCATCTCTCTAAGTTCATAACGCACAATCACTCTCTCTCTTTCTCTCTCTACACCCCTAACCCCCAATCTCTTTCTTTATAACTCTCTAAATCCCTAACACATGTTTCTCTCTCTCTCTCTCTCTCTCTCTCTCTGAACCCCTAACCCCAAATCTCTCTCTCTTTCTATTTATTTGTCTAAACCCATAACACCCAACCCCAATTTGTCTCTATCTATTTAAAATACTAACCCCCTATCTCTCTCTCTAAACCCCTAATCTATAGTCCCACTCTCTCTCTCTCTAAATTGCTAACCCTTTTTATCTCTCTAAACCCTTAAACTTGAATCTATCTATCTCTATACCTATCTCTCTCTCTCTTTCTATCTACCTCTATGAAATTCTAACCCCTAATCTCTCTCTCTCTCTCCAAACTCCTAACACCTACTCTCTCTCTCTCTCCAAACTCCTAACACCTACTCTCTCTCTCTCTCTCTTTATCCATCTAAACACCTAACCCCTAATCCCTAACCTCTCTCTCTCTCTGTCTATGTCCCTTTCTTTGTCTATCTCTGTAATGTCCCCATACAACATAATGCGAATAAAGTAAATTTTTTTCTAAAGAACCATGTTCTTCATTTGAAACTCAGGGCATGGCCATTAACAAACTCTTCAACATTAAATCTCCAGCTTAGAAACCATTGTATAAGTTGTTCTACCCTTCACAGATCCCTTCTACAACCGAAAACACCTTTTTCTGCATTGGACCTGTCCTTTCCTCCCTTTGCCCTCTGCACTCCCCTTTCCTCCTTTCTACTGCAGAATCGGGAATCATAAGCATGACATGCAACAAGGTCATCCAAATGAAATTCCACCTTCTGCCTTCCTCCTTCGGAACTCGGAAGTTGGAATCACAACGCTCGATAAAATCCATTGACCATCTTTTCTCCTACCACCTTTCCGCTTTTCGTGTGAAACTCAAAAATCAGAGAGTCAACATTCAACAAAATCCTTTAAATACCTTTCCTCCCTCTGCCTTTCCGCCTTTCACCCGAAACTCAGAAATCGGAGGATCAACATTCGATAGAATCCTTTGACCACCTTTCTGCCTTCCGCCTTCCACCCAAAACTCGGAAATCAGAGAATTGATGTTTGACGGAATCGCTTAGCGACATTTCCTATTTCCACTTGGAACTCAGAAATTGGAGAATCAACGTTCGATGGAATCGCTTAGCAACCTTTCCTCCCAGAACTCGGAAATTAGAGAATTAACATTTGATGGAATTGCTTAGCGACCTTCCACCTCCCGCCTTCCACCCTTTTGCCTTCTGCCTTCGGAACTCAAACGTTGGAAAAACAACGTTTGACCTTAACCTTTTTCCCATTTTCTGCCTTTTGCCTTCTACCTTTCCTCCTTCCAGTGTGGAACTTGAAAATCAGAAAACTATTCAAATGATGGAAACCTTTATCCTTTTTCTGCACTTTCGACTTCTTCTTTCTGACCTCGGACTTCAGAAATTAGAAAGTTAACTTTCACCTTAGAAATTTTATGTACTTTTTCACTTGCACCCTCCGCCTCCCGCAAATGGATCCCAAGGTGCGGAAAACCCACATTCTTCCTTATTCAACTACTCTTTTCCAGTTTCCACCTTTCGCCTTTCCCAAGTGGATTCCAAGGGCTGAAAATGCTAAGTCCGATGCATTCTGACTCTATAATAGGCTTCTAGCCTCCATGGACTTGGGAAAAAAGCATTGAAACATACAAGGCATGTAAATATGCAAATGCAGAAAATTTAACAAGAATAACTCTACTGAAATCATTAGAAGGAATCCATCATATTCATAAGCATCCTACATAACCATTATATTCATTCATAAGAAAATACATTGCGAAAATAAGGATAACAAAGATACTTATCTTGATGATGGAGTTGTCCTGTAACTAGCTATGTCGCTACAATGTTCCACCCAACCATAGGCCAGTTGTGTTCTTTAATCTCTCAACACAACCACCACCCCTGAGCTGGGCATGACTTCCACAAGGAACTAGGGAACATCAGATTCACACACAACCAGATCAAATCACACACAGTCAAGTCAAACTTCGGTTAGGTTTATCAGGCTGTCCAGCCAAGCCAACACCAAGTTGGGTTTATCATCTTGTAGGTAATTAAGACAAACACTGCTTGGTTTATCAGACTGAACACAACCAATCCAAAATTTACATTAAGGACCAGCCAAGCCAACAGATGGGTTTATCAAGCACTCAGGCAAGCCATATCACTACTAGGTTTCAACGGCTAATCATCCAAGCCAACATTCACAGTTGGGTTTCACAGGCTGTCTAGCCAAAGGTTACACACAAGGCCAAAATGCACAACAAGACACAACCAAGACAACTACCAGTTGGGTTTATCAGGCTGTTGAGGAAGTGGACAGGAAGAACTACTAAGCTAGTGAGCTCATCCACAGGGATAAGGATACCTTCACAAGACCTATTTGGACTGGAATCCACGTTTCCTGCACCACCCATCACAAGGAAGTATTCCCTTCACTTATACATAGTTCCCTAGTTAGGCCATACCTTCCCTTCCAGTGCTCTTCATGGTGTGCAGATCAAATTCACCAACCACTCTTATCTTATTATGAGGTTACACACTAGTTTAAAAAGCAAATTCTACATCTCTTCCACTCCTAAGTCTTTCATATGGTTTAGACCCAAGCTAGGGTGGAATTCACAACAATTCAAAGGGAAAACACAACACACATGATTCACACTATAAAACAAGCCACCATGGTCTCATACCACTCTGTAACATAGAGAAACAAGTTTGCATGACACACTGTAGTTTAGGAGAAACACTGCAGAACATCCCGTTCCACCACTCCAGACAGTGAACAAACTTAGGATCACGCTACACCACAATTAACAATCGCCACTATGGGATCAGGGATGAACAACACGTGAATGAGTGAGCGTATCTCCTCTCCCTAAACAAAACGTTTTGTTGGATACCAAGATGATGGAATGGGCATTCATTTTCTGGGTTTACTTGCCCCCCAAGAAAGAATACGAGTTCTGCAGACTGTAGGCCTGCTTAGTCATGAAAATAAGACTGCCATTCCCTGCTCTGCCCAAGGTATTAACTGCCTCAACCAACTTCTAAAAGAAATAAATGATTGAGTGCAGAGGAAAATAGGTAGCTGAGGGTTTATGGTTTTCCCCATTCACATTTGGTCACACCCTATTGGCTCAGGGGGTTTTTCTAACTCCCCTCCCTATTCCTTGTGAAATCATGCCCCCATCTCTTTCACATTATAGTCCCATAGATAGCTATGGTATTTTATTCATTGCATATCTACATGATATATCAAAATATATATATTATGCTTGACTTAGAACTATCACCATAGGTATCAACCTTGATCACCTATACATAAACACCAAATCAATGGCAGGGCCTTGGCCTTGAGCTCCATGCCATAATCTCAATACAATATATACACCATGTACAATTCAATACCATGGGGTCAAAAATGGGGCACACATTACCCTCCCCCTTGGGGTAAGCCGAGGTATTACATTCCCTTCCCCCTTACAACAACACTATCCCCAGGGCTTTACAAAATTGAAAAAAATGGATGTGCCAATTACATGGCATCCTCCAGCTCCCATGTAGCATCTTCAGGACCGTAGTGATAACATTGCACCTTCACATGTCCAACAAATTGATTCCGAAGAACTGTGACCTTCCTGTCAAGGATGCACAATGGCTCGGTTTGGAACTCTCCCTTGGGTTCCACTTGAATCACATCCCAATTTATCACATGGTTAGGATCATGTACATATTTCCTAAGTAAAGAAACATGAAAAAAACTATGAGCTCTAGTGGTAGCAGGAAATGCAAGTCCATATGCAACTGGCCCTATTTTTTCAAGCACTTCAAATGACACACAATATCTAGGTGACATATTGGCACAAATTCCAAGATTCAAGGAAATATTCCTTTCCCTCACTCTGAGGTAAACATGATCCACAACACTGAACTCTCTATGTACTCTATGCTTGTCTGCATAGCTTTTCTTTCTGTCCTGGGATGCTTTCAGATTCTTCCTGATCTTTGCAACCTCTTTCTCCATTTCCTTGAAAAATTCTGAACCGAGCACAATCTTGTTCACTGAATTGTCCCAAGTCACTAGTTTCCTACACCTTCTTCCATTCTAAGCTTCATAAGGACTCATTCCCAAGGATTCTTTTTGTCCATTATTATAGGAAAATTATACCAAGTGTAAGTAATCTTCCCACTTGGTTGGTTTATCCATCACACACATGCGAAGCATGTATTCCAGCACTTGATTCGCTCTTTGTGTCTGTCCATCAGTATGAGGATGGTAGGAAGTGCTGAAGTTCAACTTGGTACCCAAATCTGCAAACAGACTCTTCCAAAAATTGGAAGTGAACTTAGGATCCCTGTCAGAGACTATTGCCTTGGGAAATCCATGCAGTCTGAAAATATCCTTCATGAAGATCTTTGCAATGGAATTAGTATTTTAAGTGGACTTAACTAGTATAAAATGTGTTTCCTTTGTCAACTTTTCCACCAAAACCATGATGGAATCATGTTTCCTCCAATTCATTGGCAATCCTGTAATAAAATCCATGGAAACAACTTCCCATTTCCATTCTGGAACTGGCAAAGGATGCAACAAAATTGCCGGGTGTTGATGCTCAACCTTTACCTATTGACATTTCATGCACTTTGAAATATACTCAGTAATGTCCTTCTTTATTCCTGGCAAAAAATACTACTTTTTGGCTGTAGAATTTTTTTTTCGATATCTTGGGTGACCAGAATATGGAGTCTGATGGATTTCATCCATAACAATTCTCCTCAAATCTGCTACATTTGGAATATAAATTCAGTTTTTATAAGTAATAATTCCATCTTCTTCCAATTTATATCCCACATCCCTCTTATTAGGACTTTGTTGATGCAAATTTTTCCTTTATCTCCACATACATTTCATCTTCAACAGTATGATCAACAATCTGATGTCTCAAATATGATTGGAAAATACTAAGAGATGCCACATTCATTTCATGCACCTTCCTGCTGAGTGCACCAACCACTTTATTCTCTTTTCCATTTATGCATTTTATTTCAAAATAAAACTCACATAGAAACTCCAGCCATCATGCTTTCCTAGCATTTAAACTTGGCTGATCAAACAAATATTTCAGACCACAGTGGTATGTCCTTAACTCAAAGGTTTCTTCCCATTAAGTAATGCCTCCACATCTTGAGAGCATGTACTATGGTTGCAATTTCTAAATCATGAGTGGCATAGTTCTTCTCATGATCCTCCAACTTTCTTGACTCATAACATACCACATGGTTTTGTTGCATAAGAACTCCTCCTAGTCCTTGATTACATGCATGAGTACACACCACAAAATATTTTTCTGGGTTTGCAATTTTCAAAACTGGTGCACTTGTGAGAATATTCTTCAATTGCTGGAAGCTTTCTTCACACTTTGGTGTCCATTCAAACTTTATCCCCTTCCTTTGGAAATAAGTGATGGGATGTGAAACCTTGGAGAATTCTTCAATGAATCTCCTGTAGTACCCTGCAAGTCTAATAAAATATCTTACATCTGTCACATTTCTTGGAGTAGGCCAGTTCATAATGGCCTCAATATTTTTAGGGCCTACAGATATTCCCTCCTCTAAGATGATGTGACCCAAATAATGAATTATGTCTTTATAGAAGCCGCACTTGCTCAACTTTGCATACATCTTATGCTCCCTTAGAAATTGCAATACTAATCTCAGATGTTATTCATGCTCTTCCTCATTCTTAGAATAAATATGAATGCCATCAAGGAAAACAAGAACAAACTTGCCTAGATACCTGCTGAAAACATTATTCATGAGACACATAAATGTAGATGGTGCATTTGTGAGACCAAATGGTACCACTACAAACTCATAGTGTCCATACCTTGTTTTGAAGGTTGTTTTATGAATTTATTCATCCTTGATTCTTACTTGATGGTAACCAAACCTCAATTCAATCTTGGAAAATACCTTTGCTCCTCTCATTTGATCAAAGAGGTCATCAATTCAAGGTAGTGGATATTTGTTCTTCACAGTGACTTTGTTCTATTGAGACCTGGAAGATCGCAGGTGGAAACAGTAAGGGATTCTCCCCAATCAACGTTCCCAACTAGCCCGTTGATTGTTTGGTATAGGGAATCCGTCCAGTTTGCAGTCCGGCTACCGTAGGTCAAGTAACAGAACAAAGGCTTTACCGGTTGCGGCCCGGTCCACTGAGTTTTTTGTGTTTTTACTTAAGATATGAAATGCAAGTGCCTAACTAAATGCAGGGTGATAAAGATGCCAGGAGCAGTCACAATGTGATGCGTAGGTTCTTACCTCTCGTATTATGGCTCATAGGCATCCAAATCGCATACAACAAAAAAGCAAACTGACTATCTAAACTATCCCTAGGGAGCAGAATTAGCATTTATTGGTGAGTACTACATTTTGCACATGCATAATGAAGAATCACAGATAGCTGATACTTCTTTCAAGACACACAAACACATACAGATATTTAAATAACCAGGTAGCCGATTATTTTATAAAACAACCTTTATTACTCACAGTGGAAAATATCCCAAAAGATACCGCAAATTATTCAACAAGAACATAGGTCCAGGAAATTAAACACTCTTACAGTAAATGAAACCCAGCTAAAAACGAAATAGTCCCTCTTCAACATTATTCATTGAGTTGTATTGATGCATTCCACTTCTCACTCTCTCCAACAGGCAAAATTGTAGTTTCCTTTGCAAAACGAAGTAGTTCCTCTTACAAGCAAACATTTACAAAATTTTCCAGGGAAAAATCCCTTTCTCATTCCTACTTTCAAATATTTAAACTAAAATTTGTGACCCTTGGGATGCCTCCTTTGTCCCCCTCTTAGCTTCCCAACGCTTCAAATTCTTCTACGAACTATTGAGTAACTGACAAATCTTCAGGTTCCATTTCTCTGTTGCCATTCATGTTGTTCTTTCTTTTGCTTGTCCTTCTAGCCTCGGTTCGATCCACGCCAAAACGCTCAACTATACCTTCGCGCCATCGTAGTTCCACCAATCCCTTAGATCCACCTACAAAAAAAACAAAGATGCATCATTTATCGGATTTACGTTACAAAACATAACAACACGTTATACCATTGAAACGGCTGAACCATGAAGAAGACTGGGGATGTCCCTAACATCAGAAAGGTGGGCCAACTAGCAGGCTGGAAGGCTATTAATCGGACGTCGGAGAGATGTCACATCGGCGGTTGAACGGCCATTTCCATCCACAACGGCGGACGAGACTAGGATCTAAGACACAAGCTAATTGCGGGTGGGTGAGGACTAAATCGGACGTCGGCAGATAATCGAATCGAAAGCTCCCTAGCTCTTCTCAGCCGCAATGACGAAAAGGTAAAGGCTCCGGACAAGCGAGTGAAGACAAAATGAATCGGACTTCGGCACGATTGGAACTTCGGATGGCAAAATAGCTTCAGAAGCCGCAACGGCAGACGGGAGAAAGGTTAAAACTTCCGACCAAGACAAGAAAGACTCCCGATCCAATGTAAAAAACTTGGAAAAAACTAAGTGCTTCATTCAGTTACGAACATTTAACAAAGGACAACGAACTGTCATACCTCCGTAATGGCGACCACAGCAGAGTTAACCGGTTTTATACGCAAAACAAAAATAAAAGTTACAGCTCACCATAAACTTCATCGCAATCAAAATCTGAACCTTGGTCAAGAATTAAGCTTTGTAGTCATTAAAAAATAAAACACAGATCAATACTCAAAAGATTCAACGATCAAACCAAAATCATGAGGAGGGGTCTCGAATTTAAGAAATTTGGGGAGGAAAGTTGTAGCTGCAACAACTGGTGATTACCTGGTGAACCTAGATCTCTGGGTGATTATACTTTGAGTGACAGACTGTTTAACCAAAATGCATCAAATGAATTCTTCCAGCTATCCGGATTTCTCAAATGACCGAAGTGTGTACCTTAATCATTGATGCTAGTTCAATTTGGGGAAAGCGGAAACCGAGACCTTCAAGTCCAGATAACTCTGTTGAGGCCAGAGTATGAGTTTCATTATTACCTCTGTCTTCAGGTAGCTAACAGCATGAACACCACAGGATTGTAGCAGATAGTAACAGCAATATTCGTTTGTTCCTCGTTCCCATGCCATTTAACACTTTTGTGCTTTTGGACTTTTGTCCCTTTCAACTGAGTTCTTCTGTACGCCTTTCTTACTGAATTTTAATTCAGGATCCTCTATCCCATAGTGTCCTTTTGTGTGAGTGGTGTACTTCAAGTTTCAGCCCACGGACGGAGAGGATCTTTTGGCAATTTAGGACTTATGATTCATCACCCGCTTTGATTTATGATGCCTTTATAGAAGTTTTGACTCTTTATTTGCCTTTTGGCCTTCGTTTCCTGGCATGGGATCATTTATATTTAATACACTGTTCACCTTGCCTCTTTCCATGGGTCCTTTGCTATTGTTTCCTTAGACATTTTAAGTGTGACGTGGGTGGAGCCCCGACATAGTACTCCAGACTTCTCGAATCCGGTTTATTTCACAGGGGTTAAGCAGGACTTCAAGGCACACAGAATTTTATTCGAGAAAACTGTTAGGCTAGAAGAAATCATTAGCAACACACAGGATGACACTCAACATATTTGATATTCCCAAAAAGATCTTAATATCCCCCTAGACAAATGTTAGTTCGTTTCTTTTATTGAAAATCAACAACTCAAATTTAAACCAAATGAAAGCCTGACTTGAAAACAACCACATGAAAGCATGACTCGAAAACAACCAAATAGCTTATTTATGTACAAGATAGAAAACTCAAAGAAACTCAAGAAAAGTAATGCTTGAGAACCAAGCCATTAGTTGGCAAGTTCTCCTCCCATCCCTGTAAATCTTGCAGCTTATAAGTAGCAGGGCCAAGTTTTGCTGAGATTTGAAACGGGCCTACCCACAACTGCTGGAACTTAGTATGCTTTCCCTTCTCATCATGGGGATGATCCCATTTGAGAACTAGGTCTCCCACTTCCAAGTCCTTTTTCCCAGCTTTATGTTTGTTAAACCATCTTTTCACTACCTCCTGCTGTTGTTGAAAACGTTCTCTAGCCTTGGCCCTGGCCTCTTTTGCTTTCAGGAGATTATATATTCTTATTTGGAGAACATCATCATCCGACCCCCCTAGAATCTTGAGCTAGTATGGAAGATGGTAGCATGATATTGGGAGGCAGGATGGCTTCCTTACCATACACGAGGGTATAGGGTGATACTCCTATGGCATACTTGGGGGTGACTCTGTCATCCCACAGGGAGTTGGGTAAGGCTGAGTGCCAACTTCTTTGGTTTTCTACTACAGTCTTTTTCAAAATTCTAATTAGGTTTTTATTAGAGGACTCGGCCAGGCCATTTCCTTGCGGATAGTAGTTAGCAGAATAATGTAATTTTATCCCTTTGTCATGAGAAAATGCAGTCAATTTAATCGATGAAAATTATTTAGCATTATCAAATACTAACGAAACTGGAACTCCAAACCTAGTCATGATATGATCTTGTAGGAAGCTGATGAATTTGTCTTCATTTATCTTGCGCAGTGGGATAGCTTCGACCCAGCGAGTGAAATAATACATTGCAGTGAGAATGTACTTGTGTAGCAGGGAAGAATTTGGTTTTATTTCTCCAATAATGTCTAGACCCCATTGTTCAAATGGTTCCGTGATCATTACAGGCTTTAGAGGTGCTGTTGCTCTAGGTTGTCTCCCACCACATCTTTGGCAAGTATCGCATTTTCTGATGTGTGCATGTGCATCCCTGAAGAGCGTAGGCCAGTAGTAACCAGCTCGGAGGACCTTATGGGCTGTAGTGTCCCCTGAATAATGTCCCCCAGCCGGACCATCATGCAATTCAGACATTACCTTCTCTGCGTCTTCCTTTTCTAAACATCTGAGGAGAACCCCATCATAATTATTTCTGAATAATACGCCTTCTACGATTTGGTAGGGAGCTGATTTTAGACGCAGAGCTCTTCTCTATTTGGAATTCCAATGATCTGGAAATAGCCCTGACTGCAAGTAATGCACAAGTTCTCTATACCAATACTCAGGAGTTGTAAACAGAGGACATACATCCATTACATGCAATTCAGCATCATCTTCCCATGCTTGTTCTTCGTTGTTTCTGTTTTCAGTCATCAATCTGCATAACCCTTGACCTTTCACTATAGTGGCTGGCTTGAATTCAAGGTCATATTCTTGAAGGGATGTTACCTAGTTGCCCCTTCTTTCTCCTAACTCTTTCTGAATGAGAAGGGATCTCACATCTGGGTAAGGGACTATTACCTTGGTTCAATTTTTTAATATATAAGGTCTGAATTGTTTCACTGCCTTAAACACTGCGTACGCTTGTTTATCAATGGATGGGTAGTTTAATTTATCCCCTTGTAGCCCAGTGCTCATAAAATATATTGGGAATTCATCACGCCCATCCTCTTTTTGCGTAAGCACAGCTGCCAATGAATCATCAGATGCAAATGTATATATAATAAAGTCTTTGTCAAAGTCTGGACTTTTCAGAGAGGGCGCATGTGCAACAGTAGTCTTGATCTTACTGAAAGCATTTTTTTTAGTTTTAGTCCACTTAAACTGTGCATTTTGCTTGACCATCTACTGCAGTGGTTTAAAAGTCTGGGCAAAATCAGGCACAAACCTACATACGAAATTTATTGTTCCCATGAAGGATTGCATTCCCTTTTTATTATGGGGCATAGGGATTTGTTCAATGGCCTTAATTCTTTCTGGGTCTATAGATATACCTCTCTTTGAAACTATATGCCCCAGTAATTTGCCTTCTGTGACCGCGAATACGCACTTCTTGGGATTGAGGGAAATACCATATTTCCGACACCGTTCGAAAATTTGTTTTAGGTGAAAAGCGTGCTCCCCTCTTTTCTTCGAGAATATTGTAATGTCATCAAGGTACACCACATCGCTTCATCCAATTAGTCCACGGAAAGCTATGTCCATAGCTCTCTGAAACGTTGCCCCAGCGTTAATTAGTCCAAAGGGCATCCTTCTGTAAGCAAAAGTTCCCCATTTAGTTCTGAACGTTGTCTTCAATCTATCTTCCTCAGCTACTAACACCTGGTTGTAGCCAGAGAACCCGTCCAATAATGAAAACAATTCAGAACCAGAAACCATCTATAGCAATTGCTCCATGGGAGGCACCGGATAGTTGTCTTTATCTGAGGCGCGGTTTAAGTTTCTGAAGTCCACGCACAGTCTGATTTCTCCTGAATTTTTTCTGACCGGTACCAAATTTGACACCCACTCAGAATGCCTGACTTTAAAAATAATCCTAGCATCTAACAATTTCTTCACTTCGCTCTGGATTAGTGGTTCCAACTTTGGGTGCATCTTCCTCAATGGCTGCTAATATGTCTTGATGCTTTCTTTAATAGGGACGATACGCTTGATGATGCTGGTGTCGTAGGTTTTTAATTCTTCATACGTCCATGTGAATACGTCCTTGTACTGTTTAAACAGACTGACAAACCTTTCCCTTTCAGCCGATGAGCAACATTTACCGAGATTCACAAACTTAGGATTGTTCTTAGTCCCCAAATTTATCAGCTCGAACTGCAGATTTGAGCTGTGCGTCTTCACGTTAGCGGGTCTTCTGAACTTTTCATTCAAGTCAAACATTTTTTCTAACGTTCTGACCCCTTTTGGAATGAAATTGTCATATTTCATCTCAGCTTGATGTTCCTCATCATCTATGATTGCTCCTTTGAACACCTCTTCATTCGTCAAGCATTCTATTATTTGCTGATCATCATCAAATACTCGCAGGTTGGTGATCATATCCGGTATAGAGGGCCTGAAAAGGAGTTCAACAAAACAACGATTGTTAGTAGGTACGAGTCTAGCGGCTGATGTGGCCAATAGATCAGCAGCTGCGTTTTTTTTTCTTGGAATTGAAATAATGTTAAATGCATTAAAACATTTAAGTAGTTCCCATACCTCATTCTGGTAAGCTTTCAAGTGAGGAGAAATGCAGTGGATTTGATTCCGAATTTGTTTCACAATAATTTCAGAATCCCCAAAAACTTTCAAATTACTTACCTTCAATTCAATCGCTTTCTTGAGTCCCTGCACCAGTGCTTCATATTCAGCTGTATTATTAGTACATTCAAACTCTAATCTACATGACAGGAAATGTTTATTCTTTTGTGGATCAATAAGGACATAGCCGGCCCCTGACCCTTCTAATGTCTTTGAGCCATCAAAAAATAAAGTCCAAAAATCACTAACTACTGAAGGTAAATCTATTCCTACTGCTAAGTCTACTATTTTACAATCAACCTCGTCAGCCTGAGAAAATCGAAGGAGATCAGGCTGGGTGTCAGATGTGTCACTGGCCTCTTCCGCTTGATAATTCCCTGGTTCTAATTCAAGAAAATAGTTTCCCAATACAGGATTGACTGGTACATTCTTCTCATTCAATTGAGTAACATTGTAATTCATGTGAGGCTCTCTTAAAATTTTAATCTGGTTTGGAATCCCCTTGTATGGCAACCATAGATGTGACCAATCTGAGGTGAAATATCCATTTAATTTAGCTGACCAATCTCTGCTCAGGACCAGACCGTAAGCGTCTGGTATGTCAGCCACCACTATATTAATGACTTGGCATACTTTGTCATTGGATGCCAGACAGATTAGGACATCTTCCATCTGACCAATTACCTTAATGTTCGTCCTATCCAATTGAAACACCCTCCACGTGGTTGGCTTAGGCTGCCCATTTATTTTCTTACATACTGATATGGGCATGACATTTATTGACGCCCCTGAGTCTACCAAACAATTGTGCACGTTATGATTAAAAATTTCAAATGTTAGGAGAAAAGGTGGATGCTTACATTTCGACTCACCTCCAATGCTGGTTTCTCCAATTTCTTCTTCGCCTTGAGGTTGATTGTCCGTAGGCGGCTTCTCATCCGATTCCTCAAGTGCTCTCAATAATCTTTCTTTCTGTTGAGGTACTTTGCACATTTCGAATAGTGGGATGTTTTCTTTTATCTTTTTTATATCTTCCACAATGTCATAATTCATTTGCTGTTCAATAGAGTTATAGTTATCAGCATTCACCTTTTCTTCATTTGGCTTGGGCGGTGTTCTGTTCTGCTCAGGATCTTGGCTAGTAATAGTAAATTCAGGAATTATATCAGCCATGGGTTTATGTTGGAATTTCTTCTCAACGTTTCTCTGTAGCCTCCTGATCTTTGGGAGCATCAGACTATCATCTTTAACTGTCCCTTGACTTCTTGTTGTTATGTTGGCATCCACAACTTCCTTGTATCCTTGACTCCTTTCCTCTTCAGCATCGAATAAAACAACATAATTCCATACATCCATGGTTTCCTCTTCCTGCTCTTTAGTAGTAGTAGCAGCAAAATTCTCTTTTCTTTCTTCATCGCCTTCCTCTCATTAGAGGAATTTTGGGGTCTAAAATGGGCCTCCTAAGGAAAATAATAAAATAATATTGATTAATATTGGAGGAAGAAAGAAAAAAACTATTTTTTATGTTCGTATTTTCGACATATCTCCCTGTGTTTTTACTCAAATTTTGATTGGGAGAGCTCGTTGGATGTAGAATTTGATTCTGCATCCAACGAGTACCCACAGTGCATACTTTTGATGGACCCTGCTACCCCAAAAACAAGAAATACCTAAAAAACGTGATGATGACATCATCATCACATTTTTTCAGGTATTTCTTGTTTTTGGGGTAGCGGGGTCCATCAAAAGTATGCAGTGTGGGTACTCGTTGGATGCAAAATCAAATTCTGCATCCAACGAGCTCTCCCAATCGAAATTTGAGTAAAAACACAATGAGATATGTCGAAAATACGAACAAAAAAGGTAGTTTTTTTTAATGACAAATATGTCAATTCAACCATTATGGTTGACTTATTTTATTGAAATTCTATTGGTTCTTGAATTCCAACTCACAAAAACTTATTTTGGCATGTTTTCTTATAAGGCCCATTTTAGACCCCAAATTTCCTCTAATGCTTAATCTTGAATCCAACATTTGATTCATGACTAGTGTCATTGAATTTATCCATTGCGGACAATTCTTTTCGGAGTGAGGCTACTGGTGAAAGGCGCAGAAATTTTACATCCCTATCTCTGTCAGATTCATAGATGCAGTATTGTGAGGAGGAGGTTGGGATTGATTGTTTTCCTCCCTTTTCTTATAATAAGGCTTGTAGAACTTCTGTGTTTCCTTCTCTTTCTCTAAGTCTATGATCTTATTAGACAACTTTTGCATCATTTTGGCCATACTTTCATAATTTGGTGCTTTCTCCTCTTTAGGCTTAGTGAACAATAAAGTTTTCCTTCTCTCTCCTAATTGTTCAGGGTAATCTTCAATACTCTCTCTTTCAGCCTCCACCACTTTTTCTTCTTCATAGGTTTCTGTCAGAGTAGGCTTGGCCCTACCTTTCGCAAACATGGCCAAATCAGGACCCAAAGCTGAAGTATAGTACTCAATCAGTACTTTGTCTGAAGGCTTATCTGTTTCAGAAAAGTTCTTAAGATATGCTGCGAACCTTTGTGTGAAACTGTGCACTTTTTCCTTTTTCTCTTTCTTTAGTGCACATAGTCCTTTCATAAGGGTTGTGTGAGTCTTTTGAACTGCATACTTACTTCTGAAAATTCTCTCGAAAGTATCCAAATCTGGGATAGAATTAGCAGGCAACCCAAAGTACCAAGATGCAGCAGCTTCTTTGAGGGTATGCGGGAAAAGTCTGCACACTACATCTTCATGTTCCCCATCTCTCAATCCTTCTATTTCCAAGTAAAAACTCTGCAAATGATCATCCACTAATATCTTCTCATTTGGATCGAACTTAGGCAATAACTTTTCAAAGGCCTGAGGTAGGTCATGCAAAGGAGGAGTCAGGTTTAGGGGTGACCTGGCTTTCCATGCAGGTGGTGGATTTGGTGGATTGGGAGGAGGTTGGTTGGCGTTAACACCAGCCATGAGTTGAGGTGGAGAGTGAGGAGGTGAACCAACAGGGGTGTGAACATGAGAAATGTAAGGGGTTTCTGGGCCTTCTTGATTCAAAGGTAGCTCAACTTCTTGCAAGGCAGTTTCCACAAGTTATTCCCAGTCTCCAACCAGCACCGAATCTTCTATCACAGGACGGTCTTTCTTTTTATACTCTCTCCTGGGAAACTCAGGGATAATCGGCAATCCTCCAATCTTCTTTACGTATGCCCTGGTGTGTCTTCTCAGTTCATTAACGATCTCGTTGCGAACAGGATATAGATGTTCTCTATTCACTTCTTTCAGAATTGGATTACGTGGTCCACTACTTTCGGAACTGTAACCAGTGAAATAATCTCAGGAAAATGGGTTTCCTCGGCCAGCCATGCACTGGTGGCCCTCCTTCTAGCGCCAAAACTATTGAGGCCTGGAAAATCATAGGTGGCAACAGTAAGGGATTCTCCCCAATCAACGTTCCCAACTAGCCCGTTGACTGTTTGGTATAGGGAATCCGTCCGGTTTGCGGTCCGGCTACCGTAGGTCAAGTAACAAAACAAAGGCTTTACCGGTTGCGGCCCGGTCCACTGAGTTTTTTGTGTTTTGACTTAAGATATGAAATGCAAGTGCCTAACTAAATGCAAGGTGATAAAGATGCTAGGATCAGTCACAATGTGATGCACAGGTTCTTACCTCTCGTCTTATGGCTCATAGGCATCCAAATCGCATACAACAAAAAAGCAAACTGACTATCTAAACTATCCCTAGGGAGTAGAATTAGCATTTATTGGTGAGTAATACATTTTGCACATGCATAATGAAGAATCACAAATAGCTGATACTTCTTTCAAGACACACGAACATGTACAGATATTTAAATAACCAAGTAGCCGATTATTTTATAAAACAACCTTTATTACTCACAGTGGAAAATATCCCAAAAGATACCGCAAAGTATTCAACAAGAGCATAGGTCCAGGAAATTAAACACTCTTATAGTAAATGAAACCCAGCTGAAAATGAAATAGTCCCTCTTCAACATTATTCATTGAGTTGTATTGATGCATTCTACTTCTCACTCTCTCCAACAGGCAAAATTGCAGTTTCCTTTGCAAAACGAAGTAGTTCCTCTTACAAGCAAACATTTACAAAATTTTCCAGGGAAAAATCCCTTTCTCATTCCTACTTTCAAATATTTAAACTACAATTTGAGACCCTTGGGCTGCCTCCTCTGTCCCCCTCTCAGCTTCCCAATGCTTCAAATTCTTCTACGAACTATTGAGTAACTGACAGATCTTCAGGTTCCATTTCTCTGTTGCTATTCACGTTGTTCTTTCTTTCTCTTGTTCTTCTAGCCTTGGTTTGATCCACGCCGAAATCCTCAGCTATACCTTTGCGCCATCGTAGTTCCACCAATCCCTTAGATCCACCTACACAAAAAATAGGCATCATTTATCGGATTTACATTACAAAATAGAACATCACCTTATACCATTGAAACGGCTGAACCATGAAGAAGAATGGGGATGTCCCTAACATCGGAAAGGTGGGCCAACTAGCAGGATGGAAGGCTATTAATCGGACATCGAAGAGATGTCACATCAGCGGTTGAACGACCATTTCCATCCACAACGGCGGACGAGACCAGGATCTAAGACACAAGCTAATCGCGGGTGGGTGAGGACTAAATCGGAGGTCGGCAGATACTCGAATCGAAAGCTCCCTAGCTCTTCTCAGCCACAATGACGGAAAGGTAAAGGCTCCGGACAAGCGAGTGAAGACAAAATGAATCGGACGTCGGCACGATTTGAACTTCGGATGTCAAAACAGCTTCAGAAGCCGCAACGGCGGACAGGAGAAAGGTTAAAACTTCCAACCAAGACAAGAAAGACTCCCGATCCAATGTAAAAAACTTGGAAAAAACTAAGTGCTTTAGTCAGTTACGAACATTTAACAAAGGACAGCGAACTGTCATACCTCCGTAACGGCGACCACAACAGAGTTAACTGGTTTGATACGCAAAACAAAAATAAAAGTTACGGCTCACCATAAACTTCATCGCAATCATAATTTGAACCTTGGTCAAGAATTAAGCTTTGTAGTCATTAAAAAATAAAACACAGATCAATACTCAAAAGATTCAACGATCAAACCAAAATCATGAGGAGGGGTCCCGAATTTAAGAAATTTGGGGAGGAAAGTTGCAGCTGCAACATGTACATTTGTCTATAATCAATACACAACCCGAGTGTACCATCTTTATTTTTCACAAACAACAATGGTGATCCCCAAGGAGACACAGTAGGCTTGATGTACTTCTTTTCCAACAACTCCTACAGCTGAATCTTCAGCTATAGTATTTTTGGTGTGGTCATCCTGTAGGGTGTCTTGGACACTGCTGCTGAACCTGGCACAAGTTCAATTGTGAAATAAATGTCCCTCTTTGGAGGAAATCCTAGAATTTGATCAGGAAAAACATCCTTGAATTCCTACAACACATGAAAGTCCTCCAACCTAGGAGTTTCATTCTCTACTGCCTCCAACATATGGGATGCATACAACTGGAAACCCTTCCTACAGAACTTCTTCGGCTGCATTTCTGAAATCTGCCTAACAGAGATCACCTTTGGAATGCCTCTTACAACCCTTAAGTTTCCTTCTTCATCCAAGCACTCAAAAGTCTTGTTGTAACAATCAAGCTTTACTATGTGTGCTTCTAACTAATCCATTCCAAAGAGAATTCATAGGAACCAAGTTATAGAACATTCATATATGCATAAGTGACCAACCCATCCATAACCATTGGACAATTTTCTACCACTTCGCTAAATTTTCTCTTGGTTCCAGTGGCTAGTTGAACTAACCATGATTTGTTATGATTTAACTTATTAAAATCACAAACTTCAACAACTATAGGAGTAATATAATCATGAATAGATCCAAGGTAAAGTAAAAAAGAAACATATTTCTCAGCAATCTTACCTACAACTTCAACCAAAAGTGGACTGATGATCTGCTTGGAGGTCCTCCAGTGCTGCATAAATCCTAGGGATAGTCCTTACTACTTGACCCACAATTTCAACTTCTTGAATGTTATGAGCTTGCCTCATGTACCCATTCTCAAGTGGATAGTTATTGCGCAGATGGGGTCCTCCACATTTCCAGCATTGGAGAGGTTCTCTAATCTCTTTTGGGTTTCTTGACCCATCATCCATCACCCTAGATGGATTAGTAACAACTTGTGATGGTTTCTTTTACTGATTTCTGAAGTGAGAATATTTGAAACCTTTATTCCTGTAGTCAGACTTCTCATTCGTCTTGTCCTTCCATTCCTAATGGTAATAAGATTTTCCTTTGTTCTAATCATAACAATACTTATCCATCCCGATAGACTCTTCTATAGTTATAGCTTCATCAAATTCAATTATTTCTTTGTAAGACAGAGGTATCCCACTCAGAAAACGTTGGATTTTCACTTTATCATCTCTCATGCACCTCTCATGTACCTGACATACCTCAATAGCTCCAAGAACTTATTTGTATACTATTCCATTGTTATTTGCCCCAATTTCAGCTCATGGAATCATTTGATCTTATCATCATAGTACCTGTCAGAGAGGTACTTATTATTGAAATACTTCTTGAACTATTTCCACACAATCTTTCTGTCATTGATTTTCCTTACCTGCATGATGTTCTCTCGCCATATAGATGCTCTTCCATTCAGATTGAAGATGGCTACTCTTGCCTTCATATTTCCTGAGTAGTTTTGGACTTGGAAATATTTCTTCATCCCAGGAAGCCAAGCTTCATATTCTTGTCCAGTATTTATCTCACCAGTAAAAGTAGGAGGTATTTCCTTCTTAAACTCATCACATGAAGTATTCCTGTAATGCCTCTTCGTCTTATATTTGAGAGATGAAGAGTTGGAACCCCTAATGGATCCTTCAGGGTCATATGACCCACTAGAAGACCTCTTTATTCTTCTAGCACTGCTTTTTATTCCTTCTGGATGTACTAAACGATCCCCAGAGCTCATTGTCCTTTGTATTTCTATCAAACTATGCAACATGGTTGCATTCAACTGATGTTTCTCTTCTTGAGCTTTAATTAGGCTTCTCATGGTGGTTCCAATGTTTGGGGGAGTATCTTGATATATTCTTCCATTAGACTTTGTCTCGACATTTCCAACTCAGATGTTTGAACCCATGGCATATTCCCATGATCATAGGGACTCCATGCATCATTCATGCTGTAGGTCCTCATGATTGAGCCAAAACCTAACTTTTCCAATATTCACTATGACTCTAAAAAAATGTGTTAATCAAACACAATGTTAGACAATAAATAGTGTGCTTAAATTGTGAGATTGTCTAAATGTAATGTTGGTATCAGAGGATTCTCAATCCTTTTCCAACTGCTCATTTTGGCCAACTCAGGCCCAATGATGCAACCAATAGCTCTCTTAGCTATTTAACTTGGCCCATTTAGGCACTAGTGCTACAACCAATAGCTATGATACCAGTCCGTAATGTCCCCATACCCTATAATGCATATAAATTATTTTTTTTTCTAAAGAGCCACGTTCTTCTTTCAAAAAATAGGGCATGGCCGTTAACACATGCTTCAACATTAAATATCAGGCTTAGAAACCATTGTATAAGTTGTTTCTCGCTTCACAGATCCCTTATGCGATCAAAAACACCTTTTTTTTTGCACTGGACCTATCCTTTCCGCACTCCCCTTTCCACCTTTCCACTGCAGAATTGAGAATTGAAAGCATAATGTGCGATGGGGCCATCCAAATCACATTCTGCCTTCCGCCTTCGGAAATCAAAAGTCATAATCACAATGTTCGATGAAATCCCTTGACCATATTTCAACCTTCTACCTGGAACTCGAAAATTGAAGAGTCAACGTTCGATGGAATCCTTTGACTACCTTTCCGCACTCCTCCTTTCTACCTTCCTCCCGGAACTCACAAATCAGAGAATCAACGTTCGACGAAATCCTTTTACCACCTTTCCTCCTTCCACACATAACTAAAAAATCAGAGAATAAACATTCGACGAAATTGCTTAGCGACCTTTGCACCTTCCACATTTCCACCTTCTGCCTGAAACTCAAAAATCAGGGAATAAACGTTCGATGGAATCACTTAGTGACCTTTCTGCCTTTTTCCTTTCCACCTTCCTCCTAGAAATCAGAGAATCAATGTTCGATGGAATCACTTAGTGACCTTCCACCTCCCTCCTTCCACCCATTCTCCTTCTGAATTCAGATTACAGAAGTCGAAAAAAAATGTTCTACCTTAACCCTTTTCCCGTTTTCTACCTTCCTCCTTCCACCCTTTTTCCTTCTAGTGTGGAACTTGAAAATAAGAAAACTATTCAAATGAAGGAAACCTTTATCCTTTTCCCGCACTTCCAACTTTTGCTTTCTGACCTCAGACTTCAGAAATCAGAAAGATAACTTTTTCCTTATAAATTTTCTGCACTTTTCTGCTTCCACCCTTTGCCTCCCGCAAGCAGATCCCGGGGTGCGAAAAACCCACATTCTACCTTGTTCAACTAACATTTTCCAGTTTCTTCCTTCCCCCATCTTGAGGCAGATTCCAAGGGGAAAAAATGCTAAGTCATATGCATTCTTACTTTGTAACAGAATTCTATCCTCCATGGACATAGGAAAAAGCATTGAAACATACAAGGCATGTAAATATGCAAATGTAGAACATTTAGCAACAATAACTCTACCGAAATAATTAGTAGGCATCCATCATATCCATAACCATCCTACATAACCATTATATTCATTCATAAGCAAATACATTTCAGAAATAAGGATAACAGAGAAATTTATCTTGATGATGGAGGTGTCCCATAACTAGCTATGTCGCTAGAACGTTCCACCCAACCATATGCCAATTGTGTTCTTTAATATCTCAACAAAACTGCCACCCCAAGCTGGCATGACTTCCATAAGGAACTAGCGAACAACAGACTCACACACAACCAAATCAAATCACAAATAGTCAAGCCAACCTTGAGTTGGGTTTATCAGAATGTCTAGCCATGCCAACACCAATTTGGGCTTATGAGGCTGTAAGAAATTAAGCCAAACACTGTTGGGTTTATCAAACTGAACAAAGTCAAGGAAAATTTTACATTAAGGACTAGCTAATCCAAAAGATGGGTTTATCACGCACTCAGCCAAGCCATCTCATTGCTGGGTTTCATAGGCTAATCAACCAATCCAACATTCACAGTTGGGTTTCACAGTCTGTCTAGACAAGGATTACATACAAGTCCAAAATGCACAAGAAGACATAGCTAAGCCAACTACCAGTTGGGTTTATCAGGTTCTTGAGGTAGTTGACAGGAAGAAATGCTAAGCTAGTGAGCTCACCCACAGGGCTAAGGAAAAAATCACAAGATCTATCTGTCCTGGCATCCATGTTTCCTGCACCACCCAACACAAGGAAGTATTTACTTCACTGCTACACAATTCCCTCAGGAAATATGTTCCCTTCCAGTGGTATTCAGGGTGTGATGAGCAGATTCACCAACCACTTGTATCTTATTGTGAGGTTCCACACTAGGTTTATCAAGCACATTCTACGTCTCTTCCACTCCTAAGTCTTGCATAAAGTTTAGACCCAAGCCAGGGTGTAAATCAAAACAATTCATAGGGAAAAAACAACACATCGGCTTGACACTGTAAAAAAACTCACTTGTTATCAACCCAAATGGCACTTCTCCGTCCGAGTGCCAACACTTCATATGTTGGTACACAAAAAGACACTTATGGATTGAAGGTTGCCTAAACACTATATATGGGCATGACATGAGATGAATTCACTATCCAACCAGCTTTCCATTTTACCTTTTCTATATGTTGATTTACATACACGACTATCTCCACAGCAACTCGCGTACATACGTGCCTATCTCCACAGCATCTCGTGTACTGTATGCAAGTATCTTCATTGCAAGCCACATACAGATCTGTATGCGGGTTTCCCTTATAGAAAATCGCGTGTCATACATGGGTTTCCAATATCAATAGTCGCGTACACATCCATTCGACATTAAAAATAATAAAACATGATTAATGGAGATTTGTTGAGCCCTAATCATTAAATATCTCAACTTTATCAACTTCCTCAACCTTCGAAACTGCCCTATTTCCCAAAGTATAAATAGAGGCCATGGGGAGGGCATTAATCAATCATACTTGGAGAGAAAATTTATGCTGGTGGTATATCTTTAGAATTCTTTGGAGCAGCAGAACTCAGAATCCTTTGGTTACAGAGGAGTCCTTATCTCAAGTGTTGGGTTGTACACTTATCTCATTAACTATTGTTAATAAAGAGAATTCTTCTTCCAACTTTATGTTGAGTCTCTTTCATGTATCATGTTTGATGAATATTTTTGATTAAGCACTCTATATATTGTTCATCTAACTTGTCATATATACATGTATAAGATTGTACTTGGAGAATTTGCTCTTTGCAGGTGAAGGAGGTGCATCCCTGAGAGATTTGGAGAGAAGCAGAGCGGGAGAAGAGAAAGATCGGATCAACCATCGTTAATCAGGTGAGTTCAACATTTCTTCCTATTCCTTTTCTGTACTTTAAATTTGATTGTCTACAAATTTTAGAAGTACGTTGGTAACCCCATACCCTAGGTTATAAGGGTGTTTATTCCTGAACAACAGAACTGGCGACTCCGTTGGGGAGCCCAGAATGCTATGGGTTATTTCTGTTGACCGTTCCCCAGTCTTTGCCTTGATTCTATGTGTGGTGTCTTGTCTTGGTTCATTCTTAGAGTGGTGTTTGAAGACCTTGAAATTTTTTCTTTTTATTAATTTTTTTTCACCTGTACGCGGGTTTCTCTTGTATACAGTCGCATACAGAGGCTTACGTATGCAGGTTTCTCTCTAGGACAATCACATACAGTATGCGGGTTTCCCTTATACACAGTCACGTATAAGCCTGAGCATAGTAATTTTTGGGCTAGGATTGATAACACCACTAGGGTCTCATACCACTCTATAAAACAGAGAAATAGGTTTGCATACCACATGTAGTTCAGGATAAACAATGCAGAACAACTCGTTCCACTACTCTAAATAGTTAAAAAACACAGGATCACGCTGCACCACAGTGAACAATCACCACTTCAGGATCGAGGATGAACAACATGTGAATGAGTGATTGTATCTCCTCTCCTGAACCACAACATTTTTGTGGAGACCAAGATGACAGAATGTGCACACATATTTTGGGTTTACTTACCCCACAAGCAAGAATACGGGTTTCGCAGACTGCAGACTTTCTCAGTAACGAAAATCAGACTTCCATGCCCTGTTCTTCCCAAGGTATTAACTGCCTCAACCAACTTCTGGGGTCAAAATTAGGACACACATTCCCCTCCCCCTTGGGGTCAAAACCGAGGTATTACAATCTCTCTCTTTCTCTAAAATCATAACCTCAAATCTCTCTCTCTCTCTCTCTCTCTCTCTATCTCTCTCTCTCTCTCTCTCTCTCTCTCTCTCTCTCTCTCTCTCGTTTTCTCTCTCTAAACCCATAACCTTCAATCTCTCTAAACCCCTAAATTCCAATCATTATATGTATACACACACACACATATATATGTATATATAATACGTATATGTATATATAATATGTTTATGTATATACATATGTATGTATATATGTATATATATGTATGTATATAACCTCCAATCTCTCTCTGTCTCTCTTTCTCTCTTTAAACCCCTACCCCAAATCCGATTCACTATCTATTTACCTATCTAGCTAAACCTTAAACCCCATTATCTCTCTTTAGTTATCTAAACCCCTAATTTCTCTGCCAAAACCCCTTACCCTCAATCTCTCTTTCTCTTCCTCTAAACCCCTAAGCACTTAATCTCTATCTTTATATTTCTATCTATAAACCCCTCGACACAAACTCCTTCTCTAAACCCCTAGCCACAATCTCTTTCTATAAACCCCTAACCTCCAATCTCTCTCTCTCTCTCTCTCTCTCTCTATGAACCCATGACTACTAATCTCTCTCTCACTAAAAAAATAGCCCCCAATAAATCTCTCTAAACTCATAAATAATAAACTAAACTATCTCTCTCTCTCTCTCTCTATCGATCTTTAAACCCCTAACTACTAACTCTCTCTCTCTAAAACCCTAACCTCAAATCTCTCTCTCTCTCTATATAACCCTCAAAGCAATTCTCTCTATCTATATCTCTAATCCCTTATCCTGTAACCACCAATCTCTATCCCTCTCTAAAATGCTAACCCCTAATCTCTCTCTCCCTATCTAATAACCCATAACCTCGTCTTTGTCTCTCTTTAGCTATTTATCTAGCCCTAAATCTCCCTCTCTCTCCAATATACTAACCCCCAATTTATCTCTCTAAGACTAACCCATATCTTTCTATGTCTCTCTCACTAAATCCCTACCCAAATCCCTCTCTCATGGAATATATATGTATATATCCATATATATATTGAATTTCTCTATCTCTCTCTCTCTTTCTTTATAAACCCCTAACCCCTAATATCTCTCTCTCTCTCTTTATATATATATATATATATATCTATCTATCTAAATCTCTAACCCCGAATCTCTCTCTCTCTCTCTCTCTCTCTCTCTCTCTCTCCACACCTAACCCCCAATTTATCTCTCTCTAAACCCCAAACCCTGAATATCTCCCTATAAATCCCTAACTTGCAATCTCTCTCTCTCTCTAAACTACTAACCCCAAATCCCTCTCTTTCAATTTCTCACTCCCTAAACCCTTAACTCCCAATATATCTCTCTCTCTTTCTCTAAACCCCTAACCCCCAATCTCTCTCCCTCTCTCTAAACCCCTAACCCCTAATATTTATATCTCTATCTAAATTGGTAACCCCCAATCTCTCTCTCTCTCTACACACCTAACCCCCAGTTTCTCTCTCTCTAAGCCCTTAAGCTTCAATATATCCCTTTAACTAATGCCCTAATCCCAAATGTCTCTCTTTCTATTTTTTCTCTCTCCCTTTATCTCTTTCTTTCTTTAAATTTTTAACTCTCTCTCTCTCTCTCTAAACCCCTAACCTCCAACCTCTCCCTAACCCCAAATGTCTATCTTTCTTTCTATCTATCTCACTTTATAAGTTTATTTATCTAAACCGATAACTGTCTCTTTGTATTTAAACCCTTAACCCTTAATATCCCTCACTTTCTCTCTCTCGCTCTAATCCCACACAACACAACCCTAAGCCCCATTATCTCTCTATTTTTCTCTCTCTAAACACATAACCTCTAATCTCTATCTCTCTCTCTAAACCCCTAACCCCCAATCTCTTTCTTCCATTTTCTATCTCTCGCTAAACACTTAACCCCAATCTCTCTAAATCCCTAACCTTCAAACTCTCTCTCTCTCTCTCTAAATCCCTAAGCACCAATATCTCTCTCTCTCTCTCTCTCTCTCTCTCTCTCTCTCTCTCTCTATTTATCTATATAAACCCCTAATCCTCAATCTCTCTCTTTCTCTCTAAACCCCTCACCCTAAATTTATCTCCCTCTCTAAACCCCTAATCCCCTATATTTGACTTTCTCTCTCACCCTCTAAAACCTGTAACCCCAATCTATCTCTCTAAACCGATAAACTCTAATATCTCTCTCTCTACCTTTCCACTCATAACCCCCAATTTTTCTCTAAACACCTAATCTCTAATTTCTCTATTTAAAATCCTAACTGTCAAACTCTCTCTCTCAACAACTAACTACCAATATATCTCTTTATCTAAATCTCTTACCCCCATTGTCTCCCTCTCTCTTTAAACCCCTAACCTCCAATCTCTCTCTCTCTCTCTCTATTTATCTATATAAACCCCTAACGTCGAATATTTCTCTCTCTAAACCCTATCCCTCTCTCTTTAATCCCATTTCTCCAAATCTATCAATATATCTATCTATATGAGCCCTTAACTTCTCTCAATAAAACCCTAAGCCCAAATTCCCTTCTCTCTCTCTAACCCCCAATCTGTCTCTCTCTCAACCTTTAGTCTCTAATCTTGCTTACTCTCTCTAAACTCCTAATCTCGAATATCTCTCTCAAAACCCCCAAACCATAATCTCTCTCTTTCTCTCTCTCTTTGTCTTAACCCCTAACCCTCTCAATCTTTGAACCCCTGGCCCCTAATATCTTCCTCTCACTATATAATCCCATAACCCCCAATATATCTCTATGTCTCTCTGTCTCTCTCTAGACCCATAAACTCCAATATCTCTCCCTCTCTCTCTAAACCACTAACCCCCAATATCTCCCCCTCTGTATTTCTCTAAAACCCATAACTCAAATTATCACTTTTTATTTCTCTCTCTAAATCCCAATCCCTTTCTTTCTATTTCTCCCTCTCTAAACCTCGAACCTCCAATCTCTCTCTCTATCTAAACCCATAACCTCAAATATATCTCTTCCTAAACATCTCTAGAAAACAATGGTACAAAGTCGAGGAATCCAATAAGGTAACTAAAGGTTTAGGTTTTGAATCTTTGATTTTCTGGTATATAATAATAGTAAAGAAATCAAAAGGGATGAGAGACTAGTGATTAAGCCTAAAAAACATAATAAACAAGGATGATGTAAAAGTATAGAAACTACAAACAATAGACATATATGATCTAGCTTTGGGGATCAACTGTATAACAACTCATAGTTGGTACTTATACATATGATAAATGCTTTTAAACAGAATTTTTTTTGGATAAAAAGGGGGCACAATTACATAAGTTTGCAATGAGAAACTAAAGACATAAACACTATCATTCATAAAAATCATCACATAATTACATCAAAAACATTGAATTGTATTTGTATTCAATTATAAGTCAAAGTGGATCATATAAGATTTCTCATCCTCCATAAAACTTCAAAATATACTTATAGGTTTCCAAAAGAGGTTCCAAACTTAAAAATATGCTAGATATCCCTATCTGATCCTCTGCCATCAACAACCCCTTCTCCTATCCTATATTTCTATATTGATACAAAATAAAAACTTCTAAAAAATTGTTTATAGATACAAACATATAGGATCGAAATAGTCCAAAAATAAAGACTATTTAATTACATCATCAAGGAGTTTTAAATACAAATGAAATGTTTCCACCTAAACAGTAAACCCTAAAACAAATTGACTTCAAAAATTTTCGAGCTAAACTGTGAATAGATCATCAATACTTATCTTTTCCATCACATCACAACTTGCGAGTAGACTCTACGAGCATGGTCAAACCGTCTAATTCCTGGGAGCTCCTCTGAACTTGACTGAGATCTTCTTCTATAGCTGGCACCTTTTCCTTTAATTCATGGCTCTGTTTAAGCAATTCATCATATGCTTCTTGGGCCATTTTCCTCCTCTTAACCGTTTCCTCAGTAACCCTAACCAACTCTGCATAGTTCAAATTTATTTCCTCAAGGTCCTATCTAATCATGTGATTGGCACTTACACGCTGGTCATTAAGTTGGTTGAGATGCGAGTTATGGGCCTTATAATGATGCATGAATTTTGTAAGGCTCGAAACCTCTATTCCTTCACTATTCTGCATAATTTCATCCAAATCATTCATCTCTTTGCTTATATGTTTCTCTCATGAAATTTCAATAAATGAAATCATGTGCTCTTCAACCGAACCTTTACAATTTAAAGTCTAGACACCTTCCATATATTTTTCTGCACATGACTGTTTTTTGTTGGTTCCTTCGTTCAATGCAGACATGATCTCTTTACCCTTATCTATGAATTTCTTTACTATTACATCTAGAATGGATCTAGTGTTCTCCCTAATGATTTCTATGTATTTAGAAATCATAATTTCAATCCTTTTAGGTTGAGTATATTCTTCGTTTCAATATTCTTCAATCTTAATCATCTTTTTCTCTTGAAGATTAGGGTTAAGAAGCTTCTTCATATTCAAATGGAGTTTATTTGTAGGCCTAGTCTTAGGTTTCCACTTAACTGTTTCAACATTCTTAACACGAGCATCGGTATTCTTTATGACTGGAATTTCATGCTACGACATGCTTGTTGTTCCCATACTTTCTATTACTGAAGCTTCTTCTACAAAACCTGAGGTACTAGGGGTAATTTCCATTTCTTATGCATCTGAATAGGATTTTGTATTCACATTTGAAACCATTTTCATATATTCAACTCTTTGTTGCACTACAGTTGTATTTTTCCTCTTACTATAATTCCTCAGTTTCATTGGGGTTTCTTTCGCTTCTTCCAATTTTGTATCAGTCAGTTTTTCAACCTTAAATCCATACCATAATAGAAAGTGAGTCCAAGTACATTCTTTCTTTTCCAATTCTTTACCAATCAACAATTTAATTAAACCATGATGAAACACACTATGAGGGGTGTGATCTGGATGGTTTTAAACCTGATTTGCTATTTTTTATAAGATTTTCAATAGGTAGAAATGTAGGTTCAAATTCAACACTCCTACTACATGAAGAATAAATCATAGGTGATACCTAAATATTGTTGCAAAGTGTCCCTTGCAGGTAATATATCATTGAATAATGCTCAATATCTATCGACATTCTTCCTTTAAAACATATCTGTGAATTCCCCTATTCTAGTCTAGGGTTTCATGACCCGACAAAAGAAATAACCCTAAATCAACTTCAAAAGGGAGTTTTTTAAACCATTTATCTCCCTCCATGGATAATCCATTGGCTTATACAATTGATTGTTCTGAAAATTCAAAGCTAATACTACTGAAATCAACCCTTGTACTTGTAAACCTTTTAGCAAATTATCTAGAAACTTCAACATTATACCCTATGATGTTCTAAAAAAAGGTAAACCAACTTGCATCTTTTAGCATCTGTGCGCATTTTGGATGTGCCTCAACCCATTGCATATGAATTGGCTCAAATATGTGCGGTTTATTTCTCATTTTCTTCATAGAAAAAATGGTATTGGAACTACAAACTTAGAACCTTCTAAGACATATTCATATACTAATACCAAAAATTATGAAACAATGAATGCAAAATTTTTTAGTACAACCACGAACTAGAATCATTAATGACATGCCTTGGTATGTCAACTCGCATGATGATACAAACAGGTACATTGTAGGGAATTTTAACCCAAAAAATCCCTCACTAAGCTCTCTATGACCTACACCACCCAAGGACACCACTTCACGACCCTCCATTAGACCCCCACACCCTCAAAATAGCCTAAGGATGAAGAAAAGGGCTTAAAAACCCCAAAAAGGAGCCCAAAATACTCTCATGGGAGCTAAAGCCCCCAAAAGGGGCTAAAACCATAAAAGGAGCTAAAATTAGGGTGGAAGGGGCTAAAAGCCCAAAAAAGGGGCTAAAGCCCAGACCAAGGGCTTAAAACCCTAAAACCCCAAAAAAGCTATAAAAGGAGGGTGGGGGGTCACTCTCAAAACACTTCTCCCTTGCACAGTGTTATGCTACCCATGGATGCCTTGAGACACATTTTCCTCTCAAGCCACCCACATTCCCTCTCCTCCATTTCCATTGAGCCATAACTCCCCCCATTCAAGAGAAGTGCTTCCACAAGCTATGGCATGGTGGCCCATTTCCACTAGAGAAGGTATAGCTTGTCTTTCATGTTTTATTTCTTTGCTCTTAGTTTTCTTTGCTTTCTAACCATTGTTTCCATTTGCAGGTTTTATGTTTAGCATTGTTTTGTAGGTATTTCAATCTATTGTAGCTTAGGATTTGTTTGCAGGTCTTAGGAAGAAGAACCCTAACCCTTGTTTGCAGAGGGGTTCACCATTGCTTCTCTTCTTTCTGTTCTTAGTTTAGTTTATAGTTTCTATCCATTTACATTCTATTTTATTTTCTGCATTTATCCACACAGGAACCTGCCATTCTATCCTATAGATAGAAGGGAGCCATTCCTTCCCTTGTAGCAAGGAGAAATCCCTGCAACAGAACTGGCGACCATACCAGGTCGATCCCACATGATCCTTGGTCCAAATTTTTAATTTGCAAGTTTTTTAATTTTTTGCCCTATTTTTCAAAAATTTCCTGTTAAATTGACTTTAAATCCAGTTTATTTTCTGTTATCAGTACTACCGAAGCATTTACTAGGAAAAACCGAGTCAATTTGGCCACAGTACAAGTTACTGTCGGCTAGATTTGACTCTGGACCACAAAAAACCCCAAATCCGGGGTAGGGTGCTCTTATTGGGCCTGAAAGTGAGGTGAGAGTGCACTTAATGGCCAAAAAAGTGCACCCAGGGCACACTTAATCCCTTGATAAGTGCGACTTCAACCCAAAAACGTAGTCCGTGACTTTTTCTGCATTTTGTGCGACCCCCTCGCCTATTTCTAAAAAAATCTTGCGGCCCCCTAGCCAAATTTCATCAGAAATGTGCAGCCTGTCAAACAAAACTTCAATTTTAGTTGAATAGAGGTTAAATTTCAGTTTCATAGGGACTATCAGTGCGGCTCAGATGCCTTTGTCCAGCAGTGCAAGTCAATTTCAGTTTCTGTTTTTGTTTCCCGCAATTTCTTTTACAAACAATGTGTAGATTCCAAGTAAATGTTAATGGCTTAATCAAATGAATGTAGCTTAACTAAAATCAACCTAAAAATAAATATCTTTCTCACCCTTCCTCCTCTACCCAGTCATCACCCTTCCGGGTATTTTGGGATACGACGAAGGGAAAGCTTGTATAGATCTAGGCACTTGACTAATATTGTTCCAAACCATTAAAACTGGATGACCTGGAAGGTAGAGGGGGTAGAGAAGGAGGGCTTCTCACAGCACTAAGTGTCCTCCCTGTTGACCAACCTTGCATCCGGGAGGTGACCCAAGGATCTACATATGGGCTTAGTCCCATTGTGTTGAGATCCCAACACCTTCTCTTGGTTGAAGAGGAATATTAGTGTGAGGTAGTCATCTAGTTAGGCCATCAAACATTCATGGTTAATAACTGTATTTGTTCACAATTTCTGATTATTCAATGCTTGCATGCACAAACACAATGACATGAACTCTACCATGATGAATTCATAAACCATTTGTAGTAACCAAATACTAGAAAAACAAACAAACAAATACACCATACCAACTAATCAAACCAACTTAGTTCATGACGCTGAGTGAGCCTTAAAATTTACCAATTTACACTAAGTACAAACAAATCTGTAGTATTTGAGGACATAAGTCCCTGATTGCTTCAACTGTGGGAAATAATTGGTCTTTTCTTAGAAACTCATTATGAGGAGTACCACAGGAACCCCAAAGTAGTGTTAGAATAATCAACCCATAGTTTACCCACTTAGACATTAATTCATTTATTTTTGTCTTATTTGCCTAGTTCATGTGTCCCACCTTGTGCAAGTTGTTAATTGCCTATCCATAGAGGTCAAAATTGCCATATTTGACTCATGTAGCACTTGGGAAAGCCCTAGGAGTCAAATCTGCTTTATTCCTAGCCTCCTAGGCATCCTTCTACTTTTTCTGCTTTATTGCCTGCTTTTTCAGTGTTTTAAGGCACATAGGAAAGCAAGACTAGGTGAGGTGAACTAGTTTTTTGTCCTCTTCATCCTCCACTCTTTTCTCCATGAAAAAGCATGTATGAGCTTCCATTACACTACTCTTTAGCTTGCCCATGTGCCCTTTCCAATTTGTGAGCTCCATGACAGATTTCGGATCAACTTTTTACACCTACGGGGGATTTGCCTATTTTGAGTAAGCCTGCTTTATGCAAGTTTTGGATGCCTCCTTATGCATTCTACCTCTTGATGTATTCTATATATTCAGAAACCTATGTTATTACAGGGTTGGCTATTGTACACTTAGTTAATATAATTTGGTGTTACAGCTCCATATTCAGTCTCCATTGTTAGCAATTTTGCATGATCAATTGATAATTGTTGTGGGTAAAATTAATCTACTACTGGCCTGAATTTCTACATGGTATTAGATCCATTGTAGGTTGTTACTCTCCTTCAAAAATTGTTTTGCAGGTTTGACATCAAGACTGGGAGCCTTCTACTGACAGCTGGGACAGATTTTCTAAAGCTATGGATTCACAGAAAACTATCTTGACTCCCTTAAACTATTTTGAATGGAAAGCAGAGATGGAGATCTTGTTGAGAGAGAAATGCCTCTACAGGGTGACTATGGATATAGAAGCAGAGCCCAATGTTTCNATATGTCGAAAGGACCATCTATTGTACTGGGAGATGACTCTCTCACTGAAAGTAAAGGCAAAGGAAGGATAGATCTTGATCATGGTAATTTCAGCAATGTGCTATATGTACTTTCCTGAGACCTCCTTTTCCATCTCGATGGATTAACTTCACCGGATCAAGTATGGGAGAAGCTTTCTGATCTTTTTGGAAAGACAGATGAGATGAGGGGACATCAGATCAAAAATGAGCGGATTTCTCTGAGTCCCAGTAGCTTTGAATCCTTGCAGCTATATTTCTCCAAGTTCAAAGCACTAGTTTTGCAGCTGAAGTAGTGTGGTATCGAAAAGAAAGATGATCAACT
>LPNX010181615.1:8616-73226 GCA_001517045.1 Pseudotsuga menziesii | reverse complement strand
TTTCAGTGTTTTAAGGCACATAGGAAAGCAAGACTAGGTGAGGTGAACTAGTTTTTTGTCCTCTTCATCCTCCACTCTTTTCTCCATGCAAAAGCATGTAAGAGATTCCATTCCACTACTCTTTAGTTTTCCCATGCACCCTTTCCAATTCATGAGCTCCATGACAGATTTGGGATTAGGTTTTTACACCTATGGGGGATTTGCCTATTTTAAGTAAGCCTGCTTTATGCTAGTTTTGGATGCCTCCTTATGCATTTGACCTCTTGATGTATTCTATATATTTAGCAACCTATGTTATTACAGGGTTGGCTATTGTACACTCAGTTAATATAATTTGGTGTTACAGCTCCATATTCAGTCTCCATTGTTAGCAATTTTGCATGATCAATTGATAATTGTTGTGGGTGAAATTAATCTACTGCTGGCCTGAACTTCTACAAGTAGTTGGCCATTGAGAGCCAGAATTGCCAAGTGAAATGGGAAACAACCCCTTCCGATTGAGTAGAAACACCTGTGAGGAACAAGACAAGAGTTGTCTTCTGGCAGTCTTGGTGGCCAAGTGACCACCTACAGCCAATAGGAAGCCACTGAAACCGGGGTCCAAACATCATTCCCACCAATTTTAGACATAAAATATAACACAATTGATCCTCGACACTCTTCCTCACGCCTAAGAGGCGAACCACCACCATTTGGAACACTCAATCAACACTGTCGAAGCTGCTCTCAATGATCTCCCACACCATCAAAAGGCCACATAGCCTTTGATTCTAATTCAAACCCATATCAATTTGAACCAGACCTCCATACCACACCATCAAGCCCCATGGCTAGTGCAAACCCAGATCCATTTTCTGACATAACCTTAGCAAGTGGACCCATGTCCACATCCCAACCTGTCACCCACAACCTAGAAAGTGGCCCAAGCAAAGTTATGTAGACTATCATCAATTATCTGCCACCACCTATAGTGACCAGCCAAGCTGGCCCACTGGTAGCACATGGGGGAAGTGGCCCCTCCACCTACACTGCCCCTCCTACCACACAGGGGGGCAATGGACCGTCCACTTACATTGCCCCTAATATCATACATGGGGGCAATGTCCCTGCCACTCATATTGTCCCCCCCATAATACTTGGGGGCATTGGCCCATCCACGATGGTGCCACCACAAGCACCCCTAGCTATGCAGATGCATTATGCATCTGCAAACCCCACCACGATTGTAGCCACATCCCACATCAACCTGGGGTCAAATCTACCTTTCATGGCTTGTCTTAACATGTCTGATCTAGCAAGATTAACAAATGAATCCATTCGCCATCAATATTTTTGGCCTCCAATTCCAACTAAGCTTCCATCAGACATCCCCAAGTTTGAAGGAAAAGTAGGGGAATGTCCCCAAAACCACATAATTACATTCCATCTATGGTGCTCATCCAACAACATCGTAGATGATTCCATTAGGGTGAGGCTATTCCAACGCACCCTTACAGGTGCTGCAGCCAAATGGTACATTGAGCTACTACAGGCCAAATACCCAAACTTCAACTCCCTAGCCTTCATGTTCCTACAGTATTTTCAACTCCCTGTCAGATATGACGAAGGGGTGGAGATCCTGCTATCCTGCCGTCAGAACACTACCACTCATATCACTAACCATATCCATGAGTGGTAGTGACATCGTAGCCTATGTAAAATCCAACTTGACGACATGATCTTCTTGGATTGGTTCCTTAAGACCTTTCTCCCACCCATAGCAAAGGACATTGCATCCGAACATCCCCAATCTGAAGAAGAGGCCATACTGAAGGCCCAATAGTTTGACCTTATCTATGCTTAGTCTGGATACCTATACACCATAGTTCCAGATGCTCCTCGACCGCGTACCTCATACCGTGATGCACCAGGGGCATCCCATGCTGCGAACGACATCATAGGATCGGTCTCCCAACAACCACAACCTCGACTGACACCACCTACCATTACACCACAACCAAGCAACACTGCTAATGTTGCTTGCCAAAACCAAGCCCTGGACTATGCTAGAATATGTCCCAGTCCGGAGCAACAACTTCCTATGCACAACCTGTGCCATCGCAGAAAGCTTATGCCATGGCTTGGCTAACACAGCAGTATGTGGGGCAAATTCACACATTTGTGGCACCACAACCCCCAAAAATATACTATGCACCACTAGTGCAACCAGTTCAAGTCCCTGCCCCCGCTCCACCCGCCTCATTGAGACAAGTGTTCACACAACAAAACCGTCCCAACCAGCCTGCCCCCAACAATCAACAAAGGAAAGCTAGGAATAACCAGCCCCGCAACCAAGGCAATAACCAACCGCAGGGAGGCTGTCAACAACCGAACCCTCCCAACAATGCCATGGAAAACCAGCCAGCCCAAAACCTCCCATGACAGAATGCACCAAGGCACAACGCCCCATTGCACAAACCAACTGTGCACACTCTATGATGTTTATGCACACTACACATTCGAGTGTCCCCTCATGTCTCGTGCAAATCAGGCCATTCAAAATGAGGCCCAACAGGCTGCCAACACTAAAAATCATGCCCAACACAACCTAGCACCGCAAGGACCTCTCCCCATGGTGCTTCAAAACCCACTACCAGTCCAAGGATTGGTGGCAACCGCTCCCCCTCCCCAACCCAATCCCAATGCTTCGGGGGCACCTCCAATGGCTGAAACAGGTGTTCACCACTTGCTAGCCATGACAACTAAAGAGGTCAACTTGCAAACTAGAAGAAATCAATAAGGTACGACCACTAAACTTGCTGAATCATCAACAACATCCATGTCTAAGATATTAAACTTGCCTCTTTAGTTACCCNCCCGTATGCAGAATTGCCAATAATGCCACGGCTAGAGCTGCAGTGAGCTATAACATTGTGGATGATTTGGCCCAAATGCCAACCGCCATGTCTACTCTTGAGGTACTTAAAACATGCCCAACACAGCGGAAAGCCTTACTAGCTACCCTAGGGGTAGTAGACCCCTCCGAATCCAAGTTGATCACATTCGACATGGAGAATGGGGAACCATGCATGCCATCAACCATCGCCTTCCAAATCCTGGTGTCCATCCGGAATTTGGTTGTGCACCGATGCATAGTGGATGAGGGGGCATCCATGTGCATTATTTCTACCTTGGTTTGGCAGAAACTTGGATCACCAATTATGCAACCGTCCTCCACAACCCGGCAGGCTTATGATGGAAATCCCACTAAAGCCCAAGGAATCCTCCCCCTTGTCCCAATTACATTAGCCTGGAAGACAGTGCTGATCGACATAGAAGTTTTCAATTCTCAACTACACTACAACCTCCTCCTCAGAAGGAGTTACATGTATGCCATGTGAGCAGTCACATCAACTGTCTTTCGTCTCATGATGTCCCCCCATGAAGGGAATATTGTGACGGTTGATCAGTTCACTTATCATGATCCACAAGGGTTAACAACACCTACCAATGTTATCCCTACCATTACCACAATTAAGCCGCAAGTGGCGACCACACATGCTAATGTCATCCCTGCAATCAACACTATGGTTGAAAACACACCAGCACCTTCGTTGTTGAATGTGAGTCATGGGTTGTTTGCTGATACCTCCATGACGGCTCTTTTCCTGTTAGTTTCACCACCACCGACACAAAATGAAACTATGGATTTGTGCATGGTCTCATCAAGCACCGCTACACCCAAACAACAACCACAGCCATAGCCCCAACCACAACCACAACATCGTTTGTAGACACAACACCAATAGCAGCCACAACATCACTCTCAGCAGCAACATTACGCGTAGCTGCAACCACAACCAAATCCCCACATGCAACCGTCAGGGAGTTATTTGGGCTCATCCCCAGTCCATATGATTCCCTTCCTCTTCCCCCTACCTGGTGTCATGAGCAAGCCGGTCATGGACACCTTAAGCCTACCCAACTTTACGTTGGGAATCCTGGTGTGGTATCTTGATCCACTGGCTTAACCAGTAATTCCCTAGGTTGTCTTAACCCCGGTGCAACCCATCGTGGTCGAGTCTCACCCTCCACCCGCTCTACAAAAGCCAATAGCTGCACCCACACCCACCTTGTTCCACCCGAAAAGGGCCAAGGGAAAGAATGCCAAAGCCACTACAGAACCTCAACAAGTCCCACCTTGTGCCGTCTGTGAACAACAGGGCCATCCAACTTAGAATTGCCATGAAATCGTAGTGATCTGTATGCATCTAGATGCCATGGACACAAACAAAAACATCCCCATGGTTGAACTCCCAACCGCACCCATAGTCAAGAACAAGGCATTGGGGACAAACCATGCTTGCGCCCTTTGCGACTTGTATGGACATTACTCCCACCATTGCCAAGACCTGCCCAAATATTGAATGGCTCTCACTGACCTCCATCAACATTCCCTTGAGTCTAATATCACCTTGATCAAAGAAGTTCACCCACCACCTCCTTTGTCAGACACCATGTCCAGTTCCACCGACCTGCTCATCTTCTCCTCCACTAACGGTCCATTAGGCCTGTCTCTTTGTTGCTTCAACAATGATGAGGAGATACTTGAAGGTTTGACTGCCCCAGAATACCCATGGGCTGACATGCACCATTGCTCATTCTTCCTCCCTGAAGAACTTGTGTCGCAGTCTGACTAGTTTTCCATGGAGACCAAAGATTTCATCCATGGGAAGGTTGACTGGTTCAAGAACCCCATCCCAACACCCGATTCCTTCGAAGAAGGGAATATGGCGAACATTTCTCCAACCATTAAAATTGACATTTGAACCAATTATGATATTGTTGAAGAAATCATGTTGGGGGCATCTTGCTCCTCATAAGAGGTCGATGCCTACAAAGCTCTCTTCCAAGAATTTCATGACATCTTCTCCTAGTATTATAATGAAATGCCTAGCCTATATCCATCCATCGTGGAACACCACATTGACACATGGCCTGATGTGGCTCTCGTATGCCAAAAGAAATGGCCCATCCACCCTTCCAAAGTGGCCGCAGTGAAAGCCGAGATAGAAAAACTGCACACTGCTGGCTTCATCTACCCCATTGCGTACACCACTTGGGTTTTTATTCCTGTTCCTATGAATAAAAAATAGGGTACTATTCGCATTTGCACATACTTCCAAAACCTTAATGGGGCATGTCCCAAAGACAAATTCCCCACACCTTTCATTGATGAGATCATCGATGCGTGCCCTGGACATGAAGCCTTTTCCTTCATGGACGGTTTTTTTGGATATAACCAAATACAAATCCAAAAATAAGACCGTTACAAGACAGCATTCAAAACCCCATGAGGCACATTCGCATACCGGGTCATGCCCTTTGGCCTTAAAAATGCTGGAGCCACCTTCCAGCGTGCCATGACACACTGCTTCCGCGACCTCGTTCATATCATGTTGGTTTGTTTTGACAACCTCATCGCGTGGTCGTAGAAGAAAACACAACACATAGACAACTTGCAACAAGTCTTCATACGATGTCACTAGTGCGGAATCTGCTTGAACCCGTTCAAGTGTGTTTTCTGTGTCCCCTCTTGCCATCTACAAGGATTCATCATGTCACACAAAGGAATGACCACTGATCCTTGGAAAGTCCAAATGACTTTCCCTCTAACGTCACCCCTTTGAGTGACAATGTTACAACTTGTATTATAGTTTTTCCATTTTTTGTTTCAGATTTTTCAAAGTTGAATCTTATGTATCATTTCCTCTCATTGCTTCAGATGGAGCACACCTCAAACCGACATATGGGATTCACAGATGGAGCAAGTAGATGGTCTCTGAACCTCACCTCAGCTGCATGGGTAATCTACTCTCCATCGCACGAGTTGATCCACATCAACGGAATATGTGGGAACCGCAACCAACAACCAGGTTGAATATGATGGTGTCAATGGCCTCTTGGCCACCGCTCTTTAGATAGGCATTCACCATCTCAATGTCTTCCTAGAATCCTAGCTGCTTATTTCTCAGTTGAACAACCACTACCGAGTACGTGATCCCTGCCTCTTTAGAAAGTACGTATGCACTAAATAGATGGTTAGAACATTTGAATCCATCACATTCACACATGTTCCCAAGAACCTCAATACTGTCATAGATCAAATGGCTAACAATATTCTAAATTGGCACATCCACAACCGCATATAGGGAACATACAACCATAAGATCATGCATAATCATGTCTAAAAAATACACACACAGTGTAATAATACATCACATAGGCATTTTCATTCCATAGCATCATAAAAAGACTCACATAATAAAACCATAAAAGCGCATCCATGTGCATCAAATATATATATATATATATATATATATATATATATCGATCAGTCGCATGTCCAAAACATGTCCAATACAAAATGAGAAGCCGCATATGATTTCTCAGCAGGATACACATAAGCGACACAAAAACCCCTAAGTGCACCAACTCACTAGGGACAGCCTCACTAGGCTACTAATCTGACTCAGACTCATCATCTGACTCGGTGTCATCATCTATTGAAGAGGACTCATCCTTTGTAGGAAGATCACCTCTTGCCGCCCGACGGAAGTGCTCACAAGCCACCACCATCTTCCTCATCACACTAGTAAACTCTAGAGGAAGGTTGTGAATAGTGGTAATCATATCAGTACTCAAGTGCTGCTAGCCATCATCTACCACTCCAGTAGCAAGCTGCTCCATATATGACATCAGTCCATCCATATCCCGCTGCCGCCTGCGGGAGCCACGGTAACAACCCGCCTCCGATGCCTGGGTGGCGGGTGAGGACCAACATCTGCACATACAACACAAGGACATCATCAGTCCACATATATCAATATGCAAAATACCAACAAACTCAACTACAATATGTATAAATATGAACATAAAAACATCATGCATACATATTAGCTGGTCCCCACATTTGGCCAGGAGGTCGAGGCATCTCAGGGTCTCCCTGGAAATCCATACCCGCATATGGGTACTCCTCAATCACTACAGGAATCTGGAGCCACCACTCCAACAACTCCTCTGTAAAAAAGTGGCCCACTCTATCGCCACCCTCCCGGATCATCATTTAGCACCATCTGTACATCCCGGCTCCTGTGGACCACTGTCCTGCACATCCTGATGAGGACGAAGTGTAGGTACTTTCTTAAATAAGAAAGCAAACAAGAAGAAGCCAAAACAAAAACTAGCACCAGTAGTCTTGGACTTGTTCAGTTGATGCCGAACAGCCTGCAGATACATCTGGCCCCATGCATAGTACGTGCCACCTATAGCATGCTCTACTAGCTGTAGCTGACCACCAAAAATCCTATGGCTCCCCATGGAACCCAAGATACATTGCAGTAAGGTCCCCACTACCCGTGTGTACAAATCCTCAATGTCACACATCAATATGTGTGAACCACGCACGTGCACCGTAGCATAACTGTGCCGATCACATAGATCCTCCAATGTCTCCCCTTGAGACAACACAAGTACCAAGTCACCAACCACTCCCAACATAGGGAGCCCAGTAATGAAGTATACATCTGCCAACGTAATCTCAATGCATTGGCCCTAAAAGAGGAACACCTCCTCATCAACATCCCAGAAACCTATTAGTGTTTGCATCAACAAACACAAGCTCTGCATGAGGGGTATCCTCATAAATTTTAGTAATCTACAACGGGCCAATGTATCTCTAACATTCCTGTCATGTAAGGATGCATCCCTAACACTCTTGCAGGCTCTCTCTCTCCACTTGATCTCTACCATCCTGCAAAAGCAAAAACCCTGATGTGAGCCATTGCCATCATAAAAAAACACCCAAAAGAATCTAGGGCGCATCTGTTTGGGAAAAATGAGCGCCCAGGGTGCTCATAATTTCCCCATAGGTGCTCCCAAGGTGCACCTTTTCCTTCGAAAGGTGTGACTTGGCCCCCATGAAACCCCAAACTGCTCATGGGGGGCCTCAAGGTGACCAAATCTAGCAAATAAACCACCAAAAAGATGAGATTTAGTGAGAGCTTTTACCTGCAAGTCACGGCACTTGAAACCATTGGTAGGATCAAGAGAAATCAGCAAATGAAGAATTAGGGCCCACCTCTCCAACTCCACAATGAACAGTGACAATGACGCTTCACCATGTGGACCCCACCCTTATATAGGCCCCATTTGACCCAATTTCTTCCGATTGACATAACAGGACCATACAGACTCCATTTGAGACGTTGTTTGTGCCACTGGTTTCAGAATTCTGCCCTCTATCTCTTTATGATACCATCGTCTCATGTTTAATAAATTAATTTTGGGACCATTTCCCACAAGTCACCATGATTTACAAGCCATGACATGATGATGCAAGTGTCTATGGACATGTACTTGTGTCACACTTCCCGACTGCAACTCATGCGAGTTTTCGGGCCACTGTCCATTAAGGAATGTAATTTTTAGTTTTTATTTTGTATTTTTAACACATAGTTGTCTTTCTATTCACCGCACCTTACGCGGACCTCTGGACCACTGTCTACAAAATGATTTCTTTTTCTTGCATGTATTTGGCATATAAGTGTCCTCGGACTTGCACTCACATTGCATGTATCCAAGTTTGTTCACCACAATACACACACACACTCTCTCCTAACCTCTGTCCGAGAGCCTCCTTGGTTTGCGTGCCTTCTTCCACACTGAGTTGCGAACCTCTACCGTGATCTATCCTGTGCATGTATTGGTATGTTTGAGAGCCTTCTACTCCATCCATACTATGCAGATGACCTTTAGACCTCTATCCACCTTCCCAACATGGGGCACCGCCTGTGCCACCACAATCGGTTGACCATTTTGGAGTTTCGTTTAAGCTCTTTTTTGACTCCTTAAAACAATGAAAATATTGCCGAGCGTAGCTGCTTCCTTTCCCGCTCGCTAAAGTATAGGAAATGGCATCTACATCGCCTCATTTACCTCCTTTTGCAGACTATGTAGACCAGTAAAATGAAAAGGACACCCTTGGCACACTCAAGACAAGACCGTTCCCCTCTGCATACTTTTATTCTTTCTTGGGAAGAGGGGCCACACCTCATGAAAAATCTCATCATGGGTTGTCGTTAAGCTCTTTTCCAGGCTTCTCATCAAGAAAATATTGCCGAGCAAACTTGGTTTCATGCATGCTCGTAAAAGTATTTGAATGACCATCCAGTTAGTATAGGTTTAACCTTTTTCGGCCTAATTGGACTACCAACGGTAAAGAAGTCTCTCATCCCATATAGGATGGGCGAGCTCTCCTATATATACTTTTATCCTTTTTCGGGCACAGGAGACTACCAATGAAAAAGAGCCCCCACTGGAGTCTTCTTAGTGCTTTCAGACTCTCTAAAATTGAAAAACACCATCGAGCATTTACCTATTGAGAGTGAATACTTTTAGCTAGTAATTCATCAATTTAATCCATAGAGGTTGAAGAGACTGAGACTCAGACTAACTCATACTGATTCTAAATATGAGACTCATTAATAACTCGGGAACGGACCTATACGTGTCTAGACCTAAAAACTGACTTAGCATTGAAATAATCAGCTTTATTTCTTCATTTTACAAGTGAACTTCTAGGGGAAAAGGTTGGTTGGCAAGGGACACATCTGATCTGAAACACTTGGAGAAAAAAAGTTGTTTTTGCTCAATAGTTGCATGCTTGAAGGATTGAATTAGGTATTCTTCACTGAAATCTTCACTGCTCTATGTGAAAGTAGGTGGGACAACAAGAGAATCCTAGACAACAAGTGCACTTAAAGGACATAAGATCTTGGTTTTAGTTGAATCCATTATTACCCTCTCATAGGAGGAGTAATTTGACACACACCAGTCAATGAAATATGGAAAATTTAGGGTTTGGTCTGGAAAAAAATAATACAAATGGGACTGGAAAATGTTGTGTAGGTTAGTATTCCGGTCTTTAAAATCATTGAGCTTGGTTTTTAGTTGCTGAATAGGGACAAAAGACAAAATAGTATAAAATACGTCTCCATATCTATCTTTGAAGACTTCATCTATTTTCTAAAACTAGAAGGCTTGAGCCTCAACTTCTCCTCCACTATCTTTTTTTAAATACTAGTAGGCGGGTGAAAACGTGGCCTATATTGCAAACTAGCGACTGAAAATATAGTTGTTTGACTTGGATTTGTCCATGCACAAAAGACAAATAATACTTGAACACGTGTTCTTCTCCTTTATAATATTCATGAAATAGTGGTTTTGGAATACAAGAAAGTGGTTTTAGTTTCCATAAGTGAAACCCTTTTCTAATCCCCATGCACATTACAAGGTCATATCCATTTTCATCCATAGATTCAATCCATCTCTGTTTTTAACCGTTGATCTTGATCACCTATTAACCTTATCTTTCCATTATTTCATTACATAACCTGTTGTCTATCCTCCTTGTACTTTCACTTAGCAGCCCTTGTAGTCATCGTATATCTACTATACCTTCATTTCCCACCGTTGATATCCTCTACCATCTAATCCACACCTTTATTTTTTGTTTCCCATTTGATTTGTAAAACAACATGCAACTTTCCAAGACAGATCACCTAACAGTCACTGATTTCATCCACTGGTGATCGTAACCGTTGACCATGAAATATTTTTAATAGTTCCATTGATTTCCAACTTATCATTTGACATACATGTTCTCCCAACTGATCCCATCTCTGTCGTCGATCTTATCCATCATCAATCTTCACCGTTGATTTAATCCATGTTTTAAACTTTTTGCCTGCTCCTGATTCATCCTCTTCTATGCATATTCCCACAATGGATTCTATTTGTGTCATAGATCCCATCACCTTTAATCCTCCCGTGTAGATATGAGCAAGTTTTAATTATTTTTGTTGATCATTGAAATTCCTTTTTTCATGCAACTTTGATCAGTGGATCCAACACCTGCCGTACATCTTCTTGCATGAAGATCTAGACCATCAAAATTTCTACTACACACCATAAGCGCGATTTTTTCATTTGTATCCCTATCCAAATATTGGCCTATGGTTTTTATGAGGAGATAAAGACCTTGGTATCCAATTTAGCACCTTTAAGCACCCTTTAGTCATATCATCAAAAATTTTACATACCGCATTCTTATTTCACCTTAGGGCTCTCCATCTCAATTGCTAACAAAAACAGTGCTAACAGATGGCTCCAACTAGGGATGTTATCCTCCCTGCGAGATAGAAAATAACCCGCAGACGAGTGCTAGTTTTATTCTATGTACAAAACCTCTTCAAAAACTTAACAATTCAATTTTCTTTTTCCTTTTTCTGTAAATAAATAAAAGAAAATGGCAAATCTTAAATATCTTAGGTCCTTCTCTCCAAGCTTCAAATCCTTCAGTTTTCCATTTTTCCATATGTACTAATATTTCAATTAAATAAATATATACAAATAATATACAAAATTAATTTCATCCTCAATACAAGTAATTCTTCATAAATATTCCATTAACAAGGCCTCCTTTAAGTTGAACCCCATTTTATGTTGCAAAAGAAAATAATTATCTCCCCTAAAAGAAACAATGATATATGACCCTTTCCACAAATGATCAAACTTCCCATGTTTTTCTTCTTTCCTTGCATCCCAGCTTAGAACGAGATCATCAACCTAAAACTACTCTTCTTTAACTCTTCTATCAAAAATTTTCTTCATTTTTTCCTGGTGTACCTACACTTTGTCATAATATTTTTCCCTTACCTCATTTAATTCAATGATTTGATTTATACTCCTCTACAGATGATTCGGCTCTTATTTATGTTCCTATAGTAGATTCATTACAGGAAAACCTAAAGACGTTGGAAATACCACTTTTGCTCCATATACCAATTGGAAAGGTGACATACCAATAGTTATTTTATTACTTATTTATCTTCCCATAAAACATACTTCAATTTTGTGTTCCAGGCTCACTTGTTTCCTCCAACATCTTCTTGATTATCCTTACTAAACTTTTATTTGAGGATTCTGTAACCTCGTTCCCTTAAGGATAATATGAAGTAGAATGATTCCAACTGATATGATATTTGTGACAAAAGTTGATCATTTTCTTAGAATTGAAAGCTGGTTCATTATTAGTTACAAGTCTCCTGGGACATCCAAACCTTGACAGAATATTGTTTTCCAGAAAATCCATTATAACAACATCATTAACCCTCCTAGTAGGTATAGATTCAATCCATTTGGAAAAGTAATAAGTTGTAGTCTGGATCCATCTATTTTGGCCAGAGGAATTTGGGTTAATTTCCCCAATGAAATCTAACCCCCATTGCCAAAAAGGTGCTTCTATAGAGATAGGAATAAGTGGTAATGGAATTAACGTCCTATTCCCATCAAATATTTGACAGTGATGGCAGGTTGTGATTTATTTATAAATATCATAAAACATGGTAGGCCAATAGAAACCATCCCTCTAAATTTTGTTTGCAATCACTTTCCAAGAATGATGTCCTCCACACACTCCTTGGTGAAACTCCTTCATATTCTATTGGGATTCATTCTCCATTAAAAAATCCATCAAAATACCCCCTATATCTTTCCAATATAAATATTGGTTCAGAATGCAAAATTTTGTTTCCTTTTAGCTTCACCGATCTAGCTCTGGTATTACTTAATCCTGGAGGTATTTGTAAATTCTCCAAAACATAGACAATATCATTATACCAAGGAGATAAAGTGAAATATGTTATCACCTGTAATCCTGAATACAACTTATTTGAATGATTAGACAAGAAATTCAATTGCAAATATTCACAATTTAAATCAGTCATTAACTTTTCTAGTCCCTCTCCTTTCACCAACTTCATAGGCTTAATTTCTAAATCATACTCCAGCAAGAATGCTATCCATTTTTCTCTTTTTCACTCTGGATTAGGTTGAGTAAGAATGTTTTTCACCACATTTCTAGGCACATAAGCAATGATATGAGAATGTAAAATATACACCCTAAAATCCTTAAAAGACTTGACCAATGCATAGGTCTGCTTTTCCAGGATGTCATATTTCAATTATCCATCCATGAATACCTTGCTAAAGAAATCAATGGGCTGCTATGCATTATGTTGATCCTTTTGCAACAATTCTCTAGTTCTTGTATGATCAGAAGCAAATGAGAAAGAAATAAAATATTTATAAAACTCTCGGCTAACTAGAACATGGTATTCTATTATTTATTTCTTGATGTCATTGAAATATGTCTTGCCTTCAATGGTCCATTTGATTTCATAGTATTTTCTCAGCATATTTGTTACATTCCCTAAAATTTTTGCAAAACTTGGGATAAAACGCCTTGAAAAATTCACTTGACCAATGAATCACTAAATCTCCCTCTTATTTCTTGGTACCTCCACCTTCAAAATATCTTTTACTATGTCTGGATCAATCCTGATTCCATCCTTTGAAATAATATGACTTAACAACTTCCCCTCTTTCATGGAAAAATTAGATTTTCTAGGATTGAGGGAAATACCATACCTCTTGCATTTTAAGAATACATTTTCATAGTGATTTATGTGATCCCTTTTAGATTTAGAGTATATTGTAATATCATCCATATATATTACAACAAATTTATTTTTCTCCTAGGGAAAATATATGTCCATTGCCCTCTGGAAAGTTTCTCCTACATTCATCAATCCAAATGACATTTTGGCATACATAAAGGTTCCCCATGGTGTGGTGAATGTATTTTTTTCGATCTTCAGGAAGAACATTTATTTGGTTGTACCCATAAAAACAATTCGTGGTAGAAATCCTCTCACCACCAACAACTTTCTGCAATACATAATCCATTTTAGGAAAGGGATAGTTGTCTTTCAATGAAACTTTGTCAAGGTTCATGAAGTCTACACAGTCTAATTTCTCCATTTTTCTTTTTGACATGAACCAGATTAGATACCCACCTTGAAAAGTGTTACAATAATTTTTGTGTTGAATAACTTCCTTATCTCTGTTGAAATATTGTAACTTCAAAGAATATTCTATATGTATTTTTTGTGGTCCTTGATGTTCCTACTGGGAGAATCACTTGTATTTCTTTATACCCCAATGTTTCTAATCGAGAGAACTAATAAGAGTAATGAGGAAGTCCCCTCCATTGTAATTCGGGTCATTAGTACCCTAGTTGTGCTTACTCGAGCCTACATAACTGAATTAATTATTAAGTGAACGAAAGAATATAAATAGAGGTGAGGTGCTTCTCATTTGAGACACACACACTCACTTTTGTAGCACAAGAGAGAGAGAGAGAGAAAGAACTGTGGCTGGAAAAGAAGGAGGATCAGTCTTTTAGGTTTTACCTTTTATCTTTTTCGGGCATCTATATTGAGGAAGCTTTTGCTAGGTTTTTCCCTTTAGGGGTTTCCCAGGATAAATCTGTGTTGTTCTTGTGATACTGTTTCTTTCAGTGATCCTGTTTATATGATTTTTTTATGAAATTGAAATTAAATGCTAATTATCAATATTAGAATATGGAATTCTAACATGGTATCAGAGCTAGCTTGAATAGGACAACTTTCACAAGGAGAAAAATCCCTCTCTCTCTCCCTAGAATAAATTAGGTTTTTAGAATTTTTTTTTATTTTCGAAAAAATGCTTGCATAGAAAGTTGCGCCCTCCCAAAGTGCATCTATTGAGCCTAGAATCAAATTTTTTGGGTGAGTGAGTATCCGAGAAGGTCAAACCCTATTTGACAGCTGCACCAAAAAACTACAGTACCAGAAAACAACTGGAAGCTGCAGAGCTAAATCTAGCAAGTCTGATTTGGAAGGTGAATACTTGAGATCTCCAAAAACCAAGCACACCAGTGAACTCACCTCAGTCATGTGAATCTCCTGGTAAGTTCAGTTTCTCATTCTATATAATTTCAAATTTTTGTGTTTTTCTGACAAGATGGCCCTAAGCACTAAGCTTGAGGACAAGCTAGAAGGTATAGAAAAATTTCGAGCATGGAAATACATGATTGGTATCATCCTCTAAGAGAGTGATCTTGATAAGTATATCAAGGAGGAAGTTACAGAACCTAAAGAAGCTGAAGCTAAAGAGAAGCACAAGAAGGATATGATTAGGGAACAAAGGATTATTGCTGACTCTATTAAGGATCACTTGAGCCCTCAAGTGTCATCCAAGAAGAATCCAAAAGAAATGTATGATGCCCTATCCAGAATGTATGAGAGTAGAAACATCAATAAAAAAGATGAATCTAAGAGCTTAACTGAAGAGCATCAAGATGAGTCATGGAGAATCCATCCAAGAATACTTCACAAGGGTTTCTCAGATCAAAGAAAAACTAGAATCCATTGGAGACAAACTTGATGAATATGAGATGGTTATGACTACTCTCAATGGTCTCACTAGACCCTGGGAGTCATTCATCCAGATGATGTGTACCAGGAATAAAATCATGAAGTTTGATGTGATATGGGAAGACTGCATTCAAGAGGAGACTAGAGTGGAAAATAGAGAAGCTTTACTAAAGGAGGATGATCAATCCCTAGCCACTCATACCAAGAGAAGAAGAAATCAAACCAACTTCAAGAAGGGAAACAAGAGGGAGTATCAACCTCCCAGGAAGTTCTAGAAGACAAGAGAAAGTCTCCTCGATAGCAACTACTCCGTATTCCAATGTTTTCATTATGATAAGATAGGAAACATTACCAGAAATTGTCCTATGAAGAAATAAGAATATAAGAAGAAGATCAACAACAAAAAAAGAAATCATGCTCATCTAGCTGAAGATGAGGATGAAGAAGAAGAGGAGGAAGGACCTCCAAGAAAGCAAGCAAGAGAAGAAGACACAGAATAGTATATAATATTCTCTGCACTCTCTAGGTCTGTAACACCTAGAGAAGACACTTGGATTATTAATAGTAGTGATTCAAAGCACATGACGAGACAAAAGAAAACTCTGTCCAAACTTGAAGAAAAGAGCTCTCCTTAGAAAGTATCCCTAGAAGATGACTATCAATATCTGATCAAAGGAGTTGGTGAAGCAAGCTACAAGCTTGATTCAAGAAATTCCCTAAAGATGAAGGAAGTATTGTATGTACCAGGTCTAAAGAAGAATATATTTTCTATATCAACTTTAGATAAGAAAGGATTCGGAGTTTCCTTCACAGATGGCCAAGTACTCATGTGGCCCAAAGGAAAGAAAATTGAAGATGTAGTTGTTATTGGTGAAGAAGAAGGAGGCCTGTATAAACTCAAGGGGCACTTAGAAACAACCTTTGTTCACGAGTCCATTGATCTTAGTGAATTATGGCATAGAAGGCTTGTTCACATCAATTACAAAGAACTGCCTCATGTGAACAAAGTAGTGACGGGATTACCAGACATGAATATCAAACATGAAGGAATTTGCAAAGGATGTGTGAAAGGAAAGAATATCAAGAATCCATTTTTGAAGAGAGAAACAAAAAAAAAGATACGTTAGAATTGATTCATTCATATGTGTATGGTCCAATTTCCTCCACCTCTTTAAGTGGTTTTGAATATTACATTACATTTATTGATGATTATTCAAGAAATACATGGATATATTTCTTTAAAGAAAAGAGAGAAGTGTTTGAGAAGTTCAAGGAATTCAAAGCCTTGATAGAGAATCTCTCAGAAAAAAGAATCAAGACACTCCTATAAGACAATGGCGGAGAGTATACTTCAAAAGAATTTGAAGCCTTTTGCAAAGATGCTGGAATCAAGAGGGAACTAACTACTCCCTACAATCCTAAAAAAAATGGTGTTGCAGAAAGAAAGAACAGGACTATCATGGAAGCAGTGAAGACAATGATATATGATCAATATCTTCCAATGCATCTATGGGCAGAAGCAACCAGAACTATTGTATATGTACATACTAGAATATCTCATAGTGCTCTTGGATTCAAGACTCCAGAAGCGATATTCATGGGAAAGAAGCCTGAGGTAAGTCACCTCAAAATATTTGGTTGTCCAGTTTACCTTCATATACTGAAAGAGAAAAGAACCAAGTTGGATCCTTCTGGAAAGAAGGGGATATTTGTTGGATACTGTGAAGTATCCAAGGCATTCAAAATTTACATTCCTAGATTCCACACATGGAAATCAGTCGATATGTGCCATTCGATGAAGAAATATCCCTGAAGAGATCTAGGAAGTTCCAACATGAAGAAGTTTATGAGGAAGAAGCACCTCCTAGAAATGAAGAAACTACATGTCTCCCTGAAGATGAAACTCCTGAAGAGCATGCCATGATAGAACCTCAAGAACCTCCTACAATGGAGACACCACAAAAGAGAAAGCCTTCTTGGGAAAGAGAGATTATACAATAATTATAAAGATATGGAGCTCTTGAAGGCTCCACAAGGGTAAGTAAGAGGCCCAAGACATTTTCCAACTATGTAGCTTTGATGTGTGATCTTTTAGATAAAGAACATACAAACTACGAAGAAGCAACATAGAAGAAAGAATGGGTAGAAGCAATCACTAAAGAATACCAGTCAATAATGAGGAATGATGTATGGGATATAGTTCCCAAACCAGAAGAAAAGAGTGTAGTATCCTCCAAATAGATCTACAAGATAAAACATGCAGCTGATAGAAGTATCGATAAGTATAAAGCAAGATTTGTGGCCAGAGGTTTCTCTCAGAAAGAGGGAATTGATTATGAATAGACTTTTACACCTTTAGCATGGTATACTTCAATTAGATCTATCATGGCACTTGCATCCATGATGAAGTGGGACTTACACCAGATGGATGTGAATAAAAATTTCCTGAATGGTGTGATTGAGGAAGATGTATACATAGAAAAACCACAAGGATTTGAAGTTGAAGACAAACGTACTCACGTATGCAAGTTGAAGAAGGCCATGTACGGCCTGAAGCAAAATCCCCGAGCTTGGTATGGAAGGATAGATAGTTTCCTGACGAGCATGGGGTTTTCCAAGAGGAAAGCCGATCCTAAACTTTACCTCAAGGTTATAGAAGATGAACCTGTCATACTATTACTATATGTGGATGATTTATTTCTGACAGGGAATAAGAAATAGATTATGGAAAGCAAGAAGAAACTCGCCAAAGAATTTGAGATGAAAGACCTTGGGTTAATGCATTACTTCCTAGGTCTGGAAGTATGGCAAAGTTTAGAACGAATATTTCTCAACCAGGGAAAGTATGTTGTAGAGATATTGAAAATATTCAATATGTTGGAATGCAAAGCCATGGAAACACCCATGGATTCCAACCTAAAGTTATTAGCTGATGACTCATCAGATTTAGTGGATGTGACTCAATACAGACAAACTATTGGGTCATTGATGTATTTAACAAATACCAGACTAGAAATTTGTTTTGCTGTGAACACCTTGAGTCAATATCTATTTCAACCTAGACAGGTTCACCTAATAGCTGCAAAGCATGTGATGAGATATTTGAAAGGGACTATAGACTTTGGTCTATACTATGATGGAAGCCATGAGTACAGATTGCATGGCTTATATGGATGCAGATTGGACTGGAAGTGTATCACATAGGAAAAGAACATTACGTGGATGTTATAGTCTGGGGTCTGCTATGATTTCATGGTTTAGCAGGAAATATTCCAATGTTGCTCTTAGAATGGCTGAAGCACAATATATAGCAGCTTGCTCTGCTAGTTGTGAATCCATATGGCTTCGAAAGCTGATGTCAGGTTTATTCAGCCTGGAATTGGATACTACTGTGATTCTATGTGATAACCAAATTTGTATAAAGATGACATAGAACCCAATGTTCCATGATAGATCGAAGCACATAGAAATTTGATATTTCTACATTCGAGATATGATGTAGAAGGGAGCCATAAAGCTCTAGTATGTAAGTACTAATGAACAAGTTGTTGATGTGTTGACAAATCCTGTGTCTCAGGTAAAGTTTGAACACTTTTGTGAAAAGCTTGGTGTTGTTCAGAAAGACCTTCCTCAAAAGGGGGAGCAGTGATGTTGCAGTGGGATTGTATCATCCCTGGACACTTGTCCTAAAGTGACCCGGTGACCTCAGTCCTTGAGAATGAAGAGGGATTGTATCATCCCAAGACATCTGTCCTGAATAGATCTGGTGACTTTGGTCCTCGAGAATGTAGTAGGATTGTATCATCCTTGAACCTCGGCTCATAATGGATCCGATGACTTTGGTACTCAAGAATGTGTTAGGATTGTATCATCTGTGAACTTTTGTTCAGAAGGGATCCGATGACTTCGGTACTCGAGAATGTGGTAGGATTGTATCATCCGTGAATTTTTTTTCCAGAATGGATCCAATGACTTTTGTACTCGAGAATGTGGTAGGATTGTATCATCCATGAAATTTTGTTCAGAATGGATCTGGTGACTTTAGCACTCGAGAATGTGGTAGGATTGTATCATCTGTGAAATTTTGTTCAAAATGGATCTGGTGACTTTGGTACTCAAGAATGTGGTAGGATTTCATCATCCTTGGAATTAGTCCTAAAGTGATAGGGACTGATTATCCCATAATTAAATCGATGACTTCAGTTGTTGAGAATGTGGTGGGATTGCATCATCCCTAGCCTTTAAGTACAAAAGTGATTCGAAGACTTTTTGTCTTCGCATTGTGGATTGCAGGGTGTTGTTGATGATGATGATGTTCCTAATCAAAAGATCAGAGTGTGATGATGATGATGTTACTGATTGAAAGATCAAAGTGTGATGATGATGATGTTACTGATCGAAAGATCAGAGTATGATGATGACGAATGATGCTGATATAAAGATCAAAATGCGATGATGATGATGTTCCTGATCAAAAGATCAATGTGTGATGATGATGATGTTGATCGAAAGTTCAGAGTATGATGATGATGATGTTGCTGATCGAAAGGTCAAAGTTTTGATGATGATTTTGATCAAAAGATGATGTTGCTGATCGAAAGGTCAAAATGTTGATGGTGATGTTGCTGATCAAAAAGTCAAATTATTGATGATGATGTTGTTGATCGAGCAGTCAAAGTGTTGATGCTATTGAAGATTCAAGATGAATACTATATGATTTTGAAAAGCTTCCAATGATTTATAGATGTGCCACCCTGATGATGTTGATGATGTCCTCTCTCTCCTAGTGTTGTTGTTGTTGATGTTGTTGTAGAATACCCTTCTCGTTAAGGGGGAGTGTTGAAATATTGTAAATTCAAAGAATATTCTATATGTATTTTTTGTGGTCCCCGATGTTCCTACCAGGAGAATCACTTGTATTTATTTATACCCCAATGTTTCTAATCAGGAGAACTAACAAGAGTCATGAGGAAGTACCCTCCATTGCAAGTCGAGTCATTAGTACCCTAGTTGTGGTTACTCGATCCTACAAGATCAAATTAGGATTACTTGAGCCTACATAACTGAATTAATTATTAAGTGAACGAAAGAATTTAAATAGAGGTGAGGTGCTTCTCATTTGAGACACACACACTCACTTGTGCAGCACATGAGAGAGAGAGAGAAAGAGTTGTGGCTAGAGAAGAAGGAGGACCAGTCTTTTGGGATTTACCTTTTATATTTTTGGGGCATCTATATTGAGGAATCTTTTGCTGGGTTTTTCCCTTTAGGGGTTTCCCAGGATAAATCTGTGTTGTTCTTGTGATACCGTTTCTTTCAGTGATCCTGTTTATATGCTTTTGTTATGAAATTGAAATTAAATGCTGATGATCTAGCTTAGCATATGGAATTCTAACAGTCTCTTTCTCATTAAGGGAAACAACATTGGATTTATTCTTCTAAGATTATGTTTGAAAGGATTTTCTCTATGTCTAATGGGAATGGTACACTGTATAATGGAGGTTTCCTACTATTTCATATATTCATAGATCCAAGAAAAACCATTGGTATAATTTTTCATCAAATCAATATATCTCTTATTTTCTTCTGTGGGCAGGTTTTTTAAAAGCTTCACAATTTTCGGAGACTCTTAAGTTCCAATATTTTTATCTTGAATGTCATTTTCATTAGGATGCACTTTAGGATCTTTGGGTAGATCATTCTGGTCAAACAATTTCTCTAGAGGTATAAGGCATTTGGGAATGTAATTAATTTTTAATTGAATAATTTCCTTATCCCCAATCATATTTTTCAGATCTTTTTGTTCAACATTCTCATTTGCAATTTCTTCTTCATCTTGAATTTTTTTTGAATTCTTATTTTCTATATCAATATTTGTATTTACAAAATCATCTAACAATTCCAAGAATATATTTATATGTAAGTCATATTCAAACACTTTCCAATACTTATACTTTTCAGGGATAGAAGTTCTATTCACAATCTCAATTTTATACTTTTCTTAGAATAGATAGGAACTTTAAAATTTCCAACAGTAGTGGCCAAAGAATCAGCTACCTGATTTTGCATTTTGGGAATTACCATGACTTTATGTTCAATAAAGAAGTTTCCCAGCATATCCCAAACTTCATTCCTATAAGCCCTCCTTCTGGGATGTTTTGTTTAATAACTATTATTCACCTGATTAAACCACTAATTCTAAATCTCCAAAGACATCTATTCTTTTTTATTTTAAGTCATTTAAGGCATTTAATCCTAGTAACAAAGCCTCATACTCTGCTACATTATTGGTACATTCAAATGTCAATTTAAAAGAGTACACTTAAAATCTCTATTTGGAGAAATGATCCAAATACCTGCACTAGCTCCCTCCTTGCCAATTGATCCATCAAAGTACATTGTACATACCCATTCATCATTTTTTTATGTTCCAATGCCTCTTGCCTCTTAGAAAATTCTTTATCTTGTTTCAGCTCATCTACTATTGGAAAGTATTTTTCAATATGAGAATCATTGAAAAAGATGGAAGATACTAGACCAGTATCTACAACACATATGGGATAATTGTTGGTTTTATCTTGTCTGCTAACCACATATGCTAATCTATTTTCCCCGTATAATATTTCGTGTTCTCCAAACAATGGAATTGTTGCATAAGACATGTTCATCTGCAAATTTCCTTTGAGCTTTGAAGCCCAAGATCTTGATAACATCATACCAAATTTTGGAGGAATACCATCCACTACTACATCCATGATAATTCTCTTGGCAGGGATCTGTGCAAGAGTAACTACCATATCTTTAATTATCCCCAAACATTTTAATTTTCTAGAATCAAAGGAAAACAAGTCTTTGTAAGGCCTTATAATCTCTAATCCTATACTTTCAACCACCACTCTTAGAATTGGATTATGTGATGCAACAGAATCTAACATAAAATTATATAAGATCATATCATGAACATTAAGGATAACATAGTATAGTGGAACATATTCATTAGTGTCTTCAATTCTAGGACCAAGAACCATTGTTGGTGCATCATCTATCAACTCTAGTGTGTCTCGCTGGCATTCTCCATCAGTTTTAACCATTCTGGTTATATTTTCTCTAGATTCATTGTTTCTCAATAAATCACTAAAAGGAATGGAAATCTTTATCTTGGATAGTTCACTCTGTAAACTAAAGGAGGAAAGTGTTCTCTCACTTTCAATTGGAATTTGTCGTTTATTTTCTTTTGACATATCGTTTTTATTATCTTTCAATGTTTCTTTTTTGTTCTATGGGACCTTTTGTACAATCTTTTTTTTTCTGCATTATGTTGACTACTAGAAGTTTTTTTTGGAAGTAGCCTTCGTTTATTTATGATTACATCGCTACTTCTCAAATTTAGATTTTTCCAAATTTTTGTTTATATCATTCTGATATCCTCTCTGATATTGCTTTGTTTCTAACTCAAGGGTATTAGAAAAATGGCATATTTGGTTATCCATGGGATAATTCTCTTCTTCCTCATCAAAAAAATTATCTAGAAATGAAGGTATTATTTGTTGGTCCTCAACATTCCTGGGATTTCTTTGATCTCTGTGTCTAATCTGAGAGGGAGGAGGAGGTCTCCTAAAATTGAGATTCCTTATTTCTGGCTGAGGATACTCTCTGTTTGGAATCCTATTATCCAATGCTAATATTTCCATCAAACTATCCATTGTTTTCATCATGATATCAAACTTTGCGTCGGTGGATGAAGGTGTAGAAGCTTGATTGTCTTCTCTAGTTCTTATCCTATCTACCTCCATTATTTGTTTCATTTTCCTAGAATCCATTAAATTAGATTCCAGCTCCAGATTATCTTTCAAACATAGCAGGAAGATAAACATATTTTCTCTCTCTCAACAACAAAGCAAAATCACTATCAAATGCATCAACATAGTGTAGTTTTGCATCTCCCACACGGGGTTTAATGTCAGTTGGTATTGAATTGTAAAATCTCATGAACATGCTTGAAAATTCATGAACCGACTCAAAATTTCCTTTCTTTTAATTATTATATTGATCTATAACCTGCATAGGACTCTTTTTATATTACCATCTATCTAGAAAAAGAGTTTTAAAAGCATCAAAAGTAGTAATAGATCTTGCGGTAAGATCCTTCAACCACCTTTTAGCTTCCCCAAATAAAATTTGTGCAAACAATCTCATTTTTGTATCATCATAATCCACTTCCTCTACATCAATGAAATCATCAAACCTATCCATATGTTGTCTAGCTGTGAAATTTCCCTCCCCATCAAACAATGAAATTCTATGTGAGCAATTATGTGGCAGGTCATGTAACACAAAAGGAAAATCCAATGGAGAAAATATAACAGCCATGGTTAAGGAAGGTTTTGAATAACTGGAGGACTTTGAACAATATTAGGAATTTGGGGTTCAGAAGTTTGTATTGTTAAATTTATTTCCTTTGTTTTAACAATATTCTGGATATTTTTCCAAAGTGAATCTAACAGATAAGACTGAAGTTTGTTTAAATTAATTTCAACTTGATTTAAACTCGATTCAGACTTAGACCTTAAGAGATACTATTCAAAATTTGTTTTCAAATCAAAATCTTGAAAGCTAAGAACTTTTTCTTGAGTCTGAGAAAATGATCTTCCTATTTGATAAGTACCTTACCACTATTTTCCTTTTCTTTTTCCAATTAAACTTTATGGATCTTCCACACTATACAAAGTTTCAGAATTAGGGTTTCCTCTTGTATGCGCTCTCCTAAAAGTCAAGATGTCATATTTAGAATACCTTCTTGAAAATTAATGTGGAATCACTAGGGAAAAATCACAACCGACTTCAAATGCAAGAACCTCTATTTTCCCACAGAAATCTTGTCTTCTTGAATTTTTTTTTTGTTCTTCCTAGGGAATATTTGAACTCTCGTTCCCCGGCAGCGACGCTAAGATGTTAGCACTCAGAATTTACCCTCGGTTGTGAAAGGATAATCCCAAGGTAACCACAAAACCAATATTTTGGAGGAAATATGTCTTCTTTCCATCCAAAGATGGATCTCTCAATAAATAAAATTAAAGGCGATAAATATTTGGAAAGAAATAAATTTTAGTAATAACAATGGCTGAAACTGGTGGTCATTGGGCATGGATTCAAATGTGAAAAACATTAATGACAATGCTTTTCAATGAAGTTCTTAACAAAGGTAGGGTATCTACTCTTTTATAGTCAAAATGATGGTTGTCTGGTGATAGGAACGATTAAAGAAACAATCCATTAACATGGGCATCACAAGATGAATCCAATGCTAACTTTCATGGAAAAAGGTTTGTGAATGCTTGAAATTAAAGGATCGGGGCATAAGTGTATGAATTCTAACCCAATATACACTCATTTAAGCATGAAAAGATAACATAATTGAAAGGTAAACATGAAACACATTCACATGAAGAAAAGAAGCTAAAGACTGTAAAATAAATAACATAAGAAAATCTGCAGAAAACCTACTTGGCTCTAAAATATTTATTAATCTTGAAGCTCTCTTACAAAATTTAGTTCTTGCTCATGGGTTCTAGCCATCAATACATTGTAAATTTTTTCTTAAATACATCAAATTATCCTTGAGTTGATAATTGTTTCTATGCTAAAAATAGGAAAAAATAACTTCCTTATTACAATTGTCATTTAACTCCTAACAAACTAACTACTCATAACTCTATTACATTTTCAAAATATAAACTAGTCTTCAAAATTTCTTGAACATATTTATTGATGTAGCCTGTACTTTGTTCTTCCAAGATTTTCTATTGTATTCCTTTTGTCCACAGATGGAAGCTCCATATTGGCCATTTCTTTTGCCAATACTCTCAATTCCACATGATCCACATATGAAATGGGAGGAAATTGGGAACAAATTGTTCTGAAAGTATTTATTATATCAAAATACAATGCTAATTTATCAACCAAAGTTTTTCTTGATAGATATTGGTTCATATATTCAAATTTCTTATGGTCCAATCGAATGCTGCATTTTTTCAATCTTTAACTACATAGTTTCTATGTGTTGATGCTTTCCCACTACCTTCCTGGCCTAGGTGATCACTGTAATTCTATCTTTTATTCCCATTGTCCTCAAATATCCCTCTGATAAAGTATTCAGGAAATTAATTTTATTATTAGTTGTGTCCATTGTATTTTTATTCAAATATTCTTTTACTGCACTACAACTCTATTTGATGGTGTTTATTACCATCTCTTTTTCCAAAATATAATTTAAATAATTTTTGAGTTTAATAGCTTCAGCAATGATCATGTCCGAAATGAGGTGTCTTTCTCCTTGCATTGGCAATTTCCCAGGGAATTTCTTTACTAACTTCTCAATTTTATACAACGATTCTTTATATTTGTTTTTCAGTGCTTTCATTTCTTCTTGTTTCTTCAAAACTGCATCAGCTAAATTTTTGTTTTGACTTTAAAGACCAATAATCTATAAGTCCCTCAAACTCACTTGGGACATAGCCTGTACAATGGGTTGTGTACTTGTCTATGCAATAGGATGGATTATTTGGACTTCATATTCTTTACTCTTATCCTCTTTTTATTTTTCTAAATCCAATTTTCCTTCATTTAAAACATCAATTTTTTCTATCAAAAGAACTTTGTCTTTTTCCCATTTCTTCTTTTCCTCATCAAGCTTCAATAGCCTTGATTTTTTGTCATTCATCTCTTTATCTAGAAGCTCCTTTTCTTTCTTCAATTCTGTCAACTCAAAAGCCTGAATTAACTGTGTGGCAAGGATTTTCAACTTCTTTTTTAGCAACTGAATTGTATTCTCCTTCTCTTCCAGGATGTTCGGTGTGACCTCTCCCTTATTTTGTTCATTTTCTATAGCTATAAAATCTCCTTGAATTTTTTTGATCTGTTGGTGGTGTACCTTATTCTCCACCTTTTCTTTCCTTAGTCTACTCTCTATTTTAGTATGTGTGGATTGCAATTTGGATACCTTCAAGGTGGATTTCAACAAATCATTGTAAATCACCTCCCGATTCTTCTTGTGTAAGTGGATCATGTCAGGCACTGGGATATCTTTTAGACCCCGCGTCATTTTTTTTATCATGTTCTTAGTGGAAACTACTACATTCAAAGTATTCTTAGCATGATTTTTTATATCTTGAGGATTCTTTTAAATATATCTTCCTTTCATCCTTGTACTTATCATATCAATCAAATCTGGATTTAAATTTATCATTTGATGTTTCAAGAACCTCTAAAAATTCATACTGTTGCACTTCAAAAGTTGGTCCTTTGATATTTACCTCCTTTTTCTTACTTTCAGTTTTAACTAATTCTACCAACTCTCCCTCAGCTTCAATCTTCTATCTTTTAGCTATTTCTGAAATTTCTTCTCCCTATGTTTTCATGGCATCTGGAAAGGTTCTTTTACCTATGACCTATGAATTGCTTGCAATGGGACTGACTACTTCTGTTGATTTTATCACAACCAATGAAGTTTCTTGTGAAACTTTGGCATTCTTCATTGGTGATAGATAATCTAGCCAATTGAATATTTCAGCTAATATTTCTACTACCCGTTGCTCAAAAGTTTTTTTCTTATTCATTTGTCTTCTTTGTGAGATAACATGTTGTGGATCATAATTAAAAACAAAAGATTTCCTAAAATCCATCTCTTGTAGCAGATTTTCAACTACAGGGAATGAAACTTTATTTTTTATGATAAAAGGCCCATGTTAACCCAAAAAAATCCATCACTCAGCTCTCCATGGCCTACACCACCCAAGGACACCATTTCATGACCGTCATATCACTCCATTAGACCCCCACACCCTCAAAATGGCTTAAGAATGAAGAAAAGCGCTTAAAACCCCCAAAAAGGAGCCTAAAATACTCTCCTAGGAGCTAAAGCCCCCCAAAAGGGGATAAAACCCTAAAAGGAGCTAAAGTTAGGGTAGAAGGGGATAAAAGCCCAAAAAAGGGGCTAAATCCCTAACCAAGGGCTTAAAACCCTAAAAGTCCCCAAAAAAGCTATAAAAGGAGAGTGGGGGTTCACTCTCAAAAACACTTCTCTTGCATACTGTTATGCTGCCCATGGATGCCTTGAGACACCTTTGCCTCTCAAGCCACCCACATCCCTCTCTCTTCCACTCATTTCCCCCATTGATCCATAGCTCCTCTTCCATTGCTGAGTGAGATAAGGAGGTGCTTCCTTCCAGCCAGGGCATGGTGGCCCATTTCAGCAAAGGAGGTATAATCTTGTTGTTTTTCATGCATTTTTATAGCTTAGTTGTTTTCTAACCCTTGTTTATTTGCAAGTTTGTTTATTAACATGTTTTGCAGGTTTATTTTTTCTTAATAGTTGTTTGTAGGTTGCCAAGGCGAAGCCCTAATAGTGTTTGCAGAGGGGCTCACGACCATTATTTTCTTTCTGTCTTTGCTTTTTGTTTATTCCAATTTCTTTCTGCATTTTCCACATGCAGGAACCTATCCTTCCATCCTATAGATGGAAGGTAGCCATTCCTACCCCTGTAGCAAGGAGAAATCCCTGCTACAGAACTGGCGACCATACCAGATCAATCCCATAGGATCCCTGGGTTAGTTTTCAAAGTTTTAGTTTCTTGTTCAGTTTTTTTCCCTAGGTTAATTTTATATTAAATGTAGATTAGATTGCTATTTATTTACATTTTTAGTTATTGTTGATCCTCCTCAAGGCTAATCCAATCCCATTTGGCCACAGTACCACTTACTGTTGGACATTCTATGATTTGCAAATCACTCAACTGTGCAAAAATGACCAAACCGAATTTCTAAAAATTCACTTGTGTTTGGGATTGGTTTCTACCAAAAAAGTTGAGCCATTTGCAAATATGCTCACAACTAGGGGTAAAAGGGCCCGTTTCCGAAGTGGGTTTTCAACCGTTTGAGGTAATTCCTCACGGTTTGATCAGAATACACTTCACAAAATAGGATCTTTACAGATGCATGACCCATTTTTGGGCTTCACTGTTTGGTTTTATCAGGACTGTTAGTGCGGCTTAGCTGCCTCTGTCCATCTGAACCATTTCATTTGTGTTTATATTTCATTTTATTGCAATTTCATTTACATAACAAAGTGTACTTTAAATACTCAATGGCTTAATGAATGTAGTTTAACTAAAATTGACAATAAAATTAACAGTCTTGCTTACCCTTCCTCCTCTACCCAGTCATCACCCTCTGGGGTATTCTAGGATACGATGAAGGGCAAGCTCGTATAGTCCTAGGCACTCCACTAATATTGTTCCAAACCATTAAAACTGGATGACTTGGAAGGTAGAGGGGGTAGAGAAGGAGGGCTTCTCAAGGTGCTAAGTGTCCTCCCTATTGACCAACCTTGCATCCGAGAGGTGACCTATGGATCTACGGATGGGATTAGTCCCATTGTGTTGAGAGCCCAACACCTTCTCTTGGTTAAAGAGGAATATCAGTGTAAGGTAGTCATCTAGTTAGGCCATCAATATTCAGGGTTAAAAATGTATCTGTTTACAAATTTCTGATTACTCAGTGCTTGCATCCACAATGACATGAACTCTACCACAATATGATGAATTCATAAACTATTTGCATCTACCAGATACTAGAAAGATAGAAAAGAAAATACACCATACCAAGTAATCAACCCAACTTAGTTCATGATGCTGAGAGAGCCTAAAAATTTATCAATTTACACTAAGTTCAAACAATATGCATTCTTTGAGGACATAAGTCCCTGAGTGCTTCAACCGTGGGAAGTACTTGGGCTCTGCCCATAAACTCATTGTGAGGAGTACCATGGGAACCCCAAAGTAGTTGGCCGTTGAGAGGAATTGCCAAGCAAAATGGGCAATGACCCCCACCTATTGAGTGGAAAATGACCGTGAGGAAAAAGCCAAGCGCTGTCTTCTGGCAGTATTGGTGGTCAAGTGACCACCTAAAGCTAATAGGAATCCATTGAAATTGGGGTCCGAACATCATTCCCACTAGTTTGATAAAAATCTAACACAATTGATCCCCCACGCTCTTCCTCACGCCTAAGAGGTGAACCACCACCATTCGAAACATTAAACTGACACCGTTGAAACCGCTCTCAATGACCTCGCACACCATCAGAAGGCCACACAGCCTCTGATTCATATTCAGACCCATATCAGTTTGAACCAGACCTCCATACTACACCATCAAGCCCCATGGCTAGTGCAAACCCGGATCCATTTTCCGACATAGCCATAGCAAGTGGACCCATTTCCACACCACAACTTGTCACCAACAACCCTATAGGTGGCCCAAGCACAGTCATGAAAATTGTCATGAGTTAGCTGCCACCACCCATAGTGACCAACCAAGCTGGCCCATCTGCAACACACAGGGGTAGTGGCCCCTCCACCTACACTTCCCCTCCTGCCACACAGGGGGGCAGTGGACCTTCCACTTACATTGCACCTACTATCATACATGGGGGAAATGTCCCTGCCACCCATACTGTCCCCCCCACAACACTTGGGGGAAATTTCCCATCCACAATGGTGCTACCGCAAGTACCCCTAGCCGTGTAGATGCATTATGCATCTGCAAACCCCACCACCATCACTGCCCCATCTCACATCAACCTAGGGTCCAATCTTCCTTTCATGGCTCATCTTAACCTGCCTAATTTGGCTCGGTTAACAAACGACCCCATTCTCCACCAAGCATTCTGGCCACCCATGCCAACCAAGTTGCCATCAGACATTCCCAAGTTTGAAGGCAAGGGAGGGGAATGTACCCAAAATCATATCATGACATTCCATTTATGGTGCTCATCAAATAGCATCATAGATGATTCCATCAGACTGAGGCTATTCCAATGCACCCTTACAGGTGCTGTGACCAAATGGTACATTGAGCTACCGCAAGCCAAGTACCCAGATTTCAACTCCCTATCTTTCATGTTCCTACAGTATTTCCAACTCCCCGTCAGATATGATGAAGGGGTGGAGATCCTTCTATCCTATTGTCAGAGCACTGTGACACATATAACCGACTTTATCCATGAATGGTGGCGACGTCATAGCTTGTGTAAGATCCAACTTGAAGACATGATCTTCTTGGATTAGTTCCTCAAGACGTTAATCCTGCTCATAGCAAAGGATGTCGCATCCAAATGTCCCCAATCCGAAGAAGAGGCCATACTAAATGCCCAATAGTTTGACCTAATCTACGCTCAGTATGGATACCTGTACACTGTCATTTCAGATGCTCCCCGCCCCGGTACCTCCTACTGGGATGCACCAGGGGCATCCCATGCTGTGGATGGCATCATAGGCTCGGTCTCCCAAAAGCCACAGCACCGTCTGACACCACCTATAGCTCCACCACAACTGAGCAATACTGCTAGTGTTGCTTTCCAGAACCAAACTCCAGACTATAACAGAATGATGTCCCAGTCCGGAGAAACAACTTCCTACACACATCTTGTGCCACCACAGTAGGCTCAGGCCATGGCTTGGCAAACACAACAGTATGTGGGGCAAAGGCCCACATTTGTGGCACCGCCAACCCCACAAATCTACTATGCACCACTAGTGCAACCAGTTTAAGCCTCCACCCCCACTCCATCCACTCCTTTGGGACAAGTGTTTGCATAACAAAATCATCCCAACTAGCCTGCCCCCAACAATTAACAAGGGCAAGCTAGAAATAATCGGCCCTAGAACCAAGCCAACAACCAACCGCAGGGAGGTGGCCAACAACCAAATCCTCCCAACAATTCCACGGAAAATCGGCCAACCCAAAACCCCCCACGACAAAATGCACCAATATGCAATGCCCTGTTGCGCACAAACCAACCATGCACACTCTGTGAAGTCTATGGGCACTACACATTTGAGTTTCCCCTCATGGGTCGAGCTAAGTAGGCCATTCAAAATGAGGCCCAACAGGCCACCAATGCTATGAACCAAGCCCAACCCAACCTAGCACCACAAGGACCTCCTCCTATGGTGCTTCAAAATTCGCCACCAGTCCAAGGGTTGGTGGCAACTGCACCCCCTCCCCAAGCCAATCCCAACACTCCGGGGGCACCTCCTATGGCCGAAACAGGTGTTCACCACCTGCTAGCCATGATGGCTGAGGAGGTTAACCTACAAACCAGACACAACCAGTACGGAACCACCACCGAACCCACTGACACATCAGTAGCATCCACGTCCAAATCGATCAATGTACCCCTTCAGTTACCCCTATTCCCATGCCCCCCCATATGCAGAATTGCCAATAATGCCACAGCTAGAGTTGTTGTTAGCTACAACATCGTGGATGATTTGGCCCAAACACTGAATGCCATGTCCACTCTTGAGGTACTTAAAACATGCCCAATGCAGTGAAAAGATTTACTAGCTGCCCTTGGGGAAGTAGACCCCTCCGACTCCAATTTGATCACATTTGACACAAATGGAGAACCGTGCATGCCATCAACCATCGCCTTTCAAATCCCGGTGTCCATCCAAAATTTGGTCGTGCACTGGTGCATAGTGGATGAGGGGGCATCGACATGCGTTATGTCTACCCTAGTCTCACAGAAACTGGGATCCCCAATTCTGCAACCATCCTCCACAACTCTACGGGCTTATGATGGACATCCCACTAAAGGCCAAGGAATCCTCCCCCATGTCCCCATCACATTAGCTAGGAAGACAGTGCTGATCGACATAGAGGTTTTCAATGCTCAACTAGACTATAACCTTCTTCTTGGAAGAATTTATATGTATGCCATGAGAGTGGTTGCATCAACTGTCTTCTATCTCATGATGTTCCCCCATGAAGGGAAGATCGTGATGGTTGTTCAACTCACTTATCTTGATCTGCAAGGGTTAATGACACTCGTCAACGTTATCCCTACCATCACCAACATTCAGCCGCAAGGGATGACCACACATGCCAATGTCATCCCTGCAATCAACACCATGGTTGAAAACACACTAGCATCCCCATTATTGAATGTGGGCCCTGGGTTGATTGCCGATACCACCATGACAGCACATTTCCCATTAGTGTCACCACCACTAACACAAAATGAAACTGCGGACTTGTGCATGGTCTCATCAAGCATCTCTGCACCCAAACAACAACTACATTCGCAGCCCCAACCACAACCACAACTATTAATCTTGCACATGATCTAGGAACAAATAATCAATCTCATCAAGAATTAATCAACATATAACTCATGAAATGGTGTTAATTGGAACCAGAATTGGTTTCCTCTTTGTATATTTAATAAACAATGAATGGTTACAATAACAATGTCAAGCAATAGCTTGAATAAATGAGAAATTCAAATACCTAAGGAGGAAATTCAAAATCAATAAGTGAGTCTGGCTTAACTGACTCTAAACCATAGGTTCACACTAACCACTTGACCAAAACTCTAATTGACTCACCAAACCCTAACTAAAGTCAAAGTGCAATAAATGACTGAATCTCAACTGAAGGAGATCAAACACATGTCATAGCAAGCCAACCATCAAGTGCTAGTGCTCCATGACTTCAATGAACCCCGATGAGGTTAACTGAAGCTGAACTGATCATCAGAAGTTGGTGGAGTCGCCCCTGTTGACTCCAGATCATTAAATAATAATAAATAATCATTAAATAATATATTTAATGAGAGGAGGTGCCTTAACTGACTGGTTGAACTAATTGTAACCACCAGTTAGCAATTAGGTGCATTAATATCACTCAGATCACCCCTAGAGTGCTCCAGTTAGCCTCCTTGACTGTAGGTAGGCGTGGGTGTGACTGGATGATGTCAATTAATGCTCCAGTGATGTCAATCAATGTCAATTATACTTAGGATAGTGGTTTAACTAGGCCAATTTGACCAAAACGAGTGTGTATGGTGGTAAATGTCTCCAACACCCCCCCTTAAGCTATACTCAGGAAGAGCTAGAAAGCATAGATGCATAAAAATGCTATGTCCCTGGAAACTAAGGCCATAGGTCACCTTGTACAATGCTGAAACTGAAACAATGCTCAAAACAAACTAAGTGAGGAAAAGAGGGAAAACCCCCCCTCAAGCTGAACACTGAAAGTAGTCTGGATCACCCTGATGAACTCACCCCAACAGTGAATGGAGTTAAGTGAACTTCTTTTCTGAAAAGTTCTTGGTGAAGATGTCTGCAATCTGCTCATCAGTCGAGCAGTATTGCAGAATGATGGTCCTATCATGCACTAGCTCCCTGATGTAGTGCATGTGAATTTCTACATGCTTGGTCCTCTACCTGGTAAATGGAATCCATGGATATCTTAATAGCACTTTGGTTGTCACAAAAGAGGACAGTGGACAAATTACTACCAAGATCAAACTTTGAAAGAATGCCCTGCAACCAAACTGCTTGGATGCAAGCATTCACTGCTCCTCGATACTCAGCCTCTGCTGAAGATAGTGCTATGGCAGCCTGATTTTTGCTTGACTAGAAAATAGGGCCACCACCAAAAATGAATACATATCCAAAAGTTGACTTTCTATCAATAGAATCACCCGCCCAATCGGAATCTGTGTATCCAACCAGCTCTAGCTCGGAGTCTGCAACATAGTGAATGTCGTAGGTCCTGGTTCCTTGAATGTACTGGAGGATCCTCTTGGCTGCCTTCCAATGAAGATCATGAGGCTGCTGCATGCATCTTGATACAACATTCATGTCATAACAAATATCAGGCCTAGAATGTGTCAAGTACAACAAGCTACCAATCAGCTGTCGATAGATAGTGCAGTCCATGGGAGGTGTGTGTTTTCCGTCTTCAAGGCTGATCGCTGAAAGGAAAGGGAATGGTGTAGGCCTACATTCAGCCATTTTAAAATTGAATAACAGGTTCAAAGTTTTTTTGGACTGAGTGACCATAATCCCATCATAATTTTGCTCGATTTCGAGCCCCAAAAATTGTTTTAGAAGCCCCACATCACTCATTTCAAAGGCATTGTGGAGAGTAGTTTTGATGGCTGAAATGGAGGCAAATGTGCTACTTGTTATTAGTAAGTCATCAAAATATAAAAAAATTATAATTATATGACCATCATGCTGTTGTAAATACACATTTGGATTTGATCTACATCTCTGAAAGTTTTGCGAGAAAAGGAAGGCATCGATCTTGGAATACCACTCTCTTGGGGCCTATTTTAACCCGTATAGTGACTTATTTAGCTTACAAAACAAAGATGGATCAGTGATGTAGCCATCAATATGCTTCATATATATCTCCTCATGAATATCTCCATGAAGAAAGGCTGACTTAACATCCATGTGATGCACCTCCTAGTGCTTGGATGCTGAAATAGCCAAAACAAGGCGGATGGAGTCCATTTTTGCAACCGGTGCAAAGGTCTCATGGTAGTCCACTCCTTGGATCTGAGAGAAAAATTTTTCTACCAGAATTGCCTTATATTTGTAGGTTCTTCCATCATCATCAACCTTTTTCTGAAACACCGACTTACATTGAACCAATTTCCTTCCCGGAGGAAGAGAAACTGGCTCCCAAGTAGTGTTTTTCTGAAGAAAATGCATCTCTTCAACCATGGAAACTTGCCACCTCGGATCATTCTGAGCATGGTAGTAGGATTTTAGATCTGAACTAATAATCAAATATCAATTTTGGACAATAAATTATCATAACAAGAGAGCGCAATACCTGCTCTTTGGAAATCAGACCGGGTTCTCCTTGGATCATCTGGATTTCCAATGTTGTCTCCTACATAGGAGAGTGTCTGTTGGGCCCATGTAGGAAGATGATTTTTCACTTCAGGTTTTTATTCAGCATATAATTATTGCTGCATATTGATATAAAAAATCAGAGGATCCAAATCAGGGTCATCACCCCCAATTTCATCATCCAAATATTCAGTAGAATAGGAAGGAAATTCAACATTTTTCTCCTTCACTAGTTCCACCTCTTGAAGAGGCTCATCGAAATTGACACTTCTCTCGATGATGATATGTTTGGTATTGATATCTAGCAGCTTGAATCCTTTATATTCATTAGGATACTGAATAAACATACATTCTATGCTTTGCAGTTGCAAAGCCCTTCTTTTATCAAGCGGAATCTGGGCCCATGCAGTGGACCCAAACACCCGTAGGTTCGACACATCCGGATTGTGTCCGAAGTATGCTTCGAAAGGAGTCTTTCCTTTCATGGATGAGTGTGGAAAACTATTATGAATGTATTCTATAGCATTCATGGCTTCATCCCACAAATTTGCAGCAAGCTTCTTTGACTCCAACATACAGGTGGTCATCTCCTTGAGAGACCGGTTCTTCCTTTCCGCTACTCCGTTCTGCTGGGGAGTGTAGGGAATTGAATGCTGGACCTGAATACCAATTTGGGAGAATATGTATAGCAACTCATTACTAACATAATACCCTTCATTATCAGATCTCAATATCTTGATCTTAAGCCCAGAGGCATTTTCGATCAAGGCCTTCAATTCAGAAAATGTTTCACATACTTCTGATTTCTTTTTGAGAAAGAAAACCCACATATACCTTGAAAAATCATCAATAAAATTAAGGAGGTACCTTTATCCATTCATGTATTTGATAGGCATTGGACCACTGATATCATAATGTATCAGCCGCAATATGCTTGTAGCTCAGTTTGCCTTCCCCCGATCGAACTTGTGCTCAGGGTGTTTTCCAATCACACAGCCCTTGCAAACTCCCATGGTTGCCTTGATGACCAGGAGGCCTTCAACCATGGATTTTTTCTATAATTGCTGAAAATATTTGAAATTAAGATGGCCAAACCTCTCATGCCACAGCATACTAACCTCATTTCCATGAGTTAATAGAGAAGTGGGCTTTGCATCCGCAACAAAGTGAGAGAAATCATAGGCTTTTGCATGATGATTTGCAAGGCCTTTTGCAATGAGTTTCCCAGATGCAATTTCTGTTATCTCAACACCATTTGGGATGAAAGAGACTCTCTTAGGAATTCTTGTATGTGTGATCTGATAGACACTAAGGAGATTTGCTGCTAGAGATGGTACATACAAAACATTAGAGAAAAAACAATTTTCAAGATCTACAGTACCTTGTCCTTCGGAAATGATGGCGGAGTCATATCCCATGTGGATGGGGATGGATTTGCCAGTCTCCAAGGATGAAAAGGAGTATTTTTCAGCCATCATGTGATTCGAATCTCTAGATTGAATCAGTAGTGCTTTAGACTTCGAAGTGCTTGCCATGAGGGCATGACCTTTCTCATGTTGTGGTTCCTGATCTTGGTGATTTCTCCTCTGAAATCTCTCCGGAAGATTGATGTGATTCCTCTCAAGGAGAGAGCTTTCTTCATTAAGATTTTTCTTCATGCAAGCATGTTCAAGGTGAAAACCCTTCCCGCAGTAAGAACACTTGACTTTTTCTTTCCCATTGTGCCCTTTTCCTTTGTTCTTCCTTAAACCGGAAGATTCATCATGCTGCTGGTTTTCAACTCTAGGCTTGGGAGCATCAAATTTAGTTTTTTTATTTTTCTACTACTTTCCTTTACCCTTCAGATCTTTGGGCCCTAAGACATGGAGGGATTGATCATGAGAAGATCGGATGATCCCCATCTGGACAAGCTTGTCATGTTCATTTGTTAGGGACTCAGTGAAGGCATTGAGTGTAGGCATCTTCCATCCAGGGGTTGTGAGCTTCCCTGCATGGAATGTAGAAACAAAAAATGAATAATCAACCCCAAGTTTGGATAGAATGGCAAGGATGAGCTGATCATCCTCCTTCTCCACACTGCATTTCTTCAAGAGTAAAATAGTATGCTTGAACTTTGTAAAGAAATCATTCAGAGTCTCAAAATTGGAAGGTTGAAGAGACATGAGTTCATTTTCGAGCTGGTAAACCCTCAAGTCATCATGCTTTTCGTATAGAGATTCCAATTTGTCCCATATTTCTTTTGGTGTCTTCAAATCTGTAAGATGGAAGAGAAGGTCTCAGGAAATAGAGAGGCACAAGAAACCGAAGGCTTCATCCTTGTTGTTCAAGAACCTTGCTTTTTCTACGGCGGATCTAGGGTCAACTTCATTGTCCATGGTGACTCTAAAAATTCCTTTGGAGTGCAACTGAATGTCCATATAACATTTCCATGAGTGGAAATTGTATGGAGTCAATAGATCTGCCGAGGAGGCCATCTGGATGTGCTGTAGTGAATGCTTCACCTGTAGAAACCTGAAAATCAAAATAGAAAGGGAAAAATAAGGTCGGACAGCCTGCACATTCTAGGATTTCATCACACCCAGCATAGTCAATCAAGCAAGCTTGATCAACAAGTTCTTTACTTTGGATATTGAGTGGTAAGCCTTGGCTTCTGGTACAGTTCTGGAATTTTAAGCTATTGCTCACTTTTCATGGAGAAATCTGTCAAAAAGCTTGTTTTTGAGAGATAGATCTTCGTCCCGCTGTATGCTCTGATACCATATAAATCTTGCACATGATCTAGGAACAAATAATCAATCTCATCAAGAATTAATCAACAAATAACTCATGAAATGGTGTTAATCAGAACCGGAATTGGTTTCCTCTCTGTATATTTAATAAACAATGAATGGTTACAATAACAATGTCAAGAAATAGCTTGAATCAATGAGAAATTTGAATACCTAAGGAGGTAATTCAAAATCAATGAGTGAGTTTGGCTTAACTAACTCTAAACCATAGGTTCACACTCAGTTAACCACTTGACCAAAACCCTAATTGACTCACCAAACCCTAACTGAAGTTGGAGTGCAACAAATGACTGAATCTCAACTGAAGGAGATCAAACACATGTCATAGCAAGCCAACCATCAAGTGCTAGTGCTCCATGACTTCAATGAACCCCGATGAGGTTAACTGAAGATGAACTGATCATCAAAAGTTGGTGGAGGCACCCATGTTGACTCCAAACCATTAAATAATAATAAACAATCATTAAATAATATATTTAATGAGAGGATGCACCTTAACTAACTGGTTGAACTGATTGTAACCACCAGTTAGACTCCTTGACTATAGGTAGGCATGGGTGTGACTGGATGATGTCAATTAATGCTCCACTGATGTCAATTAATGTCAATTATACTTAGGATAGTGGTTTAACTAGGCCACTTTGACCAAAAAGAGTGTGTATGGTGGTAAATATCTCCAACAACAACATCGTCCATAGCTACAACACCAACAATAGCCATAACATCACCCGCAGTAGCAGCATTATGCATAGCTGCAACCATAACCGCATCCCCACATGCAACCAGAAGGGAGTTATCTAGGCTCATCTCTAGTCCATACGATTCCCTTCCTCTTTCCCCCACTTGGTGTCATGATCAAGCAGGTAATGACCACCTTGAGCCTACCCAACTTTACATTGGGAATTTTGGTGTGGTATCTTGATCCACCAGCTTAATCACAAATGCCCTAGGTTGTCTTAACCCTAGTGCAACCCATTGCGGTTGAGTCTCACCCTCCACCTGGCCTGCAAAATCCAACCACCACACCCACACCCACACCGCCCCACTTGAAAAGGGCTAGGGGAAAGAATGCCAAAAATACCGCAGAACCTCAGCCAATCTCACCTTGCACTGTCTGCGAGCAACAAGGCCATCCAAGTCAAAATTTCCCTAAGATCCTAATGATCCACACACGTTTGGATGCCATGGATACAAATGAAAACCTCCCCATCTTTGAGCTTCCAAGTGTGCCAGTAGTAAGAAACAAGGAATTGAGAACAAACCATGCTTGCATCCTCTGCGACTTGTATGGACATTACTCTCACCATTTCCAAGACTTTCCCAAATTTCAAATGGCTCTAGCTAACGTCTGTTAACATTCCCTTGAGTCTGAAATCACCTTGATTAAAGAAGTTCACCCCCCACCTCCTTCTTCAGACACCATGTCCATCTACATGATGTCCAGTTCCACCGACCCGCTAATCCCCTCCTCCCATGACAGTCCATCAGCCTTGTCTCTTTGTTTCTTTCGCAATGATGAAAAGACACTCGAAGCTCTGACCGTCCTAGAATACCCATGGGATGACATGCACCATCACTCATTCTTCCTCCCTGAAGAACATGTGTCGCAGTCTAACCAGTTTTTCATGGAGACCAAAGATTTCATCCATGGGAAGGTTGACTGGTTCAAGAACCCCATCCCAGCACCAGATTCCTTTGAAGAAGGAAACATGGCAAACATTTCACCAACCATTAAAATCGACATCTCAACCAATTCTGAGATTGTTGAAGAAATCATGTTGGGGGCATCTTGCTCCCCGGAAGAGGTCGATGCCTACAAAGCTCTCTTCCAAGAATTTCGTGACATATTCACCTGGTCTTACACTGAAATTCCCATCCTAGATCCATCCATCATGGAACACCACATCAACACATGGCCCACTGTGGCATCTGTACGCCAAAAGCAATGGCCAATCCATCCATCCAAAGTGGGTGTGGTGAAATCCAAGATAGAGAAGCTGTGCACAGCTGGCTTCATCTACCCCATTGCCTACACCACTTGGGTTTCTAATCCTGTTCCTATGAATAAATAAAGGGTACCATTCACATTTTCATAGAATTCCATGACCTTGATGGGGCATGTCCCAAAGACAACTTCCCCACACCCTTCAATGATCAGATCATCGATGCATGCACCGGACATGAGGCCTTTTCCTTCATGGACATATTCTCCGGCTATAACCAAATCCAAATCCGAAAAGAAGACCGTTATAATATGGCATTCACAACCCCGTGGGGCACCTTCACATATTGAGTCATGCCCTTTGGCCTGAAAAATGATGGAACCACCTTCCTATGTGCCACGACACAATGCTTCCTCGACCTCGTTCACATCATATTGGTTTTTTTCGACAACCTCATTGCATGGTCACAGAAGCAAACACAACACATAGATGACTTGCGACAAGTCTTCATATGATGTTGCCAGTACAGAATCAGCTTGAACCCTTTCAAGTGTGCCTTATGTGTCCCAACGGGCCATCTCCTAGGGTTCATCGTGTCACATAAAGGAATGATCACTGACCCCATGGAAGTTCAAATACTTTCCCTCTAACGTCACCCCTTTGAGTGATGACAGTTCAACTTGTATTATAATATTTCCATTTGTTGTTTTACACATTTTTCAAAATTGAGTCTTATGCATTGTTTCCTCTCATTGCTTTAGATGGAGCACACCTCAAACTGGTATATGGGATTCGTTGATGGAGCAAGCAGATGGTCTCCGAACCTTGCCTCAGCTGCATGGGTCATCTACTCCCCATTGCATGAGTTTATCCACATCGACAGAATATGCATGGGCATCATAACCAACAACCAGGCTGAATATGATGGTGTCAATGGCCTCTTGGCCGCCGCTCTCTAGTTAGGCATTCACCATCTCGATGTCTTCTTAGAATCCCAACTGCTTGTTTCTCGGTTGAAAAACTACTATTGGGTACATTATCCCTACCTCTTCAAAAAGTACCTACGCACTAAACAGATGGTTAGAGAATTTGAATCCATCACATTCACACATGTTCCTAGAAACCTCAATAGTGTCGCAAATCAAATGGCTAATGATATTCTAAATTGGCACATCCACAACCGCATATAGGAAACATACAACCATAACATCATGCATAACTATGTCCAAAAATGCACACACAAGTGTAATAATACATCACATAGACATTTTCATTCCACATCATCATAAAAAGACTCACATAATAAAAGTGCATCCACATGCATAAAAAATATAGATAGATAAATAGATAAGTCGCATGTCCAAAACATGTCCAATACAAAATGAGAAGCCACATATGCTTTCTCAACATGATACACATAGCGAGAGAAACACTCCTAAGTGCACCAACGCACTAGGGGCAGCACCATCAGCTGCTAATTCAAAGTCACTTGGAACCAGTTCGAGACACCTCTCACACCTCCGGGCTCAAATTTATATCTCTTTATGAGACCATCGTCTCATGTTTAATAAATTAATTTTGGGACAATTTCCCACAAGTCACCTCGATTTACAAAGCCATGACATGACGATGCAAGTGTCTACGGATCTGTACTTGTATCACACTTCTCGACCGCTACTCATGCGAGTTTTCGGGCCACCGCCCATTAAGGGTTACCATTCTTTAGTTTAGTTTTGTATTTTTAACACATAGTTGTCTTTTCTATTCACCACACCTTACGCAGACCTCTGGACCACTATCTACAAAATGATTTCTCTTTCTTGCATGTATTTGGCATATAAGTGCCCCCGAACTTCCACTCACATCACTTGTAGTCAAGTCCATCCACCAAAGCACACACACGCGCTCTCCTGACATCTGTCTGAGAGCCACCTTGGTTTGCGTGCCTCTACCGCACTGACTCGTGAGCCTCTGCCGCGATCTATTCCACGCATGTATTGGTATGTTTGAGATCCTTTTGCTCCGTCCATACTACGTGGATGACCTTGGGACCACTATCCACTGTTCCGACATGGGGCACTGCATGTGCCACCACAATCGGTTGACCATACTGGAGTTTCATTTAAGCTCTTTTATGACTCCTTAAAACAATGAAAATATAGCCGAGTGCAGCTGCTTCCTTTCCCACTCACTAAAGTATAGGAAAGGGCATCTATATCATCTTGTTTACCTCATTTTGTGAACCATGTAGACCATCAATTGAAAAGGACCTCCTTGGAACATTCAAGCCAAGACCGTTCCCCTTTGAATACTTTTATGCTTTCTCAGGCAGAGGGGCCGCACTTTACGAAAAAACTCACCACGAGTTGTCGTTAAGCTCTTTTCCAGCCTTCTCTTCAAGAAAATATTGCTGAGCAAACTTGGTTTCATTCATGCTCGTAAAAGTATCTGAATGACTATCTAGTCAATATAGGTTTAACCTTTTCTGGCCTGATTGGACTACCAACGGTAAAGAAGTCTCTCATCCCCCAAAGGATGGGAAAGCTCTCCTATGTATACTTTTATCCTTTTCTGGGCACAGGAGACTACCAATGAAAAAGAGCCCCCACTAGAGTCTTCTTTGTGTGTTCAGACTCTCTAAAATTGAAAGCACCATCGAGCATTTACTTTCTCGGGCTCGCCAAAAAGTCCACGAGATCGTACCACAATGGTGTCCCTATGCACCACCCCACAAAAAATAGTTTGGCAGCATTCCCACATTGGGTCACCTTTGTTCAGAGTACTCTACAATGTGTCTTCCTTGGATGCCATCAATATCAAAAGTGTCCACCTCCTCCAAGTATTTCCCATCTGCAGTGACATTCTCGTTATTATAGCTATGATCCCATTCCCATGATTCAGTTTCATTTGCTTCCTGGTCTGCCCTGCCATCATACTCTGAACAAAGGAAGTTTTAGTCTCCCACACTCACCCTGCCCCTGTTCAACTCTTTAACTCCCCCTTCCCTCCCCGTTCAGTGGGTTAGTCCGTAGATTGTCTCACACCTTTTGGTTATCTCCCTCACGCTCCCGGTCAAGGAAACATCATTGCCTTGACTAGGGGTAGGTCTCCCTCTGTCGATGACAACACACATATTCCATAGGATAGACCCAGAGGTCCATGTATCTTGGTTTCATTAAACTCATTGATGAGTTCCTTTGACCACTTGAGAGGAGTCCTTAGTGCCTCTTGGGATGGTTGTTTCTCACGTGCTCGACTCCAACTACATCATCGCACCGTTGAGATTCGTACAGGGTTTGGTCCGCACAGTACTTGGTCAAAGACCCTAGATGTCACCTGACTCTAGCACATTGATGAGTCTACTCGAGGGACCTAAACAGGTTATGTCCCTTGTGATTTCCGGATTGCGTTGGAGATAGTGTTTAGAAACCCCACCAGTGCTTCTATATATATTTATGATTGATGCAACATACTTGTACCACAGAGACTCTGACTCTCAATCAGCAAGTCCATACAGCTATGTACCATTCAATATCTAGCAGACCATCAGTCATGAAGATATAGCATCCCATGAGAATTCCATGGGTCCAATGTACCAGATCGGTATTGTATCCAGCCTCACTTTGAGGTAGCCACTATTGTATCACCACTTGTATATGATCGGATCTTGTATTTTAGAGCATACATCAAATTATTCTTTTGACATAGTCATGAGCATGGGGATTCCCGCCTCTTCCATATACATGTCACACATTATTTGTATCTCACCCATTGATGGGAACCATATTAATACAAAAACCAAAAGCCACCATGCCCCAGCCTTGGAAGCACCACCTCTCTGCAACAAATCCTATGATGCTCGTCAGCCATACAATGAGCTCCTGCCCTCACACATCAGGGGGAAATCTGTTAACCCAAAAATTCCCTCACTCAGCTCTCCATGGCCTACACCACCCAAGGACACCATTTCATGACCCTCATATCACTCCATTAGACCCCCACACCCTCAAAATGGCTTAAGAATGAAGAAAAGGGCTTAAAAACCCCAAAAAGGAGCCTAAAATACTCTCCTAGGAGCTAAAGCCCCCCAAAAGGGGCTAAAACCCTAAAAGGAACTAAATTTAGGACGGAAGGGGCTGAAAGCCCAAAAAAGGGGCTAAAGCCCTGACCAAGGGCTTAAAACCCTAAAAGTCCCCAAAAAAGCTATAAAAGGAGGTTGGGGGGTCACTCTCAAAAACACCTCTCTTGCATACTGTTATGCTACCCATGGATGACTTGAGACACCTTTGCTTCTCAAGCCACCCATATCCCTCTCTCTTCCACTCATTTTCCCCATTGAGCCATTGCTCCTCTTCCATTGCTGAGTGAGATAGGGAGGTGCTTCCTTCCAGCCAAGGCATGGTGGCCCATTTCACCAAAGGAGGTATAATCTTGTTGTTTTTCATGCATTTTTATAGCTTAGTTTTTTTCTAACCCTAATTTATTTGCAGGTTTGTTTATTAACATGTTTTGCAGGTTTGTTTTTGCTTAATAGTTGTTTGCAGGTTGCCAAGGCGAAGCCCTAACAGTGTTTGCGGAGAGACTCACATCCATTATTTTCTTTCTGTCTTTGCTTTTTGTTTATTCTAATTTCTTTCTGCATTTTCCACACGTAGGAACCTATCCTTCCATCCTATAGACGAAAGGTATCCATTCCTACCTTGTAGCAAGGGATAAATCCTTGCTATAGCCCAATCACCCATGGAAATTGCATTTCTGAAGTCATTTTGAAACTGATAAAGTGTTCATTTTCTACTATCAACTTATGTCTTACAAGATCCAAAGAAAACACTCTAGGTGTAAGGAAAGCTGTAAAAATATGGGGTTATGGGTTTAGAGGGAGAGATTAGGGGTTTGGAGAGAGAGAGAGAGAGAGGGTTATGGGTTTAGAGGGATATATATATGGATTGAGAGATTAGGGGTTAATGGTTTAAACAGATAGAGAGATAGATATTGGTTTTTATGGGTTTAGATAGATAAAAAAATAGAGGGTTAGGGGTTTTGAGAGAGAGAAAGAGAGGGAGAGGTAGCGATACATGTGTTAGGGGTTAGGAGAGATAGAAAGAGAAAGAAATTGGGGTTTATGGTTTTAGAGAGAGATAGATGGAGAGAGAAAGATAATGTGAGTTATGGGTTTAGGATTTTATATAGATAGATAGATAGATAGAGAGAGAGAGAGAGAGAGAAATATATAGAAAGAGAGACATTAGCAATTAGGGATTTAGAGAGAGAGATGTTTTGGGGGCTAGGGTTTAGATAGGTAGATAGAGAGAGAGACATTAGGGTTAAAGGTAATTAATATATATATATATATATATATATAGAGAGAGAGAGAGAGAGAGAGCTTTGAGGTTATGGGTTTAGATAGATAGAGAGAAGGAGATATATTGGGGGTTAGTTTTTTAGAGAGAGAAAGAGATTGAATGTTATGCATTTAGAGAGAGAGATTGGTTGTTACATGTTTAGGGGGTGAGAGGGAAAGTTAAATATATGGGGTTATAGGTTTAGAGGGTGAGATAGGGAGAGAGAGTGTAATGTACAAAATTTTACATTGGATCACAATGGCCAAATCACATTTTCCATATTCATGAAAGTTTTCAAAGGGATGCTAAAAGTCAAATAATTGCCAAGGTGGAAAATCACTAGTTTCCTAGCTTGGGGGTGGAAGCTTTGAGATTTGGAATAAGGGGGACAATAAATGATGTTTGGAAATTATAAGGGGATAAATATTTAATAATGTAGCTTATTAAATAAATACAAGATAAAATGGAAGTGACAATGGAGCATGAAGACACATGAAGACTATGGGGCCCACACTATCTAGAATTCCTATGTTAAATGGTATCTTTCTCTTGCAAATTTGAATATATGGGAATTATAATGTTTTTGTATGGATTATAATGTTAATATAATTTTCAATATACTTCATAGGTCGAATTTGGGATTAATTGTAACTTACATGGGAGAGGTAGAGCCAAATGGGAGTTTCATGGACACTTGGCTAGATTCCCCTTACATTTATGACATCTATGACACCAATGATGGAGATTCTATGATAGTTATGACACAAGTCAGATTTTAAGGCTGACATACTAACATAATGACATGTTAGGACTGAATATAGAATCTTATAGGTCGAATTTGGGAGTTGGAGAAGGCCAAGAGGCTCCTACTCAAATTTGGGAGCAGAGGGAAGGTGAAGAGAGAGGCCACATGGCATAGCATGAGCTGCCACACCAATTCGACTTGGATTTGGTTTATGGATAGATTTGGAACCTTAGAATACCAATAATTTTTATAAAATACATGGATGAGCAATGAGAAGAATATTTTTCTCATTTGTGAAATTGCCATTTGTGAATTGTGAGAGCTAGTGGATTACTAGTTTTCTTACTTAATCCAATTTTGAGGGTGAAAGATTCCCATCCTAGTTGGTGTTTGGAAATGCCACTTAGGTATTTCATGGAGATTTAATGGATTCTTATTTTCAGGTGTAAGCTATAGGAAATCATTTGGATTCTTCTATGGCAGCACTCTCTCTCAACTATTTCCAGTTTTCACACCATATTCATGCCAATGGAGGGATTACTCTTTGGGTGAGATATTGATCTCTTTGGGGAATATTATAATGCCAATTATATTAAGTTCTGATGTATATGCTATATATTTTATGTTTATAATACTCTCAAGTTGAAATACCGAAAATAATTCATGTAAAAATGTTGAACAATGAAGAAATAGTGTCATTTCCCCACTATCTTGTTGTGAACAATTGTAATGCTGATGATTTTGAATTGAGAGAGCCTTTCATTGTCCATTTATGATTTTAATCAGTTAAATATGATATTTTCTTAATTATAAAAAAGTTTCAAGTCGAAATTCCCAATATTTGTATGTCAAAATGACTTTTAATGAGCAAACAATGACCATTTCCACTCCATTTTGATATATGCCATGGTAATGCTTATTATTTCAAATGAAGGAATGTATATATGATAAATGTATGATGTATTGAATGTAATTAATATTTATTTCAGGTCTCATGTTCGTTACTTAATCATTGGAATCCATTTTACTCATTTTTATTGCATTGGGAGAAGATTTGGTGCATTTTCCCCAAGGGTCAAAATTGTGACTTGGGAGTTGTTTTGGAAAGAGTCATAACAGCCTGTATAAACTGAACCATGATGCATATGATAATTTTAAAAGTTACCTTACACATACCCATCCTCTTTTCATAAATTCGAGTGACTTTGGGATCATTTGTGAAACCATTTCCGGCAATTACCCAGGGGGAATTGGAGCCCCAATTTGCTAGTAAAGACTCCTACTTTGAACAGAACATTAAACAAGTTTGTAGAATTAATGGGAGGTCAAAAAAAATATATGAGAATTATATTTAATTTATATTATCATTCATGTACCTTCATAGAAAATTTGCAAGCATTTGGGTCAATTTGGAGGTCTAGACATCAAAACTAGTCAAGAGCCAAAATTGTGAAAAAATTGAAAAATGGGCATTTTAATAAAATTCCCAAAAAGGGACATTACAGTGGTATTAGAGCATGATATTGGCACCTTGTAGTAGGGATTTATCCTTGCTATAGGGGCAGGAATGGCTCCCTTTTGTCTATAGGATGGAAGGGTAGGTTCCTGTGTGGAGAAATGCAGGAAACAAAAACTGAAATGAAACTAGACAGAAAGAAAAGAAAAGATGGAGAACCCCTCTGAAAACAATGGTTAGGGTTTTTCTTCCAATAACCTGCAAATAGCTATTAAACAGAACTAAACCTTCAAAACAAGATAATAAGCAAACCTGAAAACAAATATTGGTTAGAAACAACTAAGCTACTAAAGCAAATACATAAGCAAAACTAGGTTATACCTCTCCTTTGGTGAAATGGGCCACCATGCCCTGGCTGGAAGAAGCACCTCCCTATCTCACTCAGCAATGGAGGAGCTATGGCTCAATGGGGAAGATGAGTGGAAGAGAGGGGGATGTGGGTGGCTTGAGAGGCAAAGAGTCTCAAGGAATCCACGGGCAACATGATAGTATGCAAGAGAGGAGTTGTTTTAGAGTGGCCCCCACCCCTCCTTTTATAGCTTTTTTGGGTATCTTTAGGGTTTTAAGCCCTTGGTCAGGGCTTTAGCCCCTTTTTTGGGGATTTTATCCCCTTCCACCCTAACTTTAGCTCCTTTTAGGGTTTGAGGCTCCTTTGAGGGGTTTTAGCCCCTTTTTGGAGGCTTTAGCCCCTAGGAAAGTTTTTTAGGCTTCTTTTTGTGGTTTTTAATCCCTTTTACTCATTTTTAAGCCTTTTTGAGGGGGTGGGGGTCTAATGGGGTGTTACAAAGGTTGATCATGGGTGTCCTTGGGTGGTGTAGGCCATGTAGATATGAGTAAGGGATTTTTGGGTTAACACACCTGATGCGGTCTGATATTTATTAGTACAAGAATTCAGGGACCACCATTATATATTGAAACCCAAAAGTGCTTTTGTTGAAGAGGAAAAAATGTAGGAGAAGAAGACAATTTTTTGGAAACTATGACTAGGCATAAAAAGAGAACCTCAAATGATGGTGAGGAGATAATAAAAAGCATGGAACCTATATTTGAAGACATGACCAAGAATATTATGAAAGGATTTGAATTTTTGGCTATCGAAATTTGGTAAAAATATATTGATTTTAAGAAAACCAAGGGGAAAAATGCATCAGTTTGCTTGAAGGAACAAAAGGAGGAGACCCATGAACCACCTAGTTCTGAAATATGTGGAGTAGAAGAAGTAGTACATGAAGATGATATAAATTCACTCCCAAGTGAATTTGAAAAATATGAAGAGACATCACATGAGTATGAATAGGTTTTTATTGAAAATATTGAAGATAATTTTGAGACACGTGATACCTTCGAAATGAAACAAAGAGCATCTACTGATGGATGCTTGAACTATGAAGGAGTACCTACTGATGGGTGCTCACAACTCTATGTTGGTGACATAGAGATAAGATTTAAAAATGTTGCTGCAAGCCAAAATTCCATTAAACATGAAAATGAAGATCTTGTAGTAGTTGAAGAAGAAACAAGCTCAACTTCCCCATAACCACTTGAGCTTCATGAAGTTCGTCCAAGCAAGAAGGAAGAAGATGAGGAGGTTCATTTTCAAGAGCCTCATTTTCTTTAAGGGTCCTTAAAGATGAATGAAAGGAATATCCAAGAATCCCTTAGCATACTCCATGACACTCAAGCATTGGTATCAAATTCTTGTTGGAGAGCTACTTCCTTGGGGGATCCATCCTTCCTTGAAGACATGGAGAAGATCCAAAGAGCAATCTGCAACATCAAAGGTAATTTCATGTCTTTGATTTTTGATAGAAAAAATTATATTGATATTATTGAATGGTTACATTAATCCTACTTGAAGAACAATGAATTTATTGATAAGCTCACAATTCAAAATGAGCAACTTCGTGAAAAGTTGCAAGACACTTGTTTTTCCTTCGATGTTTCAGATTTTCATAAGGTAGATTGCTTGGAGGATTCTCATGACATGATGGATCATGAGAAACATGAAAAATTGTAGGCTCTTGATGTGCTTGAGGATTATTTTGATGATATCCAATCACTAGCAATGGTGGAAGAGGAACTTGAGTTGCCTCTTGAAAATGGTTACACAATTTTTGAAGAAGTGCATAATTCCACCACTTTGGAACCAACCCATGAGGAAAGTTTTGCATTTTCTAGGGAGGTGAATAATCCTACCCCTATGGATACTTAACATTATGAAATTTTTTTCACTTATTGATAATTTGGGTGAGTTGGTTCTTTCTCCTACATCCTACACTTCTAAATTTTGCAGCAGTCATCCTAATGAAGTATGGGTGAAAGGTTTCTTTTTTATGGTGCCACATGAAGAGAATGGAAATTATATTTATTTTTTTGATGATGGAATTATTAGAGAATCATATTATTTACATTTGTAGCAGTATCCTTGTTTACATTATGATTATACACATCTACATGGGTGCACCTATGATGTTCATTTGAGTCACTTGAAGACTCATGGTTTTTCTTGCTCAACACTTGGTTCATTTGATGTTGGAGGAACTTCATCCCACACTTGGTTAAAGAGAGATATTATTGAGGAAAATTATTATTGGAAGAAACATCCTCTATTATTTCATGATGATATACATATTCATGGGTGTATTGATGAGACTTATTTGATCCACTTGAAGTCTTCATGTTTTCTTTGCTCATTATTTGGTTCAGATTTTGGTGGAGGTTCTTCATTCACTCCTTGGATGAAAGAACACGTGGCTGATTATATTGATGCACATTATATATATTTGGAGAAGCATAATGGGACATGGGATCCTCACCTATGTCATTGGAGCATATTTGATTGGTCACTTGAAGCTTGTATGCACTTGGAAAATGGTAGTCTACTCATTGGGAAGTATAAGCACTTTCATGATTTCTTGGTGAGACACCTCCTTGATGTACATTATTATTATGTTGTTATATACTTTGATGATATATATTATTCACTCATGATTTTTGGAAGAATGCATACAAGAAAATGGGATCCAGGAATTCTCTTTCCAAATGGTATGGGTTGGAGAGAACTCTTAATTATTGGAGTGCAATGCAAGCAATGGGACCCTGGTATAGTTTTTAGTCCCATTAATTTTGAATTCTTTGGGAAACAAATAGTATGGGAGATGGATTAACCACTTAATAAGGTGATTTTAATTAGAGTAGTGCAACAACAAGAATGGTGGTTCCTCTCTGAAATCTTCATGGAATCTCAAAGACTCAAAGTGGGCAGCTTAGTGGCAACTTCAAAGAATCATACAGAAAGCAGGTTCTTCAACAACCATGTTTGAAGTTGATTGAGGACAAGAAATATTGGGAAGGGAGGATTTGTAATGTCCCAGATTTTACATTGGGTCACAATGGCCAAATCACATTTTCCATATTCATGAAAGTAGTCAAAGGGATGCTAGAAGTCAAATAATTGCCAAGGTGGAAAATCACTAGTTTCCTAGCTTGGGGGTGGAAGCTTTGAGATTTGGAATAAGGGGGATAATAAATGATGTTTAGACATTATAAGGGGATAAATATTTAATAATTTAGCTTATTAAATAAATACAAGAGAAAATGGAAGTGAAAATGGAGCATGAAGACACATGGAGACTATGGGGCCCACACTAGCTAGAATTCCTATGTTAAATGGTATCTTTCTCTTGCAAATTTGAATATATGGGAAGTCTAATTTTTTTGTATGGATTATAATGTTAATATACTTGTCCATATAATTCATAGGTATAATTTGGGATGAATTGTAACTTACATGGGAGAGGAAGAGCCAAATGGGAGTTTCATGGACACTTGGCTAGATTCCCCTTACATTTATGACATCTATGACACCATTGGATGGAGATTCTATGATAGTTATGACACAAGTCATATATGAAGGCTGAAATACTAACATAATGAAATTTTAGGACTGAATATAGCATCTTAGAGGTCGAATTTTGGAGTTGGATAAGGCCAAGAGGCTCCTACTCAAATTTGGGAGAAGAGGGAAGGTGAAGAGAGAGGCCACATGGCATAGCATGAGCAGCCACACCAATTCGACTTGGATTTGGTTTATGGATGGATTTGGAACCTTAGAATACCAATAATTTTTATAAAATATAGGGATCAATCATGAGAAGAAGCTTTTTCTCATTTGTGAAATTGTCATTTGTGAATTGTGAGAGCTAGTGGATGACTAGTTTTCTTGCTTAAGCCAATTTCGAGGGTCAAAGATTCCCATCCTAGTTGGTGTTTGGAAAGGCCACTAAAGTATTTAATGGATATTTAATAGAGTATTATTTGCATGTGTAAGCTACAGGAAAGCATGTGGATTCTTCTATGGCATCACTCTCTCTCAACTATTTCCAATTTTCACACCATATTCATGCCAATGGAGGGATTGCGCTTTGGGTGAGATATTGATATATTTGGGGAAGATTATAATTCCAATTATATTATGTGACGATGCATATTATATATATTTCATGTTAATAATACTCTCATATTGAAATACCCAAAATAATTTATGTAAAAATGTTGAACAATGAAGAAATAGTGTCATTTCCCCACTATCTTGTTGTGAACCAATGTAATGCTGATTATTTTGAATTGGGAGAGGATTTAATTGTCCATTTATGATTGAAATAAGTTAAATATGATCTGTTCTTAATTATCAGAAATTTTCAAGTCAAAATTCCCAATATTTGTATGTCAAAATGACTTTTAATGAGCAAACAATGACCATTTCCACTCCATTTTGATATATTCCATGGTAACGCTTATTATTTCGAATGAAGGAATGTATCTCTGATAAATGTATGATATATGTACTGTAATTAATGTGTATTTTAAGTCTCATGTTCATCACTTAAGCATTGGAAGCCATTTTACTCATTTTTATTGCATTGGGAGAAGATTTGGTGCATTTTCCCCAAGGGTCGAAATTGTGACTTGGGAGTTGTTTTGGAAAGAGTCATAACAGCCTGTATAAACTGAACCATGATGCATATGGGAATTTGAAAAGGTACCTTACACATACCCATCCTATTTTCATAAATTCAAGTGACTTTGGGATCATTTGTGAAGCCATTGCCGGCAATTACCCAGGGGGAATTGGAGCCCCAATTTGCTAGTAAAGACTCCTACTTTGAATAGAACATTAAACAAGTTTGCAGAAGTAATTGGGAGGTCAAAAAAACATACATGAGCATGATATTTAATTTATATTATCAGTCATGTACCTTCATAGAAAATTTGGAATCATTTGGGTCAATTTGAAGGTCTAGACATCAAAACTAGTCAAGAGCCAAAATTGTGAAAAATTTGGAAAATGGGCATTTTAATAAAATTCCAAAAAAGGGACATTACAGAGAGATTGGGGGTTAGGGATTTAAAGAGGGAGAAAAATTCAGGGTGAGGGGTTTAGAGAGAAAGACAAATATTTGGGATTATAGGTTTATAGGGAAAGAGAGAGATGGATGATTAGTTTTTTAGAGACAAAGAGAGACAGAGAGAGAGGGAGAGAGAGAGATTGGGTGTCTAGAGGGAGACAAAGAGAGATAAAGTTTGGGGTTTAGGGATTTATAGAGAGAAAGAGAGAGAAATTTGGGTTTAAGTATTTGAAGAGAGAGAGAGAGAGATTGAATGTTAGGGATTTATATAGAGAGATTGGTGTTAGGTGTTTAGCGAGAGATATAAATTCGAAGAAAGAGATTGGAGGTTCGGGGTTTAGAGAGAGGGAGATAGAGATTGGAGGCTATGTGTGTAGAGAGGGAAAAATAGAGAGAAAATGGGGGTTAGGGGTGTATATATAAATAGTGAGAGAGATATAGTGATTGGGGGTTAGAGAGAGAGAGAGAGAGAGAGAGAGAGAGTGGGAGGTTTAGGGGATTAGAGATAGAGAGTTAGAGAGCATTAATTTAAGTGTTATATAATATATATATATATATATATAGAGAGAGAGAGAGAGATTAATGGTTATTGGTTTTGGGAGAGAAATTAGTGGTTTAGATAAATAAAGAAAGAGAATGGGATTTAAGGTTTAAATAGATAGAGATATAGAGAAAGGGAATTTGTCTAGGGGTTTAGAGAGAGAGAGAGAGAGAGAGAGAGAGAGAGAGAGAGAGTGATTGGGGGTTAGGGATTTAGAGAGATTGAAGGTTATGGGTTTAGAGAGAGAAAAAGATAGATATTAGGGTTTATGTGTTTAGATATGAAGAGAGAGATAATGGGGTATAAGGGTGTGGAGAGAGAGAGAGAAAGCGATTAGGGTTTAGGGGTTAGAAATTCGGAGAGAGAGAGAGACAAGGTTAGAGGTTTAGAGGGTTAGAGAGAGAGAGAGAGAGATTGAGGGTTAGGGGTTTAAATATAGAGAGATGTTGTGGGCTAGTGGTTTAGAGAGAGAAAAAATAAGATTTATAGGTTTAGAGAGATAGATAAATAGAAATAGAGATTGTGGGTTAGAGAGAGAGAGAGATTGAAGGTTATGGGTTTAGAGAGATAAATATAGAGAGATATTGGAGGTTAGTGGTTTAGAGACATAGAGAGAAAGATTTGGAAGTAGGGGATTAGAGAGAGAGAGAGAGAGAGAGAGAGAGAGAGATTTTAGGTCAAGAGTTTAGAGTGAGAGAGAGAGAGGGAGAGAGAGAGATAGGTTGGGCGTTATGGGTTAGGTGTTTAAATGGATAAAGAGAGACAGACTAGGGCTTAGGAGAGAGATAAGGCATTATGGGTTAGAGAGAGAGATTATGGGTTATGAATTTATAGAGGTAGATACATAGATAAATAGATAAATATAGATAGAGAGATAAATTCCAATTTAGGGGTTTAGAGAGATAGAAAGGGTTTCCAGGTTAGAGAGAGAGAGAGAGAGTGGGACTATAGGTTAGGGGCTTAGAGAGAGAGAGAGAGATTGGGTGTTAGTGGTTTAGATAGATAAATAGATAGAGAGAGAGTATTAGTGGTTTATAGAGAGGGGGGGTAGAGAGAGAGATAGATGTGTTAGGGGTTAAGAGAGTTAAAAAGAGAAAGAGATTGGGGGTTAGGGGTTTAGAGAGAGAGAGAGGTAGAGAGAAAGAGATCACATGTTTGGAAAGTAGAGAGCGAGAGAGAGACATTGGGTATTAGGAGTTTAGATAGATAGATAGATAGATAGATTAGATGTTATGGGTTTATAGAGAGAGTTTGGGGTTTATGGGTTGAGAGAGAGAGAAAGAGATCGGAGGTTAGGGGCTTAGAGATAGAGAGAAATTGGCGGTTAGGCATTTATAGAGAGAAAAAAATAGAAAGAGAGAGAGATTAGTGGTTATGGGTTTAGAGAGATAGAGAATTAGATAGAGAGAGAGATTCAGGGTTAGGAATTTAGAGAGAGATTAGAGCTTAGGGGCTTAGAGAGAGAGAGAGAGAGAGAGAGATTTGAGGCAAGGGGATTAGAGACGATGGGAGAGAATAGTTGGAAATTATGGGTTTAGAGAGATAAATATTCAATGTTAGTGGTTTAGAGAGAGAGAGAGAGAGAGAGAGAGAGAAATTTCATGTAAGGGGATTCGAGAGAGAGGGAGAGAGATTGGAGGTTAGGGGATTAGAGTTAGAAATATTGGCCATTATGGGATGATATATATATATATATATATATATATATATATATTGAGGATTAGGGGATTACAGGGGGATAGATTAGGGGTTAGGGGTTTACATAGATATATAGAAATATTGGGGATTAGTAGTTGTTACCACCTAAGTTGTAATTAGTGGTTTTTTATCAAGTGAGCCTGGTGAACTGGACAAGGATAACTTGTTCGGAATTTAGAAGACCTTCATTCTTGCTTCTGGGAAGCTGTTTTGTACTATATCACGTGTTCATACCCCATGGGGGAATTGTAATAAATGTTCTAGCATGATAATGTCTGTAAAAGACTCGGTCTCTTAGACTTTATTTGTCAATACGATCAGCCCAAGGTGTTTTCTCCCTTGGTTATTATTGGTTGTTGAATAAACGACTGATAATTTTTTATTTTTTCACTCCATACCTCCAAAGTTGGGGTGGTCGGCTTGGCATTTAGGCCTATTGAGGTTATTAGAGTCTATGTGTCAATGTATAAACATGCTAGGCATCATGGTTGAGTCATATGAACATGTCTAAGTCCCCCTAGGTTTTTTAATTTTTTAATTTTTTAAATTTTCAGTGCTTTTTATTAAAATTTAATTTTTCCAAAAGCTTAGGCTATTTTTTAAAAGTTTAATTGGAAAAATTGTTTTTGTAATAAAAGTGGGCCAAATAATCAGTTTCAATCATGTAGGTGCTCATTTTCAAGCTAAGAGCACCATGTAAATCCATGTACCCGCTATTTCCTAGTTTTGAGTGATTTTCCATCACTCAGGTCAGAAATCCCCATAAAAACATTTTTTGATTATTTTAATTAATAAATTGATGAATAATGGACCAAATCCAAAATCATAGATCAGTGGATTCTCAGTCGATTTGATTGAAATCGGTCAGATCAGAACCAGATTGACTGGATTTGGCAAATCCTTGACTAAAGGAGGTGATCAAAGCAGATACATAGGTGACCTTCAGCATCCTTTATGGGGAATTTCTCCCTCCTTCTATCCTCCACATGTTTGGGCTCATCTGGATGATTTTTGGTGGATGCTTCAGTCAACAGGTTGAGGTGTCAGTCAGATCATCCCCCCGATTGACAGTTGCACTCAGTGAGACTCATATTTGGCTCAGCTAGACACAAATCAGGCATTGATGGACTCTCATTCAGCTACAGTGGTCTATCTCCTTGGGATTTGCGCCCCCCTGGGTTGGATCTGCTTTTTTTGTATAAATAATGCTCAGGCTGCCTCTTCTAAGCTAGTTAGAACTAGGATTTAGGTTTTGTTGCTCTTATATTGTATTGTTTATTATTCTGGAATAAATAATCTTTGGAGGAAATATCTATGGTGCAATTATCTTCATGTGTGGATGGTGATTGTCAAATGATTATGAGGTATAATCTGTGTTATTTATCACTGCTTTTGCTGGTTAATTGTTGGCCTTGAAGGAGAGAGATCCCTTCTATTAGGGTAAGAGTTTATTCTAGTTTGATTTATGCTCTTACTACTACTTGTTTCATATCTATTGGATTTGTATGTATTTTAAGTTTAATTGCATGCTTTCCAATTATCTCTTCCAGTAGCACCTATGTTTTAACCATCTGTTTGTGCAAGGATTTCTAAGTTGCAAGTGATATCGCTGGTAGAAGAGGTTGAGCTGGTTTTCATCTTCCTCATCTTAAAGATATTCTAAATGACATATTCCCTCGGTGTTCCACCAAAGCAGACTCCAAAGCCCAACATTCCCAGGCTTCCAACACTCTTTCTCTCTCTTCCTCCTTCAAAATCTTAATTGCTCTTCAAATTGGTTACTTTTAAAGAATCTTATTGCTTAGATATGTCTCACAAGGAAAATTACATATAGATACAGTTAGTAGATCCTTTCTTAATTTTATATCTCAGTTCATTTTTGAATATAAAGTCACATTTTAAGAGATCTAGCTGAAATTATCCTCTTTTTTGCAAGCATTTTAAAGAAAATTTGTAGCTTGCTTTTAAGTTAGTTTCCTTTGCTGTACTTTAAAGTTTCATATTCTGCAATAAAAGTTCACATATCATTGGCTTCCCTAACAGCAAGGCAATATCCCAAGGAAATCTTGCTTTCCTTGGTTCCTTTTTTTGCAAAACTAGATTACCCCAACTTAACAAATTTTTACTTAGTTTTTTTTTGGTAACTAGTGTGGTGACTCAAAACACTTTTAAAGTATGTTTGGGCACATTTGATTTTAATTTCTCACTATTTTTTTATCAGGTCTAACAAAAAAGAGAAGGAGACTCTGCCCAATTTCTGACTCTTGGACGAACCAGAGCTTCCCAGAAGCTTCCCCCACCGCTGTGTTTTAATTCTAGCTTGTTACAAACTTGTTGTAAGCCTTTGGATCCCAGATAACAAGGACCAAAGTGCATCAATTTCAATTTTATGATATTGTAAATTGTTTCTAATAAAAATAAAATATCCTTTCAAATAGGATCTTTCGAGCCTATTCACCATCCCCCCTGGGGGGATTTGCTTCCGTGTCTTTTTTTGCTTTTTGTTCCTTTTTTTTGCAATATAGCATAGTTCTAATCCGTAGGGTAGTATACTTTGATTTATTATCATTTTCATATTCCATATATAAGGTTTAAAAGTACTTTAATACTTACCCCACGACTTCCTGATTAACCCGAAAGGGGAAAGAGATGCGTGGTAGGACTAATTAGAGAACCGGCATTGTGTATCTTGGTTTTCTTTTTCATCAATTGTTTCTTTAGTTTTAGTAAAATTAACCCCTCCATGATTCCCCGATTTAGATCCACTTGGATTGAAAGAGGTTCCTAGAGGGTTTTCTTTTTAACAAGAACACCCATCTCAAAATTTACTAAACTTGACAAGACTTCGGTGTGTATGCTCTGCACTTGGCTGCGGTTTGTCTGATCAGTCAAGCTGTATCAAAAGAACTTGAGTGACTAGAATAATTAGGATTCACCCTCCCAAATTGACAAACCATTAGGTGAAAATCCAACACCTAGATCAAACCATTACGGTGGCAAAATACCCAAAGGAAGTGGGAACTCCTGAAAAGTGACCTCCGGGTGCCGATATCTGTTACACCTATGGGTGCATTATGAACAATAGCCTCAGAGACTCCATTCATCCCACATATTCCTTGCGGGTAGCCGTGATGGTTTAGTTTTGGACATACTCCAAGTACTCTCGGGTATATCTGGAGTCCCCCTCCCTTCGCCTAATTTTAATCAACTCATATTTCACATTAACTTAAAATGTACCAAGAGGCAATCACAAACATTCACTTCAAGCACATGCAAGTACATTGATTATCTTTTGACTCCATTTTAAGGCACTGGCTATTTTCTTGCTATATATATATATATATATTGTGTCTCATCATTGTGCTTTCATGCGCTCATTTTGTATCTTGTCATCTATGGTTGTTTATGGTTAAATTTCAAACTCCTAAGTAACTCATTCAATTTAACATCACCATACTAAATAATTTTGCCTTAGCAACTTAATAGGGTCTACCCCCCTTGGCTTCGTTAGGAGTTGAGCCTAAACGGAGGAGTCAAGAACAAGGTGACAGCCTTGACTCAAGACTTGCCCCGAAGGACACGCCGAGTGGCTTGAATATTTTTTCCATGTCACCCAGGTGTGTGAAAGGCGGAAACACATTTTGGCGCCGTTTTCGGGCATAAATCTTTTTATTCCCGAGTACGACTTAGCTTAACTTTTTTATAAACAACTAAAAAGATAAAAACTTTTGATTGATCTAGTCTTTAAAAATAAAAAATTAAAATTAAAACTCGATCCATCTGGCGACTCCACTGTCTAACATCCCTTGAAGAATTTCTACCCGAAGAAACTGTCAACAATTATTCAATCCTCTCCCTGATCCCGAAAGGTTTATTAGGGAAAGAATGAATAGGCAAACTTCTCATAGAAACCTTGAAAATTTAGGAGACTAATCTCTCTCAGATATCCATCACATATTTGTAGAGAGTCATGTTCACCAATCTCAAGAAATGACAGAATTATTCAAACCCCTTGATTTTTCTCAGATAGCAGGAACTTCCCATGCCATTCCAAAAGATGCTATCAAGAAGCTCCCCATATTTCAGGGCAATAATGCCATCACTACCAAGTCTCACCTTCGAAAGTTTGAAAAGCACCTAGTCATTTATTGCAATGATGCTGCCCATGACCATGATGACGTCAAAATGAAGCTCTTTGCTTTATCCTTAGAAGATGATGTTGAAGAGTGTTACTTCGACCTACATGATGATTCATAAAAAACTCTTAGTGAATTCCTAGAGGGTTTTAAGAAGAAATGGGGAGAAAAGAAAGAACCAAGACATCTTCTTGCTTCCCTTCATAACATAAAGAATATGGAGAATGAAACCATGGACGAATTTAACACTAAGTTCAGGCGTGTGGTTTCAGAGCTCCCTAAAGAAATCAAGCCAAAGGATTCCTCCATCCTCATATCTTACATCGAAGCTTTCACTGGTAATTTGAGGTACCAATTAAGAGACAAAGAGCCGGTCAATCTAAAAAATGCTCAAGAATTGGCTGAGAAAACAGAAAAGAATATGCAGTCTTTAGAAAAATCCAATATTCCAGGTTACACTAGGGGAAAAACTTCATACAACGAAGAGAAGGGAAAATCCGTTGAATTAGAGGAAAATGAAACCTCCAAAGACCCCATGGAAAAGGTAACTAACATGATAAAAGAATTGGTTACTAGTCAAAACCAAATCATGGCAAATCAGTCTGCACAACTGAATCATATTCATAACAGAATAATCACCATGGAAATAAATAATGGACCTAGGAACTTTCATCCTAAATAGAATCAGGTGTATTAGAATAAATTTCCTCATCAAGATCCTAGGATTCCAAACCAATTAGACTCATCTAACATGGTAGAATAAGTTATTCCATGGTGTAGACCCTGTGAACAATTCCACCAAGAAAGCACTTGTTATGTTGCAAATCAAGTCATGGAACATGGACTTCCCGAGGTCAGTAATCAGGAAACAACTTCAAGCAAGCCTGATCATATATACATCGTAGGCCAAGACAACCCTTTGTCACCATCTAAATAGTACAAACCTAAGGATGAAACCATTGTAGAATCTTATAGTGAAACTTATGATGAAAATTGTAATATAGATGATGGGACTCCTATGTGTTCTCCATATAATGATGACAGTCTGGAAGGTTTACTACCTTATGACCTTTTCTCTGAAGAAGATGAGTATGAAAATGAGGATAAGTATAACTTGGAGCATGATACAAGTGACGAAGACTCCCTTATCCTTGACAAAGATGTTGATGAGGAGTCCTGGACATTCATGGAAAATCCAATCTATGACATGAATAAAGAGGAAAATAATGAACCAGAAACTTTTGATGGTTTTGTTGGTTTTTTTGTTTATGGCATATCTAAAGGAGAGAGCATGGACCATGTGGCCTTGGGAAACTTTGATATGAAAAAGGAGCATGCATTTTATCCACATGATCAGTCTAAGCCATATATCAGTATCAGTAATGAATACAAAGAAAACTTGATATCGGAACTTGATATCAGCAATGGGGAATCTATCACATCTAACATAGATGATGGTGATGACTATTGGGATTTTTGTGGATATCTTATTAAGAATCCTATCTATGCTATATCCAGCAAGGGGAGTGTCTATTTATAAATTTGTGGAAGTCCAATCTACAATACTTCCATAGAGGGAAGCACGGATATGGAGACCTTGGAAAATTCTAGTATGGAAAAGCAACATTCAAAACTCTTATATGATCATTCAGAGCCGTACAAAGGTATCAATAATGAAGACATTGAGAAGCAGTGTTGTGAAAAGACAGATGTGATGCAATCAGTGGAATATCAGTCTCAACTATCATATTCACATATGGAGTTTCCTTATGATTTAGATCCACTTGGGGCTTATACAATGAGTTATCATCCGATAAGCCTTGATGATCATTATGATGGTGTAGTCAATCTGCCTCATCACTCTGATTTGTATATCAACCCTATCCAGTCATGGATAGAAGCATCTTGTGCAAGCACATACCAGTTTGAGAAGCAATTTGATGAAGTATTATATTCTTATGATCTCCCATCCATCCTACCCCTTCCGGATCATCATGCAGGTTTGCATTTTCTGAAAAAAGCATCCTTACTTTGGCTGGTAACGAAAGACAAGGAATTTTTTTTATGTTAATAAAATGCTTAGGTGGTTACATTGGATTTATGATTACACTTAACCCCTTTTATATCATGCTTAGAGTAGGAAAATAAGCTCCTTGAAAGAGAGCATTTACTTTCTGCATTTCTATTTTCTACTTAGCTATAATAAAACTTTGCTTCCATTAGTTAGTTACATTTATTTTGTTTAAATAAATCACCTTAATGGTTCATTTGGTTTTTATATAAAGCTTGTGCTACTAAGGTTTTCTTGTTAAGTTAAGATGTTTTTGCTGGGTGTAAAAACCAGAGATTCTAGTGTTCTCGTCTCCTCTCCTTGCCCTATGACCAGATCGAGCACATGTCCCGCAGTTGGAGCCAGAATGTTACCACCTAAATTGTACTTAGTAGTTTTTTATCAAGTGAGTCCGGTGAACCGGACAAGGATAACTTGTTCGGACTTTAGAAGACCTTCAGTCTTGCTTTTGGGAAGCTGTGTTGTACTATATCACATGTTCATACCCCATGGGGGAATTGTAATAAATGTTCTAGCATGATAGTGTCTGTAAAAGAATTAGTATCTTAGACTTTATTTGTCAATCCGATCAGCCCAAGGTGTTTTTTCCCTTGGTTATTATTGGTTGTTGAATAAACGACTGATAATTTCTAAGTTTTTCACTCTATACCTCCAAAGTTGGGGTGGTCGGCTTGGCATTTAGGCATATTGAGGTTATTAAAGTCTATGTGTCAATGTATAAACATGCTAGGCATCATGGTCGAGTCATATGAACATGTCTAAGTCCCCCTAGGTTTTTTCATTTTTTCATTTTTTTAATTTTTTCAGTGTTTTTTATGAAAATTTATTTTTTCCAAAAAACTTAGGCTATTTTTAAATAGTTTAATTGGAAAAATTGTTTTTGTAATAAAAGTGGGCCAAATAATCAGTTTCAGTCATGTAGGTGCTCATTTTCAAGCTAAGAGCACCATGCAAACCCATGGACCCACTATTTTTTAGTTTTGAGTTTTGAGTGATTTTCCATCACTCAGGCTAGAAAGCCCCAAAAAATCATTTATTGATTATTTTAATTAATAAATTGATGAATAATGGAGCAAATCCAAAATCATAGATCAGTGGATTCTCAGCCGATTTGATTGAAATCAGTAAGATTTGAACCATATTGACTGGATCTGGAAAATCCTTGACTAAAGGAGGTGATCAAATCAGATACAGAGGTGATCTTTAGCATCCTTTATGGGAAATTTTTCCCTCCTTCTCTCCTCCACACGTTTGGGCTCATCTGGATGAGTTTTGGTGGCGTCTTCAGTCAACAGGTTGAGGTGTTAGTCATATCAGCCCCTCGATTGATAGTTGCACTCAGTGAGACTCAGATATGGCTCAACTAGACACAAATTAGGCATTGATGGACTCTCATTCAGCTACAATGGTCTATCTCCTTGGGATTTGCGCCCCCTTGGGCTGGATCTCCTTTTTTTGTATAAATAATGCTCAGTATGCCTCTTCCAAGCTAGTTAGAACTGGGATTTAGGTGTTGTTTCTCTTATATTGTATTGTTTATTATTTTGGAATAAAGAAGCTTTGGAGGAAATATCTATGGTGTAATTCTCTTCATGTGTGGATGGTGATTGTCAAATGCTTAAGAGGTATAATCTGTGTTATTTATCACTGCTTTTGTTGGTTAATTGTTGGCCTTGAAGGAGAGAGATCCCTCCTATTAGGGTAAGAGTTTATTCTAGTTTGATTTATGCTCTTACTGCTGCTTGTTTCAGATCTATTGGAGTTGTATGTATTTTAAGTTTAATTGCATGCTTTACAATTATCTCTTCGAGCATCACCTATGTTTTAACCATCTATTTGTGCAAGGATTTCTAAGTTGTAGGTGATATCGCTTGTAGAAGAGGTTGAGCTGGTTTTCATCTCCCTCATATTCAAGATCTTCTGAATGACATAGGCCCTCTGTGTTCCACCAAAGCAGACTCCAAAGCCCAACATTCCCAGGCTTCCAACACTCTTTCTGTCTCTTCCTCCTTCAAAATCTTAATTTCTCTTCAAATTGGTTACTCTTAAAGAATCTTATTACTTAGATCCGTCTCACAAGGAAAATTACATATATATCTAGTTATTAAGATCCTTTATTAATTTTAGATCTCAGTTCTATTTTGCATATAAGGTCATATTTTAAGAGATCTAGCTGAAATTATCCTCTTTTTTGCAAGCATTTAAAAAAAATTGTAGCTTGCTTTTAAGGTAGTTTCCTTTGCTGTACTTTAAAGTTTCATATTCTGCAATAAAAGTGCACATCTCATTGGCTTCCCAAATAGCAAGCCAAGATCCCAAGGAAAGCTTGCTTTCCTTGGTTCCTTTTTTTGCAAAACTAGATTACCCCAACTTAACAAATTTTTACTTAGTTTTTTTTTGGTAACTAGTGTGGTGACCCAAAACACTTTTAAAGTGTGTTTGGGCACATTTTATTTTAATTTGTCTCTATTTTTTTAGTAGGTCTAACAAAAAAGAGAAGGAGACTTTGCCCAATTTTTGACTCTTGGACGAACCAGAGCTTCCCAGAAGCTTCCCCCCCCCACCGCTGTGTTTTAATTCTATCTTGTTACAAACTTGTTGTAAGCCTTTGGATCCCAGATAACAAGGACCAAAGTGCATCAATTTCAATTTGCTGATATTTTAAATCGCTTCTAATAAAAAGAAAAGGTCCTTTTGAACAGGCTCTTTGCCTATTCACCATTCCCCTGGGGGGATTTGCGTCTGTGTCTTTTTTTGCTTTTCATTCCTTTTTTTTTGCAATCTAGCATAGTTCTAATATGTAGGGTAGTATACTTTAATTTATTATCATTTTCATATTCCATATCTAAGGTTTAAAAGTAATTTAATACTTACCCCACGACTTCCCGATTGACTCAAAAGGGGAAAGAGATGCACGGTAGAACTAATTAGAGAACCAACATTGTGTATCTTGGTTTTCTTTTTTATCAACTGTTTCTTTAGTTTTAATAAAATTAACCCCTCCTTGATTCCTAGATTGAGATCCACTTGGATCGAAAGAGGTTCCTGGAGGGTTTTCTTTTTAACAAGAACACCCATCTCAAAATTTACTAAAATTGATAAGACTTCGGTGTGTATGCTTTGCACTTGGTTGTGGTTTGTTCGATCAATCAAGTTGTATCAAAAGCACTTGAGTGAATAGAATACTCAGGATTCACTCTCCCAAATTGACAAACCATTAGGTGAAAATCCAACTCCTAGATCAAACCATTATGGTGGCAAAATACCCAAAGGAAGCGGGAACTCCTGAAAAGTGACCTCGAGGCGCCGATCTCTGTTACACTTGCGGGTGCATTACGAACAATAGCTTC
>LPNX010181581.1:44553-58006 GCA_001517045.1 Pseudotsuga menziesii | reverse complement strand
TGGGAAGAAGAAGGACATCACATCTTTATTAATATTGAAAACAAGTACAAGTATACCTTCTCTTCAAGTTTGGCACCTCACGAAACCTTGATCTAGTTCTGTTGCTTCTCTTCTCCAAAGAACTCAGCCTCCAAGCTCTGAAACACAAGGGGAAGACCTCCAGGGCAAAGGTGTGGGAAAAGAGAGTCCTGATTCCTCCAGCATAACAATGCAGAAATTCCAAGTCCCCTCTCATGGACCTCCCTACCTCTATTTATATGGGTGAAATAAGGTAGTTTTGAAGGTTGGAGAAGTTACAACAATTAAGGAAATTAATTTAAATGACTTAACTAATCTCCAATTAACTCATGTTTTAATGTTTAAATGTTAAGAGGCACATTCGTGGGTTTTCCTTAAGGAAAATCGCGAATGGACAAAAAACACATTTTTAGGGTATTTCTGGGCATTTTCAGACTTTGATGTCTTCTAGAAATTTTTAGCTGACTGAAATACCTTTCCAACGGTGTAGAGATGAGGTCAAAAAGAGTTACATAACTCAATATATGGGTCCTCCAAGATAGGTGTTTTTTCAGTGACTTTCATGAAGTGCCGACATGCGACGAAATCATGGGAAAGTGGTCATAGGAAGAGATGTGTCATTTTGGGCTATAACATGGAGGAGACTGGGTGGAGAGCAAAGTGACATGTGGTAGTATCCTCAAACCACTTCCAACTATTGTAGGTGGAAACTTCCCTATATTTGTGGTCATGATTCCCCAAGAAAGTGGAATCAGAGTAGGTGGCTCATTTAATGAAAACTAACCCAGAAGACCTAGGAATCTCTATAACTAAGGCTGCTCATTCTACAGAAGTGATCATTCAGGGTAAATGAATTTTACTCAAGAGAAATTCAATGGAGGGGAGTCTAGAGTGTGTTTGAGGGGATAACTGCTAAGATTGATCTAGTTGTAGCTTCTAAGTTGAAGATCATACTGCTGAGAAGAGATTTTTTTTATTACTGAGGTAATTGGACCAGTCAGGTGACAGAGATTTTACAGTTTCATTCTCCACCAAATTCTCAGCCAAGAAGACTAGGAACAAGCTCGGGGGTCTTGAGAAAGTGTTGTTTGAGTGCTCTCCAGGAGTTTGGTTGGGAGGAACAGCCTCCTTAAGATGTTGTCGTCTTGTCCTCAACAGGTTCTATTTTATTTTTACTATCTTCAGTTAAATAATTCTTAGTTTATCTATTACAAGCATGTTAGTGTTTAGGGTTTATGAATGAAAAGTAAACTATGTAATGTTAAGTTCAGTAAAATTATAGATTATAGTAGAAATGGAAATGATTATGCAAATAAGTGAAATAGATAGAAAATAAATTTCCAAGCCGTGTTTTTTCACACCTAGATTTAGATCGTACTCTAGCACAGTTGGACTGTCTTAGGTAAATGAAATGATTCTTTTATTGGAATGTAAATAGTAGATATGACTCTTTTATTTGAATGTAAATAGTAAATAGATTTTACTTCAATGTCTATGAATTTCATTGAATAGCAATGTTATGTATTGTCTGCACTTATCTTTACTTCAGCCAACTAAATGGAAACACAAGTATAAAGAAAATAGTAAATATTAGTATTATTTTAGTATTAGTATACTGATAGAAAATAAAGATATTATAGTTAACAGTAGTAAGGTAAACAACTAATATTTGAGAAAACATGTAAAAAGAATAAAACAGTTGATAAATATTAACTTTACAGACCAGAGTATGCCTTATCTAGGAGATAAGGATTCTTTTGTAATCCTTTTATTTTACAAAACTTACTAAGAGTTAATATTACTCTAGTTTTCAAGTATACTGCACTAAAAACCTAAGTATTTTTCTTAACTAAAAACTAGAAGCAAAACTGTTTAGAATCTTTTCATTTCTTATAGAGTTAGCATCATACTTATAACTATAAATCATATAATCTTTCATTATTCTATTTCTCAAAATAGAGTCAAGAATACTATAAGTAGAAACAAGAATTTCATGAACTGTAGGGTTTACAGTATTTCTGTTAACCCTTAAAAGTCGAGTTCTAGAAATTAACAATATTTTCTAAACAGAGCTTACAAATAAATATAAATACAGAGAATTAATAAATACGATATAAATGTAAATCTTGAGCAAAATAAACCGTTAATTATTAACCATTGCAATATAAATCCTTAATCAAAGGTAGGCTTATAGCCTATAGAAATGATGGGTCAAAACCTCGGCCTTCTAAATATACCAATACACTTAAGTATTTTATATTAACAGTAAATAAAATACACTACAAATAGGTTAAGAAAAACCCAGTTCACAGTTTTCATTTTCTTGAAATTAAAATGTAAAAGAAAAACTGAAGCAAATGAGACAGAGGTCTTTTAAAAACTCTAAGCATAAAGGAGGTTCTTATAATCTTAAAACAATAGTATTACATCATCAAGCCATAAGGTTGAAACTTTTTAACTGAAACCACATACACATCACGGCTCAAGAGCCTATGTTACCCAGCGAAGCACCGCAAGGATTTTCAATGAAAATATAGGTATTAAACAACAAACTAAACATCTTAATCAACGAAGGATCCAAATCCATATTCAAACCACAGTAAACTTCATCCAACAACCCAAATTACAAGCAGGGAGAACCCACTATGAGACCGGGGCTTACCATTTGGAAGCCCGCAAGGTTCATTGAAGCACAAGCTTACATTCCATTCAAAGTCTGGAGCTGTCAATGGGAGCCTGCAAGAACATAGAACCAAACATAAATCAAATGTTGTTCATAATTTATAAGAAAACCCTAACTTACTAGATCAATGGAAAAAGAAATGTGAGTAGAGTAAAAATGTATACCTATGAGTAAAGAAGAAAGTGGAGCTGAGAAGAAATCAGTCACCAGCTCGAGTGAACTAAACCGAGAAGCAAGCAAACCCTTAAGTTGACTCTATGACAGATATAGAAAGGAGACAGTCTCAAAATTCCACAATGCCGAGGCAAGGAACGAGCAGTCACAGGGTAAAACCATTTATGGGCTTCGAACCACTTTAAGAAGTCTTAAACAACTCACATAGTGACTCTTTACTCACAAGAGAAACCAAAAACACAAACTTTGATACCTAAACCACTTCGCACAGTAATGTAGACTACGAAGCCAACAAACAAGGAAGGAGTAGGCCTCTCATGGCCGCAAGGAGTCTCAGAGTGCAACCTGCAGGCAGACAAACCCTTGGAGCCAAATGTAAAGGAGTAGGGTTTCTGTTGTTTTAAGTCGACCACTGTATGGATGACATTTGTCCACGTTCCCTTCTAGAAATTTAACCAAGTGTGGGTCGAAGTTCTATTGTCAACACTGCACATTTCAATTTTAAATTATATCATTGCCAATAATATAAAACCATGCTATCGACTATAGTATAAAAGTGCATATCATTTTCCAATAATACAAACAACGCTATAGACCATAATATAACGTTTCATATGATTTCTCATCATGTCAACTTTGCCATTGATCATTTGGATAGTTCATATGATTGCATATAAATCATGCTATCATTTAAACTATGCTTTGAAACTAGTATTTTTTTTTATACAAGGAACGAAACTTATAATATATAATGCCAATAGTTCGACTACACCATAGTAGTTACTAGGTAGTAAAACTACCTTAGGTTTCAAGTAGTATTTTTATTGTAACCTAATATTGTTAAATCATAAATCAATATAGTATGGTAATATTGCAATTAACACTTGTGTCATGGTTATGATCTAGAGATTAAGAATACAGCTTGTCTACTAGCTGTGTAAGAAAATAATCATAATTGCAAACAATCCAATCGGTTTGGTATTGTTACATGACTAGTAAAGGATAAATAGAGTATTAATATAATGATATTATGAGTTATTTTATAAAATGAAGAGCTCTAAACTTCTCCACATAAAGACTTGAAGCTTATAAATGAAGGAGTCTTCAAGAAGACTGAAGTTTAACCTTATTGAAAAATTTTCTCTTAAGTTAACCTTATTGAAAAAGTTTCTCTTAAGTAACTAATTTTTGCATGGTAAACTTTACCTTTGAAAAACATAGGATTATGTTCATACATAAAGACTAGTGCACTTGAGTTTTAAACTTGACAATAGCAGTAAGATCATGATACAGTAGAAATAATTATATGCCAAGATCATGAGCTCTATGCTCACTGTAAGAATCTATAATTGACTAGGTACTATAATCTTTATGACAGAAAGAAATCTTGGAAGAACTCATTCTTTTAAATATCATTAATTATGTTAAGGATAAGATTCATTATGGCTTAAATATAAATACTGTCATAGAACCAAAAAAATGAAGGAATTTATTTTACCTCATTAGAGTCTTGCATCATAATAATCAATTTATATACTAGCACCTTATCATGCTAAAGAAATACTTCTCGACATAATTCAAAATAAACCTCTAATTGATCATATGCTTACCTGCTGAACCTGTAAGAACCAGTAGTCCATTTGAGTTAGCAGAATGCTAAGTAAGCCCCGAATTCAAACATGGTTTCTCACCTATTTGACAAAAGTAAAACATCAGTACAGCTAGCAGTAATTAAATGAAACTCCTCTTTCTATGACTTATAAAAATTAAAGTTGTATTAGTGTTTCTCTATTTGAAACTAATCCTTAAAATTTGTTAAACTGTTTCATTTTCTGCTAACTGCTAGCAGTTACTAAACTGCGATCTAAGACATTTTATGTCACTTTATTTTTTTTTTAATTTTTATGAAATTTTGGGTTATTACATCATTTATGCTTGAGCTTTAAACAAAATTAAATAACATACAATCTCATTTCATATAACAAAGTAAACAATACACCATACACAGGAAATTGTATAATGTATTAAACCATGTCGAAAACAAATTACAAACCCAAGTATTACAATGGGAACATGAATCGAATCCTGTGGGCATACAAGCCCAACCCTTTTATATAAATCAAAATACATCTTATTACAATTATGCATGTGCAGGATTCAAATCCTGTGGCTTTTATTTACCAAGGCCACGCTATACATTGAAGTATGCGGGCTACATCCAATAACATCGACGCTATTAAATAAACAATAACAAAGCATTACGCTACAACGAGTTTGTAAGACCCTGGGTTCTGCTCAATGCTGAAAGCTCATCCTCGAGCAATACAAATATTACACAGAGTCCATTTAAAATTCTAAGCAACAACGACGAAGGCCATCATGGGCTTGCAACCCTAGAATTTGTATAATCCACATTATATACTAAACCATGAAATCATAACAGTAAAAAACCATCTGAAGCCGTGTAGCATTCACCCAAGCCACGACATACCAATTAAGGATATACAGTATGAATATAATAATGACTAACTCTGTTAATTATTTCACCCCACAAGTTAAGCAACGAAATGTAAACAATAATAAAACACAGTGAAGCTATCGCAACCACAAAGGGAAAGGCTCAAGCCATTTACGGCATGGCCTTACCCCATGTTGTCAGCCATTGAAATAAATTATGAATGCCCAATAGACAGACCATAAATGAAGGCATATTCCTGTGTATAAACCATCATAATAAACCTTTAGTGCGGAAATTAAATTCCATAGACACACAGTGAGAAAAGTAACCATGGTCATCTCATAAAACATAGGGTATTTACATTATGAACAGTAATTCCAATCGCAGTCTTCCCACACAGTCACCATTAAAATCCAAAATGAAGTCCACATTGGCACACCAATGGGCTATGGCACCATTGCAAGTAATGGTGCAGCCCATGGCTCAAGAGCCCAAATCCATTTATGATTTACATAACCCAAAACTTAAGTACACAGAGCCTATAAGAAACACATGTTTTCTCCATGACCAAAACCCACACCATTAATTTAAAACCCAAGTTTGTGCAATACAAATCCTGAATGAAAATTTAAACCCCATAGAGAACCCCAACATCAAACGACGACACACAACATAAACAGGATGAGAGACAACGAGTGTAAGATTGTTGGAAAGGATTACCTTGCTTATCGCTCATAGTCAAAACCACGACAGAGCTAGAGTCAAGGTTCTCTCCATCATCCCTCGACACCTGCAACCAAACAACTAAGCCAAGAATCAGAAGTAATACAATGAATGAAATCTCAGAAAAAATATGAAATAGCAGGCAAGAAAACCCCAAGTGAGACTTTCCTTCCTGGTATGAAGGTTGCCTCCATTATTCTTAGTACAGAGCCATTACAAACCCCAATTGACAAGTGAAATGACAAACCATCGAGATCCAAGCCTAAGTGAGGGATTCCATGAAAACCAAGGTGCATTAATGGCACCAGCTGGTACCCACCTCCAAAGCCAAAAACCCACCTTGCCACAGTTTGGTAACGTCGAATTAGTATTGGTCTCCATCACCATGCAAGGGTAAACCCCTTTACCATATGTTTCAACCTTATAATATATGTTGCCACCCCAAATCTCATCACAAGGTAATATTACAAGGTTTAATACATTGCGATGTTAAGGTTTAGTGCATAGTCCAAGCTTGGTCTGCGCTAGCCATAAGTCAAGCCACAAGGCATATATTAAAATATAATACCATATAAACCATAGGCTTATAGCCTTAACTTAATACCATGCAAATAATCCCTAAGCTTAATGTTTAGTGAACATGGAATATGGAATATGCCATGTTAAACATTTAACCCTCATAAAATTCAAAGGTATGTATCTAGCCCGAGATAATAACCTACACATAGAAAACATAAGAGATGATAATATTTTTTAATAAAATAAACATAGAACGTAAAATATACCGAGATATAAATGATGAGATACAAAACCATAATGAAGCATAAGTAGTGTACAAGAAATTTAGAAGTGGTAGCTAAGTTGACAAGAATAGTATTATACCTGGTTATAATTCGGAGTCAACAAAGAACCAAAGTCATCCAGTAGTAGGATTCTTTAAGATCAAGACTTTTAGTACTCTTTAAACAAGAAGCCGTCTCAAAGTATGAACAGCATATGAAGAAAAATAAGTTCCTTAGTTCAAAGAACTAAGTAAGCCTACGAACAAGTAAACACCCTTACCTCTCAAACCGTCATGGGAGAATGAGTCCTGCCACTCCACCCACTTTGTTTCCACAAACAAACTTAAGTCAGGACTTTATAATTAACAAGTGCGACTATACAGAAAGGATGAAGCATTTAAATCCAGTGACGACGCATAAGCGACAAAAGTATAAACATAAGACTAAGAAGTAAACAATAGTACGACATCGTAAGTAAAATACATTAAAAATAATGATTGAAAGTAAAATACAGAACGTAAGAATAGCTTACGAATAAACATTGGTACATGAAGTGTACGATATAGTTCCGCAAGTGAATAATGTTTTGTCTAGATAGTTTTTACTAGCCTATAATTTTTATTTTTTTTTATTTTCAATTTTTTGGGACATTACAAGTGGTATCAAAGCCCAGTATCAATACTAAGAGACCTATGGGCGCACCAAGCAATCACCACTGAGAAAATAAAGTATAATATTAAATTTTGGTTTCTAACAATTTTTTTTTCCTCTTATTAAATTTTTTTGCAATTATAGGGATTTTTATAGGAACAGTTCAGATTATGAACACTCAGAAAGATAACAGTTGGCAAAGAAGAATGAACACCCCCACCCTAGAAGGAGAACTAGTGGTAGAGATGAATTATGATATTTTGAAGACTATACATAGTCTTTAAGTAGAATTGTGAAGTCTCAGATAAGATAGTCTGAATGAAAGGAAATAACAACAAGTTATAAATGAAGCACTACTAAGAAATATGACGGGAGGTAGCCTGTAGGGTAAACCTACCCAGTCCACAAACAGTTCCAAAAGAAAACCTTACCATAAATGGGCCAGAAACCACAGAGAAGAATAAAAAGTGGAATAGACCCTTGAAGCACCGAAAGGAGATCATCACCTTCCCTCTAGTGATGAATCACTTTCTCCCCAAAGAAAGAAGCAAAGAAGAAATGACAGTCACTCATGGGGAGTTTCAAAAAATAAGAGCCCTGACCTATGAAGGTGAAGTAAACACTGGGGAAACGGTTCAAGAGTGGCTATTGGGGATGAGTAAGTATTTCCAGGTTCATAATTATTCAAGTGAGATGAAGGCTTGGCTTGCCATCTATAACTTAGATGGTAAGGAAGCAAGATGGTGGAGGAATTTAAAACACACCAAGAAAGATGAGCTATGGGAAATACGCTGGGATACTTTCCGAAATATTTTCCAAGAGAAATATATGTCGAAAATATTTTTTGATAGGAAAGTGAAATAGTTTCATGAACTATGCATGGGATCCATGACTATGAATGCGTTTATTAATAGATTTATAGATCTGTTGCATTATGAACCATACATCAAAGAAGAAAAGGTAAATATCTAGCAGTTCCTAGGATGTCTTCCTCCCAATTTTTCAGGATAGGATTGAATTTGACATGCCTAATAATTTGGATACCATGTTGCACAAATCTAGGATCTATTATGAGGATGGATAACTAAGGCAGGAGAGCCTGAACCGAAACCGAGACAAGTCTAAGAACTTCTCTGATAACCGCAAACCTGGGTCCAACCCAGATCCATACAAAAAGTAGAATAACAACTTTCAAGAGAACAAGAACTTTAATAGATATGGTACGGATCCTTATGTACCAGCTCCTAATGTTAACAAACCAGTAGGAGGTGGAGCCAATGCTACCCCACTACAGATCAAGCACTGGAAATGTAGTGGGCCTCATTATGCCCGAGATTGCAAGAACAAGACCGGTGCGGTCTTGCACAACTTACAAGAAGAACCAACTGTCAAGGACATAGCTGGAACACCACGGATCTATGCAGCATTGGATGGCTGATAGGAATATCATCAAGCTACAATGGTTGAGATAGAAGGTAATATCTTGAACGCTTCTATTTCAATACTTATTGATCCCAATGCTTGCCAGAGCTATGTTTCACCTAAAATTGTTGAGGAATGCAAACTAGGAAAAGTAAAACATTATATACCTTAGCTGGTTCAGTTAAGAAAAGGTATGAAACGAAAGGTTTCAGAAATTGTTAAAGAATGTGAGGTAAACCTGAATGGTTTTCTTACGAAAGTAAACATGAACATCCTACCTTTAGGATCGTACGATGTACTTATTGGAATAGGATTGCTGGAACAACACCAGGTGATGCTTGATTGTTTGTATAAGTATATCTTGTGTACTGATAGCCTAGGGAACCAAGTGAAGGTTCAAGGGATTCCAAAGAAAGTTTCTATAAGACAAATATTTTCCTTACAAGCAAAGAAATGCATTAGGAAAAGATGCAAGTTGGTTGCAGTAAACATATGAGACATAGAATCTAATAGGGAACAATGCATAGAAGAATTTCCCATTCTTGAATAATTCAGAGATGTGATTCTCAAGGAAATCCCTAGATTACCTCTGAAACAAGACCTAGACTTTTCCATCGAACTGACCCTAGGATCAGTTCCGGCCTCCAAATCCCCTTACCGCATGAGTGCACTAGATTTGGTGGAACTCAAACTGTAGTTGCAGTAGTTGGTAGAGAAAGGGTATGTCTGACCCAGTGTGTCTCCTTAGGGAGCACCGATACTGTTCGTAAAGAAGAAAGATGGTACAATGCGGATGTGCATCGATTACTATCAGTTGAACAAAATGACTATAAAGAGCCATTATCCACTCCCTAGGATCAATGACTTGTTCGATTAGGTGGGAGGAGCTAAAATATTTTCAAAGATTGATCAGCGATCTAGGTACCATCAGGTACGGATTTGCGATGAGGATATTCACAAAACCACCTTTCGTATAAGATACAACCACTACGCATTTTTAGTGATGATGTTCGGGTTAACAAATGCACCCATGAACTTTATGTGTATGATGAATAGTATATTCACTAGGTATCTGGATGAGTTCATCTTAGTTTTTATAGATGACATACTGGTTTATTCAAAGAATAAAGAAGAACATGAAGAACACCTTCCTGTAGTACTACAAGTGTTGAGAGAACACCAACTTTACTCTAAGTTTAGTAAATATGAATTTTACAAACCACAAATACAATATCTAAGTCACATTATCTCTGAGATAGGAATAGTTGTGGAACTAGAAAAGATTAGATCTGTAAAGGATTGGCCTACCCCTACTAGTGTCACTGACATTAGTTCCTTTTTTGGATTAGCTGAATATTATTGAAAGTCCATTGAGAACTTCTCGAGAATCGCTTGCTCCATGACTACTTTGCAAAAGAAAGCAAGTAAGTTCTTATGGACCACTAAGTGTGAAGAAAGTTTTCAAAAACTTAAGCAGTTTTTAATGACCGCACCAGTGTTACGAATTGCGGATCCCAATGGGGATTTCGTTTTTTGTATGGATGCAAGTAAGGAAGGACTTGGAGGAGTCCTCTTCCAGAATGATCACGTGATCTGTTATGAATTGTGGAAGTTAAAAGAGCTTGAGAAAAATTACCTTACGCACAATCATAAGTTAGCTTCCATCATCCATGCTTTGAGGATGTGGAGGCACTCCCTCATGGGAAATAAGTTCCTTCTGAAGACAGACAATATGAGTCTGAAGTATTTATTTGATCAACCGGATCTGAATGCTGTTAGGATATTTAGACACTTAGGAGTTAGTTAAGATCAACTTATGTAATATATCCGTTAGGTAAAAGTGTGTTTCTTTAGTATGCATTACTATGCATTTGTAAATATTATAATCCTACGGTCACGATATGTTCTAGACATAGAGTGATCCGACGGTTCAACTTCTCTTAGATCATACCTACCATTGATCCATGGCTTAACACCCAATTGGTCTATGATCTCTATTTAAAGAGCATAGAGGGTCTATGGCTAGTTGATTGATTATGAGAATCTCATGTAACTGCCTTTCTTTTGCATAATAAATTGTTCCAAGTAGCTATTTGGCTGGGGCCATGGACTGTTTCCCTCTCGAGGGTTTTAACCACGTGAAAGACATCGGTGTGTTGATCTGTGATTTATTTGTGTGAAGTGGTTGCTCAAGGTGTTCGGTATTTTGGGAGTACCCTGTGTAGCCGAACATGGTATCAGAGCTTTTATGAAGAGCCGTTTTCAGTTTTGATCAAGATCTAGATTGGGTGTTTCTGAAACTTTGAAAGGGTTTCTGGTTCTAGATTTTTTGTGCATTTGTGGCATGTGGGATCTATTCCATTGCATCTGGAGTGTCGTTTCCATTGGGAAATAGTTTTTGTTTCATCGAAAACCGTTTCCGTTTGCTCCAGAAACACCTATTTCGGCAAATATGAAGGTATAATGTTACAGTGACGGATTTGTTTTTTGTAAATCTCTCATATTTCATTAGTTTATTATTAGATATTTTTTGTTTTAGCCTCAGACTGTTTCCTTTCCTGATGGCGTATGCTCTTTGTCATGCACCTTGCGCGATCGCGGCGAATCAGAAACAGTAAGGAAAAAAAAAATTTCTTGTCTTCTCGGCTACGTATGCTCTTTGTCATGCACCTTGTGCGATCATGGAAAATCAGAAACAACGAGAAAACTTGAAAACGTAGAATTTCTGGGTAAGCTAACCAAGATCTAACCCCATTGTGTGGAAAAGTTTTTTTTGTTTTTGTTTTTCGTTTTTTTTTTGTGATTTGCAGGAAAAAAAAGCAAGCACGGAGAATGAGAGAGAAGAGTAAAAAAAAAAAAACCCCTTTTTTTTCCATTATTTTACGTACCTTTTAAACTTAGCTCATTTGGTCCAAAGTTGCTTTATTACTTAATAGGTCTTGAGTTCAAGTCTTATTAAGCTACTTTTTAGTGTATGCAATTTCTATTTTCAAGTTACTTTAATGTAAAAGTGCATCTCACATAAATAAAATAAAATAAAAGTGAGTCACTTAAGTCTTTTAATTTATTGCCACACTATTTAAAAGTCACATTATTGTAAAAGTGAACATCACTTATTCTACAAAAGTGATTCACTTCAAAGCAAATTTATTATAAAAGTGATTGTCAAAGGTTGATCTTGGGAAGAAGGGGCTTCTTTTTTTAGTTGGTCAAGTTAATATCTGCCACGTCACTATTGGGGACATCTTCAACTTTTTCTTTGATCAAGCATAACTTCATCATCCAGAATTAGTTTTAAGTGCCCTTTTTTTTTAAACTGCATATTTTTTCAAGATCTTTGCATCCAGACAGTTACTTTCTATTATTTCGGCCATTATTTTACAGTATGGCCGCCCCTTTTGATATTATACTTACAAGTTCTAACTATTTCTCATGGAAATCTCGTATGGAGGATTTTCTGCGAAGTAGGAAACTTTTCAGGATAACCTCAGGGAAAGAAACATAACCCACGAAAATTAAATGGGAAAATAGATGTGATGAAGCTTGTGGATTGATTAGGATATCAATCTCTACTGATTTGCAATTCCACATATCTGGAATTGATGAACCTAATCTCGCTTAGGAAAAGTTGGAATCTGTGTTTGGTAAACACAATGAAATTTGGGGTCATCAACTTGAGAATGAGTTGCTTTCCTTGAATCCAAATGATTTTTCATGCATTCAAGACTATTTATCTAAGTATAAAACTCTTCGACTATTATATGCAGAATGCAAGATTAAGAAAGAAGACAAATAATGTATTTATAATATTCTTTCAAAACTTGGACCTGCATATTCTGTTTTTGTATCTACATTCTACTCCATGAAAAAATCCTTGACTGCAGCTAGTTATCAAGAGCGCCTTGAATCCTTTTGTGATTCCTTAATTAGAAAGCAAGATAAGCTCATTCATCTTGGAATAATTAACAATGCAGATACATCTAGGAAATCCTTATTGTCCCAACAGAAAGAAAAGTCCAAGCCTCCCAAGAAATAGAATTTTCGCAATAATAAGAAAAACAACAAAGGTCCCAAACCCTGTTAGTCAGCTCCTTATTTAAAAAATGAAAAATGATCCAAGTAAAAAGGAAAGAAGACTTAGCGTCATTGCAATTTGTTGGGGAAAGATAATCATGATGAATCTAAGTGTTTTAAGAAGATGGTAGCCTTGGAAGCAGCAATGAAGAAGCACCACATCGGCCTAGATTTGTCTTCAAAATCTACCTCTCATGAACATGCACTTTGTGCTTTTGGTTACTCTTATACTGCATCTTATTCTTCTACTTCAATTGAATGGCTCATTGATTCTAGAGCATATTATCATATGGCTAAGGATAAACCCATCTTTTCTACTATGCATGAATGTAACACCAAACAAATATTTGTTGGTGATGATAGATATCCAAGTGTTGTAGGATCTAGAACAGTTCCAGTAGAAAATGGTCATTTCAGTGATGTACTATGTGTTCCAAAAATTTCCTGCAATTTGTTATCAATCTATTA
>LPNX010181581.1:31434-44513 GCA_001517045.1 Pseudotsuga menziesii | reverse complement strand
TACACCTCACCAAGTTGTAATCAAGGATTTTAAAAATCCTCAAAATATCCTTGCTACTGGAACTGTTGATGATATTACCAGGTTGTACAAATTTAACAACATTGGGTCATCACCTTTTCCTTCAATTTTTGTTGCTCATAGTGATAACTTGAGCAAACTTTGGCATGAGCGATTTGGTCACTTAAATTATCGCTCATTGCAACAACTATGTAAAGACAATATAGTGACTGGTCTTCCTCTAGTATCTTGCAAGGATGGTGTTTGTTCTAGTTGTGTACTCGAAAAACATCATCGAGACAGTTTTGACAAACGTGCCTCTTAGCATGCCTCGGTTCCCTTGGAGCCTGTGCATAGTGAATTTTGTGGCCCTCTTCCATCTACTTCATTTTCTGGTTTCAAATATTTATTAAATTTCCTTGATGACTACTCCAGATGCACTTGGGTTTACTTCCTAAAACTTAATCTAGCGAAGTATTTAACATGTTCTTGGCCTACAAGGCCCTTGTTGAAAAACAATCTAATCATCAAATTATTAAGTTAAGATCTGACAATGGAGAAGAATATGTTAACAACAAGTTCACTACTTTTTGCACTGAACAAGGAATCCAACAACAACACACTGTTCCATATACACCACAACAAAATGGTGTAGCTAAACAAAAGAACCGCACTTTAAAAGAAATTTCTAATTGTATGATCCAATCTAAGGGACTAAGTCATCAATATTGGGCTGAGGCCATAAATTTTGCAAACTACATAGTTAATCGCACACCCACTAAATTTTTACAAGGTATAACACTGGAAAAAGAATGGAGTAAAATTAAACCAGATGTAAGTCACTTTCGTGTGTTTGGTTACGAAGCATGGGCTCACATTCCTGATGAAAAACGAAAAGCATTGCAGCCTAAAAGTGAAAAGTACATATTTGTTGGATATTTTGAAGATGTAAAAGGTTATAGACTTCTTCAGCCACATTCTCATGACATAATCATTAGAAGAGATGTTAAATTTGATGAAAATCTCTTGGCCTGTGAGCCTAACTTGGCAGGTGTGCCATCTTTGGCCTGCAAGCCTGATTCGACGATTGTGCCTTCTTCTTCTTCTTCTTCTTCTAGCTTCCTTGACAAGTTTCCAACTCTAGTTTCTGATGATGACAGTGAGGATGAAAATCCACCTCTGCCTGCTCATGTTCCTCTAATTGCACTAGCACCAATACTTCCTCGATGGGTTCGTTCAACATGTGAAGTAGCTAGTGATCTTGCCAGTGATCCTAGAGATCAACGTCGAACATGTTCTCAGTTTTTGTGAGCCTCTTATCTTTTGGCTCAAGCTTCCGAGAATCATGATCCCAAAATTTTTGTAGAAGCTTCAAGAAATCTAGATTGGGATGCATCTATGGATGAAGAATATCGTTCCTTAATGGAAAACAATACTTGGGATCTTGTTCCTCTTCTAAAAGGAAGAAAACTTGTCAGAAGTAAATGGGTCTACAGAACTAAGTATGCATCAGATGGAAGTGTTGAAAGACTTAAGGTAAGGTTAGTTGCCAAAGGTTTTTCCCAAGTTGAATGGATTGACTACAATGAAACCTTTGCCCCTATAGAAAAAATGAACTCCATCTGCCTTGTTCTTTCCCTTGCAGCCTTACATAATTGGGAAGTCCATCAAATGGATGTCAAGTCTACCTTCTTACATGGTGATTTACATGAGGAAATTTACATGGAACAACCTCCTGGATATGTTCAGAATAACTCTAGCCTTGTTTGTCTCCTTAAGAAATCCTTATATGGCCTTAAGCAAGCTCCTAGAGCTTGGTATGCCAAAATGGATAGCTTTCTCCTTGACACTAGTTTTTCTAGATGCCATTCTGACCCCAATGTCTATACCAAGAAAGTAGGAAACCATCTCATCATAATTGTTCTTTAGGTTGATGATCTTATCCTTACTGGTAGTGACCCTAAACTTATAACCCATGTGAAATCCAGTCTTAAGTAAAATTTTGAAATGTCTGACTTAAGACATTTGCATTATTTTCTTGGTCTCCAAGTCTTGCAAACCAAAGAAGGAATCTTTTTTTCGCAGTCTAAGTATGCTTGTGACCTTCTTCGTCTCTTCCACATGGAAGATTGTAAACAAGCCCTTTCTCCCTTCCAATCTGGAGTCAAACGTTCTGCCACTTGTACTTCCCCTGAAGTAGATGCCACCTTGTATTGTCAGCTTGTTGGTAGTATTTTATACTTGACTCATTCCCATCCCGACCTTTCCTTTTCCGTTGGTCATGTTTCCCGTTATATGCAAAATCCTCATGAAAGTCACTGGAAAGTAGCAAAAAGAATACTTCAATATATTCGAGGTACAATTCAGTCTGGGATTCATTATAGTACAGGGGGTAAACCTTTGTTGGTTGGTTTCATTGATTCAAATTGGGCCGACAATCCTGATGATTGAAAGTCTACTGCGGGTTATGTTTTCAGTCTGGGATCTGGACATGTCACTTGGGATTGTAAGAAACAACAAGATCTTTCTCTTTCTTGAGCAGAAGCAGAATATCGAGCCCCAGTTAATGCCAGTTAGGAAGCTTTACAGCTTCGACAGATCCTTTCAGAGTTTGGATTCGAGCAGCAGCAGCCTAATCCACTTTGGTGCGAGAATCAAAGTTCCATCAAGATTTCCAAAGATCCAGTTCTACATTAGCACATCAAACACATTGAGCTACACATGCACTTCATCAGAAATCTTGTTCATGATTGTGTTATTGAAGTGCTCTATTGCCCTATAGATGATCAAGTTGCAGACATCTTCACCAAGTCTCTTACAGAAGCAAAGTTTTCTAAACTTCAGTCTATGTTAGGAGTTCAGGAATGTGTCCCTAAGGGGGGATAGGCTCTAATGCCTCCTTCCTTCTCCTAATAGTGTCACTTTCGTAAATCCTTCAATCCTATCTCAAGTTGTTCTTAGGGGGGATGCTAGGATATTTAGACACTTAGGAGTTAGTTAAGATCAACTTGTGTAATATATCTGTTAGGTAAAAGTGTGTTTCTTCAGTATGCATTTGTAAATATTCTAATTTGATGGTCACGATATGTTCTAGACATAGAGTGATCCAACGATTCAAATTCTCTTAGATCATACCTACCATTGATCCATGGCTTTACATCCAATTGGTCTATGATCTCTATTTAAATAGCATAGAGGGTCCTTGGCTAGTTGATCGATTATGAGCAGCTCATGTAACTTTCTTTCTTTTGCATAATAAATTGCTCCAAGTAGCTATTTGGCTGAGTCTGTGGACTGTTTCCCTCTCGAGGGTTTTAACCACATGACAAACATCAATGTGTTGATCTGTGATCTATTTGTGTGAAGCGGTTGCTCAAGGTGTTCAGTCTTTTGGGAGTACCCTGTGTAGCCGAACAAATGCGAGGCAAGGCAGATGGTTGGCTTCCTCGGCGAGTAACATTTTGAGCTAAAGGACATCAAGGGAAAAGAGAATAATATTGCCAATGCTTTTAGCCTATGAACTCATATGATTTATGAGGTTCCCTTTAGTCAAATCGATGCATATTTACATGAGAGGATTAGAGAGGCCAATGGATTTGACCCCTTCTATGTAGAAATCCTCAAGAAAGTCCAGAAGGACAGGTTTTTTCAACAACAAAAAGAATACAAGGTAGACCAATCTAGACTTCCATGGTTAAAGAATAATTTGTATGCTCTAGAAGGAGGGGACCTTTAGTCTACCATCCTCACAGAATTTTATCAAGCACACTACTCAAGGCACCTGGGATATCAAAAGATGATATCCGTTGTCAAGAGACACTTTTTCTGGCCTAAGTTAAAGGTCGACATTGCAATGTTTATTGTGAAATGTCAGGAATGCTAGCTAGTCAAATTATAGCATCACCATCCTATGGGATTGCTATAGCCATTTCTCATTCCAGAATGGAGGTGGGAGGTCATTAGTATGGAATTTATCACCGGTTTACTGAAAATTAAGAAGCAAAATGATCCTATTTTTGTGGTCATCGACAAGTTATCAAAGGCATCACACTTCATTCCTATGAAGTCGACCTACAAGGCCATGAACATTGCTTATATATTCTTGAAATATTTCTTTAGATTGCACGACATACCCAAGGAAATTATCTCGGATCGAGATGTTAAGTTTACAGGAAATTTTTGGAGATCTTTGTTCTCCGAATTGGAGACGCAGTTGAACTTTATCACTGCATATCACCTACAGATAGATGGGAATACAGAGAGAGTAAACCAAATTGTTGAGGACATGCTCTAAATGTATGTCATAAACAACCCCACAAAGTGGGATGATTACCTGCACCTCACAGAGTTTGTGTATAACAATGGTTATCAGACTTTCACCAAGATGAGTTCCTTTGAGGTACTCTATGGACGGAAATGTAGAAGACCAATTACTTGGGATAGCTCAATGGATTGGCTCATGTTAGGGCCTGATTTGTTGATGGACTTGGAAGAGTTGGTTACCAAGGTCCAGGTGAACCTTAAATAAGCACACGACCACCATAAAAGTTACTCTGATCGAGAAAGAAAATATAAGGACTTTAAAATAGGAGATCATGTTTACTTGAAATTAAAATCCAAACGAAGCTCGTTCAGCTTGGGTAGGTGTGGTAAGTTAGCACATATATTTTGCGGACCTTTTGAAATACTGGCCAAGAAAGGGCCAGTGGCTTATGAACTAGTGTTTCCCATGCATGTAAGAGTCCACAATGTTTTCCATGCATCTTTGTTAAATAAATATTTTATGATACTAAACATGTTGTTGATTGGTCCCTATTACAGGTGGAACATGAAGGGGTGTTTGCCCCTAAGCCTACTCATATACTCGACAAGAGAGAAGTACAGCTTCAAAAGTGCACCATGGTCCAATTGAAAGAACAGTGGAAGCACTTTGAGGCTGATGAGGCTACTTGGGATAACGAGGCCACCATGAGAAAGGCTTACCCTTCCTTGTTTCATGATGTCATTTCGAGCCTGTAGAACACCAGGGACTATGTTGTTCTAAGAGGGGAGGGATGTAATATCCTGAATTTTGGACCTAACAATTATAGGCATGTGCCTATTGATTATGATGATTATATTGACGTTCTATTTTTATATTGGATTGAAGACCCCACTGCATATGAACATGATGATTTGTTTTATAAAATTGGGCGTAAGCCAAATATTGATGATATATGTATATGCTTGTTTGTGTTGGGGGTGGACCCTGAAGCACATGATTGATGAGATGTTTTGTGTTGAGTGAGGAGCTCTGGAGCAAGTGATTGATTGATGATTTGTGTTGAGCGAGAAGCTCTGGAGCACATGAGTACTTACCTTTGTGTTGAGCGAGAGGCTCTGGAACACATGAAAAGATAATTTGATGTTTTGGGCATAAGCCTTGAAGCCTTCCATGTTAATGTTGAGCATAAGCTCTAGAGCATCGGATCCTTGGCTATTGTATCCCTATGTGTATCATACAAGTACATACTAGCATTAGTGTTGAGATAAGAGCTCTGGAATTGCACTAATTTGTAACTCCCTATTAAAGCATTGAGTATGGGCTCTGGTAAGTGCTAGGGCTTACTGAAAAGAATTTAATAACTTCCAAGTGAAAACGAATAGAGAAAAATATTGATCTCATCATACTTACTTATAAGTGATTAAATGAAATTTTGAATTTGTGTATTCTCATAAAAATATTGAAGAGCTACCATGTTATACGAGGGAAATCCAACATGCAAGGATGTTTAGAGTTGCCTAGCCTAGTAGACCTAAACTATCTACCTACTTGACCTTAATGAAAAAGTGTCATTAAGTTGAGGGGTCATGGTATATGATGCCTAAAGACAAATGCTAACAAAGTGTTATATTATTATGTACTATATACATGGTATGTATAAAGAATTAAATATATTAATAATATGAATAAATAAAAGAAATAAGAGAAGCTCCATTAATTATTATTTATTATTAAATATTAATGAATAGTATAATGTCTATGAAATTCCAACTAGAAACTAGTAGAGTTAAATCCCTAAGTTAAAATATTAATAATTACCCAAATTAATTGAAAAGAGTTAAATCAAGAAACAAAGCTTTCTTGATTTAATTGTCCCTTTAACTGAAAAGTCTGTGTATAAAGACTCAAGCCAAGGAAAGGGTTGGGGTGCTGATATATCATTAGAGGAGTCATTTTTTGCCTATTTGTTGTCAAGTAAATTCTTGAATAAATAATTTCCTGGAAGGAAAAAGGACAACTGATCTAGATTTGATACACCAGATAGGAAACCCTACCTTAGGAGCTCTAAGCTACTTGCATGTTGGATTTTTTCAGGTACACACGGTACTTCCAAAATACCGAACACCTTGAGCAACTGCTTCACACAAATAGATCATAGATCAACATGCCGATGCTTGTCACGTGGTTAAAACCCTCGAAAGGGAAACAGTCCACGGACCTAGCCAAATAGCTACTTGGAGCAATTTATTATGTAAAAGAAAGAAAGTTACATGAACTTCTCATAATCAATCAACTAGCCAAGGACCCTCTATGCTCTTTAAATAGAGATCATAGACCAATCGAGTGTTAAGCCATGGATCAATGGTAGGTATAATCTAAGAGAAGTTGAACCGTTGGATCACTCTATGTCTAGAACATATCGTGACCATCGGATTAGAATATTTACAAATCCATACTAATGTATACTAAAGAAAAACACTTTTACCTAACGGATATATTACACAAGTTGACCTTAACTAACTCTTAAGTGTCTAAATATCCTAACATCCCCTCTTAAGAACAACTTGGGATAGGATTGAAGGATTTACAAAAGTGACACTATTAGGAGAACGAAGGAGGCATTAGAGCCTATTCCCCCTTAAGGACACATTCCTGAACTCCTAACATAGACCGAAGTTTAGAAAACTTTGCTTCTGTAATAGACTAGGTGAAGATGTTTGCAACTTGATCATTTTTAGGGAAATAGAGAACTTCAATAACACTATCATGAATAAGATTTCTGATGAAGTGCATGTGTAGCTCAATGTGTTTGCCACGCTGATGTAGAACTGGATCTTTGGCAAGCTTGATGGCACTTTGATTGTCCCACCAAAGTGGAGTAGGCTGTTGTTGCTCGAATCCAAAGTCTAAAAGGATCTATCAAAGCCATAAATCTTCCCGACTGGCATTAACTGCGGCTCGATATTCTACTTCTGTTGAAGAAAGAGCAAGAGCTTGTTGTTTCTTCCGAAGTGATAGGTCTAGATCACAGACTGAAAACATAACTTGCAGTAGACTTTTGATCATTAGGATCATCGACCCAATCTGAATCAGTGAAACCAACCAACAAAGGTTTCCCCCCTGTACTGTAATGAATCCCAAACTGAATTGTACCTCAAATATATCAAAGTATTCCTTTTGCCACATTCCATTGACTTTCATGAGGAGTTTGCATATAATGGGAAACACGACCAACGACAAAGGAAAGGTGAGGACAAGAATGAGTCAAGTATAAAAGACTACCAACAAGTAGACGATACAAGGTGGCATCTACTTCAAGGGAAGTACAAGTGGTAGAAAGTTTGACTCCATACTGGAAGGGAGAAGGGGTTGGTTTACAATCTTCCATGTGGAAGCGATGAAGAAGGACACAAGCATACTTAGACTGGGAAAGAAAGATTCCTTCTCTGGTTTGCAAGACTTGGAGACCAAGAAAATAATGCAAATGTGCGAAGTATGACATTTCAAAATTTTGCTTTAGACTGGATTTCACATGGGTTATAAGTTTAGGGTCACTACTAGTAAGGATAAGATCATCAACATAAAGAAAAAGTATGATGAGATGGTTTCCTACATTCTTGGTATAGACATTGGGGTCATAATGACATCTAGAAAAACTAGTTTCAAGGAGAAAGCTATCCATTTTGGCATACCAAGCTCTAGGAGCTTGCTTAAGGCCTTATAAGGATTTCTTAAGGAGACAAACAAGGTTAGAGTTATTCTGAACATATCCAGGAGGTTGTTCCATGTAAATTTCCTCATGTAAATCACCATCTAACAAAGGCATACTTGACATCCATTTGATGGACTTCCTAGTTATGTAAGGCTGCAAGGGAAAGAACAAGGCAGATGGAGTTCATTTTTGCTATAGCGGCAAAGGTTTCATTGTAGTCAATCCCTTCAACTTGGGAAAAACCTTTGGCAACTAACCTTGCCTTAAGTCTTTCAACACTTTCATCTGATGCATACTTAGTTATGTAGACCCATTTACATCTTACAAGTTTTCTTCCTTTTGGAAGAGGAACAAGATCCCAAGTATCGTTCGCCATTAAGGAACGATATTCTTCATCCATAGCTACATCCCAATCTGGATTTTCTGAAGCTTCTGCAAAAGTTTCTGGATCATGATTCTCGGAAACTTGAGCCAAAAGAGAAGAGGCTCGCTAAAACTAAGAACGTGTTCAACGTTGATCTCTAGGATCACTGGCAAGATCACCAGCTCCTTCAGATGTTGAACGGACCCATCAAGGAAGTATTGGTGCTGGTGCAATTGGAGGAACATGAGCAGGTGAAGGTGGATTTTCATCCTCACAGTCATCATCAGAATCTGGAGTTGGAAACCTATCAAGGAAGCTGGAAGAAGAAGAAGAATAAGAAGGCACAATCGCTGAATCAGGCTCGCAAGCCAAAGATGGCACACCCACCAAGTTAGGCTCGTAGGCCAAGATATTTTCATCAAATTTAACATCTCTTCTAATGATTATATCATGAGAATGTGGCTGAAGAATTCTATAACCTTTTACATCTTCAGAATATCCAACAAATATGCACTTTTTACTTTTAGGCTTCAATGCTCTCCGTTTTTCATCCAGAATGTGAGCCCATGCTTCACAACCAAACACACGAAAGTGACTTACATCTGGTTTAATTTTACTCCATGCTTCTTCTAGTGTTATACCTTGTAAAACTTTAGTGGGTGTGCGATTAACTATGTAATTTTCACAATTTATGGCCTCAGCCCAATATTGAAGACTTAGTCCCTTAGATTGGATCATACAATTAGCCATTTCTTTTAAAGTGCGGTTCTTCCATTCAGCTACACCATTTTGTTGTGGTATATATGGAATAGTGTGTTGTTGTTGGATTCCTTGTTCAGTGCAAAAAGTAGTGAACTTGTTGTTAACATATTCTCCTCCATTGTCAAATGTTAACTTAATAATTTGATGACCAGATTGTTTTTCAACCAAGGCCTTGTAGGCCAAGAACATGTTAAATACTTCGCTCTTAAGTTTTAGGAAGTAAACCCAAGTGCGTCTGGAGTAGTCATCAATGAAAGTTAAGAAATATTTGAAACCAGAAAAGGAAGCAGATGGAAGAGGGCCATACAATTCACTATGCACAAGCTCCAAGGGAACCGAGGCATGCCAAGAGGCACGTTTGTCAAAACTGTCTCGATGATGTTTTCCGAGTACACAACCAAAACAAACACCATCCTTGCAAGATACCAGCAAAAGACCAGTCACCATATTTTCTTTACATATTTGTTGTAATGAGCGATAATTTAAGTGACCAAATCGTTGATGCCAAAGTTTGCTCAAGTTATCACTATGAGCAACAAAAACTAAAGGAAAAGGTTATGACCCAAATTTGTTAAATTTGTACAACCTGGTAATATCATCAACAGTTCCAGTAGCAAGGACATTTTGAGGGTTTTTAAAATCCTTGATTACAACTTGGTGAGGTGTAAACGTCACAGTTTTACCTTCACCTGAATGAGTAATTTGATAGACTGATAAAAAATTGCAATAAATTTTTGGAACACATAGTACATCACTGAAATGACCATTTTCTACTGGAACTGTTACATATCCTACAACACTCAGAGATCTATCATAACCAACAAATATTTGTTTGGTGTTACAATCATGCATAGTAGAAAAGATGGCTTTATCCTTAGCCATATGATAAGATGCTCCAGAATCAATGAGCCATTCAATTGAAGTAGAAGAAGAAGATGCAATATAAGAGTAACCATGAGTATAAAGTGCATGTCCATGAGAGTTAGATTCTGAAGACAAATCTAGGCTGATGTGGTGCTTCTTCATTGCTGCTTCCAAGGCTACCATCTTCTTGAAACACTTAGATTCATCATGATTATCTTTCCCACAAAAATCATAATGACGCTCAGTCTTCTTTCCTTTTGTCTTGGATCCTTTATCATGTTTTAAGGAAGGAGTTGATTGAGGGGTTTGGGACCCTTGTTGTTCGACTTATTATTGCGAGAATTATGTTTCTTGGGAGGCTTGGACTTTTCTTTCTATTGGGACAATAAGGCTTTCCCAGATGTATCTGCATTGTTAATTATTCCAAGATGAATGAGCTTATCTTGCTTTATAATTAAAGAATCACAAAAGGATTCAAGGCTAGGTTCTTGATAGCTAGCTGTAGTCAAGGATTCTTTCATGGCGTAGAATGTAGATACAAAAACAGAATATGCAGGTCCAAGTTTGGAAAGAATATGATAAATACATTGTTTATCTTCTTTCTTAATATTGCATTCTACACATAAGAGTCTAAGAGTTTTATACTTAGATAAATAGTCTTGAATGCATGAAAAATCATTTGGATTCAAAGAAAGCAACTCATTTTCAATTTGATGACCCCAAATTTCATTGTGTTTACCAAACACAGATTCAGACTTTTCCCAAGTGAGATTAGGTTCGTCAATTCCAGATATATGGAATCGCAAATCAGTAGAGATTGACATCCCAATCAATCCACAAGCTCCATCACATCTATTTTCCCATTTAATTTTCTTATCATCATCAGTGGGTTCTGTTTCTTTCCCTGAGGTTATCCTGAAAAGTCCCCTACTTCGCAGAACATTCTCCATACGAGATTTCCATGAGAAATAGTTAGAAATTGTAAGTATAATATCACAAGGGGCGGCCATACTGTAAAATAATGGATGAAAGAATAGAAACTAACTGCCTAGATGCAAAGATCTCGAAAAAATATGCGGTTTAAAAAAAACGGCACTTAAAATTGATTCTGGATGATGAAGTTATGCTTGATAAAAGAAAATGTTGAAGATGTCCCCAATAGTGATGTGGCAGATATTAACTTGACCAACTAAAAAAAGAATCCCCCTCTTCCCAAGATCAACCTTTGACAATCATTTTACAATAAAGTTGCTTTTAAGTGAATCACTTTTGTAGAATAAGTGATGTTCACTTTTACAATAATGTGACTTTTAAATAGTGCGGAAATAAATTAAAGACTTAAGTGACTCACTTTTTATTTTATTTATGTGAGATGCACTTTTACAATAAAGTAACTTGAAAATAGAAATTGCATGCGCTAAAAAGTAGCTTGATAAGATTTGAACTCGAGACTTATCAAAGAGTAAAGCAACTTTGGACCAAGTGAGCTAAGTTTAAAAGGTATATAAAAGTATGGAAAGAAGAAGGGGTTTTTTTTTTTTTTTACTCTTCTCTCTCATTCTCTGTGCTTGCTTTTTTTTCTGCAAATCACAAAAAAAACAAAAAAAAAACTTTTTGCACACAATGAGGTTAGATCTTGGTTAGCTTACTCGGAAAGTATACATTTTCAAGTTTTCTCACAGTTTCTGATTTTTCGTGATCGCACAAGGTGCACGTTAAAGAGCATACGTAGCCGAGAAGACAAGAAAAAAAAACTTTCCCTCGCTGTTTTTGATTCGCCGTGATTGCGCAAGGTGCATGACAAAGAGCATACGGAGCCAGGGAAGGAAATAGTCCAAGACTAAAACAGTAAATATCTAATAATAAAACTAATAAAATATGATAGATTTTAAAAAAAATAAAACAAATCCGTCATTGTAACATTATACCTTCAGATTTGCCGAAATGGGTGTTTCTGGAACAAACGGAAATGGTTTTTAGTGAAACGAAAACTATTTCCCAATGAAAACAACACTCCGGATGCAATGGAATAGCTCCCACATGCCACAAATACATAGAAAATCTATAACTAGAAACCTTTTCAAATTTTCGGCAACATCGATTTCAGATCTTGATCAAAACCGAAAGCAGCTCTTCATAAAAGCTCTGATACTATGTTCGGGTACACAGAGTACTCCCAAAATACTGAACACCTTGGGAAACCTCTTCACACAAATAGATCACAGATCAACACACCGATGTTTGTCACGTGGTTAAAACCCTCGAGAGAGAAACAGTCCATGACCCTAGCCAAATAGCTACTTGGAGCAATTTATTATGCAAAAAAAAGAAAGTTACATGAGCTTCTCATAATCGATCAACTAGCCAAGGAACCTCTATGCTCTTTAAATATAGATCATAGACCAATCAGGTGCTAAGCCACGGATCAATGGTAGGTATGATCTAAGAAAAGTTGAACCGTCAGATCACTCTATGTCTAGAGCATATCATGATCGTCAGATTAGACTATTTACAAATGCATACTAATGCATAATAAAGAAACACACTTTTACCTAACGGATATATTACACAAGTTGATCTTAACTAACTCCTAAGTGTCTAAATATCCTACTAGGAGTCCAGCTCGGGGGGATCTGGATTAAAACCAGAAATGGATATCAGTCATGGTTGGGAGGAACGTGGTAGTTTCCAAGTGATTTGGTCATAAAAAACAGAGGTTATATCTATCTTGAATTGTTAATGCTGGTTATTTGAGTGTGTAGGTTCAGCCATTAACAGAGCTTCAATTTACAGGTATGAAACCCTACATTGTTTCTTATGTTTTTCTAGATTACATGTTATCCATGTTAGCTAAATGATTACTATGCATTTTCTAACCTAAAGTATATGTTTCTCTGTTTACAATTGCCAGGGTTTGTAGTTTAAATATATTAACCCTAGGTTGTAAATAATTTTTTATATCAGATTATCCAAGGTTTAATTATTGGTTTATTTTTGTAAGTTCAATTTATTTGTTAATGTTCATTAAGGATTCTACACCCTAGTTTAAACTCTGTTGTAGTATTACTAATAAAACTGGGTTATGTATAACTAGGTCTTTTCAGACCTGTTAACAT
>LPNX010181581.1:0-26850 GCA_001517045.1 Pseudotsuga menziesii | reverse complement strand
TTAGTGTGGCAATTAAATTCCATACACACACAGTAAGAAAAATAACCATGGCAATCTCATAAAACGCAGGGTATTTACATTATGAACAATAATGCCAATAACAGTCTTCCCACTCAATCACCATTAAAATCCAAAACGAAGTCCACACAGGTACGCCAATGGGCTATGGAACCATTGCAAGCAATGGTGCAACCCATGGCTCAAAAGACCAAATCCATTTAGGATTTACATAAACAAAAACTTAAATACATAGAGCTTGTGAGAAACATAAGTTTGCTCCATAGCCAAAACCCATGCCATTAATTTAAAACCCAAGTCTGTGCAATGGAAATCCTCAAGGTGAATTTAAACCCCATAGAGAACCCCAACATCAAACGATGACACAACACAGAAAGGATGAGATACAAAAAGCATAAGCTTGTTGGAAAGGCTTACCTTTCTTATCGCTCCCAGTCGAAACCACGAAAAAGATGGATTCAAGAAGCTCTCCATAATCCCTCAAAACCTGCAACCAAACAACAAAGCCATGAATCAGAAGTAAGACAACTAATGAAGTCTTAGAACAAATATGAAATATTAGGAAAGAAAACCCCAAGTGAGGCTTACCTTCCCGGTCTGAAGGTCGCCTCCATTATCCTCTGTGCAGAGCCAAGACAAACCCCAATTGACAAGTGAAATGAAAATCCATCGAGAGCCAAGCCTAAGTGAGGGCTTCCACGAAAACCAAGGTGCATTAATGGCACCAGCTAATACCCACCTTCAAAGCCAAAAACCCACCTTGCCATAGTTTGGTAATGTCGAATTAGTATTGGACTCCATCGCCATGCAAGGGTTAAACCCCTTTACCATATGTTTCAACCTTATAATATATGTTGCCACCCGAAATCTTGTCACAAGGTAATATTACAAGGTTTAATACATTCCAATGTTAAGGTTTATTGCATAGTCCAGGATTGGTCTACGCTAGCCATAAGTAAGGCCACAAGGTATATATTAAAACATAATACCATATAAACCATATGATTAAATCCTTAACTTAATACCGTGAAAATAAGCACTAAGATTAATGCTTAGTGAACATGGCATATAGAATATGCCATGTTAAACATTTAACCCTCATAAGGCCTGTATCTAGCTTGAGATAATCTGCACATAGAAAACATAAGAGATGATAATAGTTTTTAATAAAATAAACGTAGAACATAAAATATACTGAGATATAAACACTGATATACAAAACCATAATGAATCATAAGTAGTGTACAGGAAATTTAGCGGTGGTAGCTAAGTTGACGAGAATAGTATTATACCTGGTTATAATTCAGAGTCGGCAAAGAACGAAATTCAAGCAGCAGTAGGATTCTTTAAGATCAAGAGTTTACTTCATATGAAGTAAAATAAGTGCCTTAGTTCAGAGAACTAAGTAAGCTTGCGAACAAGTAAACACGTTTACCTCTCAAGCTGTCATGGGAGAATGAGTCCCACCACTTCGCCTAATTTTTTCCACAAACAAAGTTAAGTCATGACTTTATAATTAACAAGTGTGACTATGCAAAAAGGACGAATCATTTAAATCCAGTGACGACACATAAGCGACAAAAGTATAAACATAAGACTAAGAAGTAAACAGAAGTACGACATCGTAAGTAAAACACATTAAAAATAGACTGAAAGTAAAAGACTAAGAATAGCTTACGAATAAATAGTGGTACATGAAGTGTACGCTATAGTTCTACAAGTGAATAATGTTCCATCTAGGCAGTTTTGACTAGCCTATAAATTTTTTTTTCGATTTTTGGGGACATTACAAAAGTTTACATGCATGAATGACTTAGAAGTAGAAACACATGTACATGAATAAAAAGCAAAACCAACTAAGGTGCTTATGACCTCTTTAGCTTTATATCATTAGATTGGTTTTATGACCTATTTATAAGTTATGAGGTGGAACTAGGGTTTTATGACCTCTTTATAAGTTATGAGATGGAACTAGAAACACCTGTACATGTACAAATTGAAAACCAACTAGGGTTTCATGAAATAAAAATTGCATGCTATAACTAGGGTTGAGAAATTATGAGATGGAACTAGGGTTTCATAACCATATACCTAGGCTATGCACATACATGAAACAAAATGAATAGGGAAAAATTAAGATACTTATGTGAACAATTTAATCCCATTTTCAATTGAAATCAGCAGTTTATAGTATGTATGTTATGTTAGTATGGTATGGTATGGTATGATGTTATGATGTTAACGTTATGATGTTAGTGTTACGATGTTAGTGTATGGAATTTTGGTAGTTTATGGTATGGTTATGATATAACTAGGGTTTCATGAACTCTTTAGGTTTAGATCATTATATTATTTAGTATCATTTAAGTAGAAACCAAAAGGCCATATACCTAGGCTATGCACATACATGAAACAAAATGAATAGGGTTTAACATGGATCACAAGTGGAAGTTCACATGCATGCATGACTTAGAAGTAGAAACACATGTATGATGTTACAATGTTAGTGGTATGGTTATGATGTTATGAATTTATGATGTTAGTGTTATGATGTACTATATGGTATGGTTATGATGTGAAAACGTTGATGATAGCCATAATGCTAAAAAGTTGAAGATAGTTGAATTTAGGTATTTGTATGGTATGGTTATGGTTATGGTGTCTAGTGATTATCTCCCATGAATTACTTAATGGTTACTTGATATTAGTTGGATGGGTCATAAATTCTTCCTTGAAGTATTGGAAATCTTCAAATAGTTAGTTTGATATGTCATAATAAGGTCTATAGTATCATAATATCACATAGGTGAACCACACATTATTATTTTAATTAAATACATACTTAATGAAAGACATAGGTAAACATAGATTTGAAAGGCATATAATAAATATCATGTTCCAAAATCAAGTCAACCATATCTATAAATTTGAACCTTTCTTTATATTATATACATACAAATAATTTTACAAAAATTGGCATGCGACGTGGCCATAAAACAAAAAAGTGGATCAAAATGTACATCTATGTGTATACAAACAAAGCGTCACATGTATGTATCCCCCCTATACATTTATTCTATTTACCCCCTCTTCATTGCCATTGTCAATGTCTTCTAAGAAGTCTATCTTTCTTTTTCTGCTGCTCAGTGGTGATCCCCAATGCTGGACAAGAGGAACAGATCTCATTTGTGGAGACTGCAGACAAACCAAAATTTGTAAGTTAGTGTACCAACCTATAAAATTCTATGTACATTTGTTCAAATTCCAAACCAATATAACACTTTTACTTACTGTATGTGAGTAAGTTATGGCGGGTCATATTTCCTAACTAGAAGTGACCTCGATTGGGTACTCTTCAAGAACCACTTGCTCACTATCAAGCTGCATAAAAAATATATATCGATGTCAAAAAATCAATGGGTGCACGTAAAACATACTTGCATGTACAATTACAACTATATTACATGGAGGGATAATGAATTTTTCAAAGAAAGCGAGCCATACATGTACATTGGGGGGCGGGGGGGGGAACTTGTGGGTGAGTGATGACTCTCATTGGGTTCCTTTCAAGCACCACTCGCTCACTATAAAGCTGCATAAAATAATATATATGTCAATGTCAGCATATCAATGGGGGAAACAAGGAAAAAGATACAAAAATCAATATATAAATATACCTAGGGGTGGTGAAGAGGTGTGTAAATAGTGGGTCGAAAAACTGAAAAGAGGCTAAAAGGATTTCTATATGCATTAGCGAAGAAGGCTGCTTGGTGGACATCATAATCAAAATTATGTTCCTACGTATAAAATGATAAAGATACAATTAGAAAATTTGAAATAATTATTTAAAAGTACATGTTGAATCATTGAAAGCACAATTAAAATAAAGCGAGACATAAATGTACCCGATGGGGGGTTAGAGGTGGGTCACCAGCAACTTCAATTTGGTGCTCTTCAAGCATCACTACCTCACTAGATGCTTGCATAAAGTAAAACATGTCAATGTCATACAATAAAAGGAAAACGAGACATATATACTACATGGATGAAAAATGATGTTTTCAAAGAAAAAGAAACATACATGTACCTGGTGGGGAGAGATGGGACACCAACAACCTGTATTTGGTTGTCTTGAAGCATCACTGCCTCACTAGATGCTTGCATAAAGTAACATATGTCAATGTCAGCAAATACAAATAAAATGAGACATATACTACATGGACAGAAAATGATGTTTTCAAAGAAAGAGAAACATACATGTACATGGGGGGGGAAGAGGTGGGTCACCAACAAACTAGATTTGGTGCTCTTCAAGCACCACTAGTGTTGTCCACCTTTCCTAAATTTCACGCGTAGGTTCTGGGTAGCCCACCAATCCAACAACTACCTGAGATACCGGCCCGACAGAGCAATCCCTATTGGCAACACCTACGAAGTAGGCGCAGTCTCACCTAAGATATCTCTTAGATGGGTAACTGTTGGAACCATGTTTTCAGAATTGTCGAGGGATTATACTCCCTTGGCTCGCAACCAAGGAGCTCAATGAAGGAAAAAGGATGGCTGGATAGAGGATTCAGTCTTCCATGACCGAGCACAGATATATGTCAGCACACACAACTTAAACTTCCTTTCCAACTTGCAATTGGTGCAACTTGTGCGATGCAGCTAACTCATACCAATTAGATCTATGACTCAAGTCATGACTCAAGCCAGAAACATACATGTTAGCATATACATTTTCATTTCAAGGACACCTTTTTTATCATTCACCTACTAATTACAAATAACATCAGAGACTTAAACAACATTTAACATTATACAGAAAACAAAGAACAACCGTTCACATAAACATTCACCACATATATCATTCATTCAGACACAAGAGATAACATGGAAACCCATCTAGGATAAACCACCAAGGTGCTCTTAATCTAGCATGAGAAAAGTATGCAGCATCGTGCAGTCTGTAGGCTACAAACTGAGCTTAGGATATGTCTCTAAGAATCAGAATGATGGTTCTCATGCTCTCTGGTTTTCTCTTCTACTCTACATATACTCCTACGGTTTGTGCACAAAGTTTTGAATTTTCATATGCTAAGCTAGATCATGAGTATTTCATTTCAATTTCATAACAAAAGCATATAAATAGGATCATTAAAAGATATACAAGCACAACCATACAAAAAGAACACAAATATTTATCCTGGGAAAACCCTAAAAGGAAAAACCCAGCAAAAGCTTCCTCAATATAGATGCCCCAAAAGATAAAAGATAAAACCAAAAAAGAGATCAAAGCTTGATCCTCCTCCTTCTCCAGCTACTCCTCTCTCCTCCACTAATGCGCTACACAAGTGAGAGTGTGTCCTTAAAATGACGAACGCCACACCTCTATTTATATTCACCCGTTCACTTTAATTATTCATTCCGACATGTAGGCTTGAGTTAATCATGTAGGCTCGAGTTACACATGTAGGCTCAAGTAACCACACTGGGGTGCTAATGACCCACCTTTACAATTAGAGTGGACTACCTCATGACTCTTATTAGTTCTTCCGATTATAAGCATCGGGGTGCAAATTAATACAAGTGGTTCTCCCAGTAAGACCATCGGGGACCACAAAAAGATACATATAGAATAGTCTTCGAAGTTACAATATTTCAACACTCCCCCTTAACGAAAAGGGTATTCTACAACAACATCAACAACAACAATAATAGGAGAGAGAGAGAGAGGACATCATCAACATCATCAGGGTAACACATCTATAAATCATTAGAAGCTTTTCAACATCATGTAGTCTTCATCTTCAATCTTCAGTCTTCAGCAACACTTTGACTGTCTTTATCAACAACAACCTCTTTAGCATTTTGACCTTTCGAACATCATCATCATCATCATCATATTCTGATATTTCGATCAACAATATCAGTAGCATCATCATCATCATTTTGACCTTTTTGAACAGCATCATCATCATCATCATATTCTGATCTTTCAATTAGCAATAACATCATCATCAGCACTTTGACCTTTTGAATAGCAACATCATCATAATCATATTATGATTTTATGATCAGCAATATCAGCAACATCATCATTAGTACTTTTAATTTTCGATTAGCAACAACATCTTCAACATATTATAATCTTTCGATCAGTAGCAATATCTTCAGCACTTTGACCTTTCGATCAACAACAACTTCATCACTTTGACCTTTCGATTAGCAATAGCGTCTTCATCAGAGCATCATCGTCATCATCATACTCTAATCTTTTGATCAGAAACATCATCATCAAAACATTATCATCATCACACTCTGATCTTTCGATCAGAAACATCATCATCATCATACTCTGATCTTTTGATCAGAAACATCATCATCATCATACTCTTATCTTTCGATCAGGAATACCATCATCATCACACTCTAATATTTCGATCATCACCATCATCATACTCTGATCTTTTGATTAGAAACATCATCATCATCATCATACTTTGATCTTTTGATCATCAAAACATCATCATCACCACACTTTGATATTTCGATCAGAAACATCATCATCATCATACTATGATCTTTCGATCAGAAGCATCATCATCATCATACTCTCATCTTTCGATCAGAAACATCATCATCACATTCTCGACAACCGAAGTCACTGGATTGATTATGGGATAATAAGTTCCTATCACTTTAGGACTAAGTCCAAGGATGATATAATCCTACCACGTTCTCAAGTACCGAAGTCATCGGATCCATTCTGAACTGAGGTTCACAGATGATACAATCCTACAACCATCTCGATGACCAAAGTCACCAGATCCATTCTAAGCCGAGGTTCATGGATGATACAATCCTACCACAATCTCGATGACCAAAGTCACCGGATCCATTCTAAAATGAGGTTCACGGATGATACAATCCTACCACCATCTTGATGACCGAAGTCACTAGATCCATTCTGAACCGAGTTTCACGGATGATACAATCCTACCACCATCTTGATGACCGAATTCATCGGATCCATTCTAAACTGATGTTCACGGATGATACAATCCTACCACCATCTCGATGACCAAAGTCACCGGATCCATTCTGAACCGAGGTTCACAGATGATACAATCACACCACCATCTCAATAACCGAATTCACTGGATCCATTCTGAACCGAGGTTCACGGATGATACAATCCTACCACGTTCTTGAGTACCAAAGTCACCAGATCCATTCTGAACCAAAGTTCACGGATGGTACAATCCTACCACCATCTCAATGACCGAAGTCACCGGATCCATTCTGAATCGAAGTTCACAGATGATACAATAATACCACATTCTTGATGACCGAAGTCATTGGATCCATTATGGACATATGTCCCAGGATGTTACAATCCCTCTTCATTCTCGAGGATCAAGGTCACCGGATCGATTATGGACATATGTCCCGGGATGATACAATGCCTCTTCATTCTCGAGGACCGAGGTCACCGGATCACTTTAGGGAAAGTGCCCAGGGATGATACAATCCCACTTCAGTCTTGAGGACCAAGGTCACTGGATCACTTCAGGGCAAGTGCCCAGAGATGATACAATCCCACTCCAATATCACTACTCCCCCTTTTGATGAAGGTCTTTCCAAACAACACCAAGCTTGTCTCGAAAGTCTTCGAACTTTACTTGAGACAGAGGCTTTGTGAGCACATCATCACCTAAGCCATCATCATATACATCTTCAGTATGTGAATACTGAATTATCACCATCTGTATCTCCAATATGTGAATACTAAAAGCATCATGATCTATATATTCAGTATAGAAATACATAATCACCATCATCTGTATCTATAGTATGAAACATCATCTATATCTTCAGTATGGGAATACTGAAATCATCATCATCTATATCTTCAGTATGGGAATACTGAAATCATCATCATCTATATCTTCAGTATGGGAATACTGAAACATCATCATCTCTATATTCAGTATAGAAATACTGAATCACAGTCATCTGCATCTACAGGATGTAAATACTGAAACATCATCATCTGCATCTTCACTCGTTTGTAGAAATACCGGATTTCTATGTGTTACGATGGAACACAGGGTTCGCTGTCATCACAACTCCGGTTATCAAATAGAATCATTGCAGTACCCATATTTAGGTCAAAGAGACCTAATATCTTTCGAATCCATATGGATTCACAACTTAGCAAAGCAATCTGCTATGTATTCTGCTTCAGCCGTGCTAAGAGAAACGCTGGACTGTTTCCTGCTAAACCATGAACTCATAGCAGACCCCAAACAAAAGCATCTACCTGATGTGATTTTCCTGTCTGAGGTACTTCCAGCCCAATCTACATATGTATAGTCATACAATCTATAGTCATGGTTTCCATCATAGTATAGACCAAAGTCTATAGTCCCTTTTAGATATCGCATCACATGCTTTGCAGCTATTAGGTGAACATGTCTAGGTTGAGTCAGATACTGACTCAAGGTGTTCACAAAAAAACAAATTTCTGGTCTGGTATTTGTTAAGTACATCAATGACCCAATAATCTGTATGTGTTGAATCACATCCACTAACTCTGATGAGTCATTAGCTAACAACTTCAGGTTGGAATCCATGGTTGTGGCCATGGCTTTGCATTCCAACATATCGAATCTTTTCAATATCTCTACTACATACTTTCCCTAGTTGAGAAATATTCCTTCTGAATTTTTCCATACTTCTAGACCTAGGAAATAATGCGTTAACCCAAGGTATTTCATCTAAAATTCTTCAACGAGCTTCTTCTTGCATTCTACAATTTGTTTCTCATTCCCTGTTAGAAATAGATCATCCACATATAGTAATAGTATGACAGGTTCATCTTCTACAACCTTGTAGTAAATTTTAGGATCGGATTTACTCTTGGCAAAGCCCATGCTCATCAAGAAACTATCTATTCTTCCATACCAAGCTCTGGGAGCTTGGTTCAAGCCATAGAGGGCCTTCTTCAACTTGCATATGTGAGTCCATCTGTCTTCAACTTCAAATCCTTGGGACTATTCGATGTAAAAATATTCCCCAATCATACCATTAAGGAAGGCTTGTCTTTACTTCATCATGAAAGCAACTACCATCATAGTTCTAAAGGAAGTGTACCTTGCTTCCTGGATTAAGTGTCTCTTGAGAATTAATTCACAAGTCTTTCCTTACTTCTATTAGCAACATATTTTATCTTGCAAATACATTTGGAAGATACCACATTCTTTCTTTCTGGTTTGAGTACTATATACCAAACATCATTCTAATATTCTTTCATCATAACATCTTCCATGAGTTCGTCTTGTTAGGTCATCAACATATCCTAGTCTTCTGCATTCAACCTTGAAGGTTGGAACCCACTTTAGTCTTGGTAAAGTATTGATCCATCAAGATTTTGTCCATCATGTCGTACCATGTCGAACTCATATAGCTTCTGTAGTCACTCCCCCTAAATTGGAGTATCATCTTCCCTCTTCATTTTGTACAAGTGGTTCTATGCTTGATCTATATTGGTCAATAGAGTATGTCATGTCATAGTCTATTCTTTCTGAGACAAATCACGAGCCTTGATTTGTACACTTGTTCTTGTAGATCCATATGGAAGATACTATGTACTTCCCTTTAGGTCTCGAAACCATATCATATACATCATTCCCCATGATAAACTGTTACTCTTTGATCATAGATTCTTTCATAGCTGGAAAGGTTAGCATCAATGATGTCACCTAACTATGTGTCAAAACTAGAGTGTGTCCGAGGCCTCTTAATTTGGTTTGGAAGTTTTTCCATTCTTTTATTCTTCTTGAGTTATATCTCGTACCCATGGTGGTCTTCATCCTTTGAGGTGGATCTACCGCTCTCTAAAGCTATTTCCATTGTCATGATGTCTCTAACCCTAGGAGCTTTAGATTCATGTTTATTTAATTGTCATCACTTGTTATTCGGAACAAGTCTCATCCTTCTTTTCTTGTAGGTGGTTGTACAGGACCTTTCCTACAATTCGAATGCACCAATTGCATGGTTAGAACTATTTCATAAAACATATGCATAACAACAAATTCTTATGCATCATGCAACTATTTATCCAACACAACATTAATCCATATCTCACTACTGTCATTAATGCAACCAATCTATCATGCATAACACATCAACTGAATATAATCAAATGTATAACAAAAAAATATCATGAAATGATAATTGAATACTTATCTTTTATTCATTTCGTGGGTAGAGTCCTTCTTGATCATTCTACTTCATCATCTTCTTCATTCATGACATCATCATTTCTTATCCAAATGATAATATGGATAAGAGGTTCTTTAAGAATTGAGTTCTTCATATTCCTCATCACTTGAGGGATCTTCTTTGAATGGTGAGATCTTGATCTTCAATTTCTCCCATCTTCTTCTTCTCGAGCTTATTCTTCTTCCTAGAGTTAGCTGAAAGTAATCACTTCCTTCTAGCACACATTCCTCGCATGAATGAATCCCATGATCTTGGGAGGCCATTCAAGGTGGCTATCACCACTTTTGCATTCTTCACTTCTTCTTTTACCTCTTCAATTTGTTTCTTAAGGTCATCTTTTGATGTATGTCTTTCCTTCAAATAGATTGGTCAAGGAATCAAACATCTATTTCGGTGTCTTTGGGGAAGACACTTGTGGTACAAGTTGATCTATGACTAAATCAACAATTATCTTCTTGGCCTTGACCAAGTTCTTTTGGTGCAAGGCTTTGAGCCTCATCTCCCTCTAGAACTGGAACCTCTCTACTCATGTAGGTGTTGAATTCATTTTATTCGGAGAGATCAAATACTTCCATGCTTGGAAGTTGTCAACTTCATGAATATTATCATCAAACTGATCAGAACCTCAAATAGAAATAGCAAAATATTAGATCTTACCGATTTGAGGTGTCTGTCCTCGTTCCGGAGCTGGCTGATCTAGGGTTTGTCAGAGAAACCCTAATTTTAAAAACTTGGAATATTTCATATCTGATTGGATAGAAATATAGATATTTTCAAGCTCATCTGTCCAATGTACTCCTTTTCTGAAAACTATGGAGGGAAGCTCCCAGAAAAGGAAGCCCTAGTTTTCCAACTTCTCCTGCAGAAATGCCTGATACTGTTTCTATGCTATCTATGAAATTTATTCTCCTATGTGTTGAAAACTAAATATTGAGGTACCCTCACATGTCCCTGTTCCAACACCACAGGTTTCAACAGAATTGGTTTCACCAATTGGGACTTATGGTCATTTTCCCAAGGTGACCTATTACAGAACTGTTCAGAACTGCAAAGTTGTACGGACTTCCAAATGTCACTGTTTCATCTTCTAAGACTGAAAGTTGGACCATAGAAAGTAAATTCCTTTTCCATTTTGGAACATCTTCCAAAATTTCATTTGGACCTTTTTATCCCAATATATAGCAATTCTCCCTAGGTGTCCTATTTAGGGATGAATCCCCGAAGACGATGGAACCCTAACTTGGATGGATCATATCTCCCAGAATATAGAAAATATGTGGCTGAAGTTTGGACACAATGTACATAATGATTTCAGCTTTTCCCTCTGCAAGTTTTAGCTCCAGAGCCTTCTCCAATATCGCGATACAACGAATGTACCAAAACTTATCAGTTTTAGTATTTAGGGTTTTTCCAGCTCGGGGTCAAACTAGGGTTTCACTTTCCTAGAGTTTCACCCAACCAAAAATATTCATCCATGTCTCTAAAATTCGATTTTTATGAGAAGAGAAATCCTATGTTGGGCTCACTAAAAAATTCTTCTTTTGTAGAAAGCCCTAATTTCTCGCACCGAAAACCTAAAATGCTCGGAATCGAATTCTGCTTCGATAGAAATATGCGCCCTTCAATGGAGAGTCATCCTAGCCTTCTTTTGCTGATCAATTGTGGAGAGAGACCTAAAAAGTAAGAATCCCTATCTTCTGTAGCTACACAATGTCTTCTTTCAGGGTGGCTCTAATACCATGTTGAATTTTCATATGCTAAGCTAGATCATTAGTATTTCATTTCAATTTCATAGCAAAAGCATATAAACAAGATCACTGAAAGATAGACAAGCAAAACCATACAAAAAGAACACAAAGATTTATCCTGGGAAAAACCTAAAGAGAAAAACCCAGCAAAAGCTTCCTCAATATAGATGCCCAAAAAGATAAAAGGTAAAACCAAAAAAGATATCAAAGCCTGATCATCCTCCTTCTCCAGCTACTCCTCTCTCCTCCACTAATGTGCTACACAAGTGAGAGTGTGTGCTTCAAATGAGGAGTGCCACACCTCTATTTATATTCACCCGTTCACTTTAATTATTCATTACGACATGTAGTCTCGAGTTAATCATGTAGGATCGAGTTACACATGTAGGCTCAAGTAACAACACTGGGGTGCTAATGACCCACCTTTACAATTAGAGGGGACTACCTCATGACTCTTATTAGTTCTCCCAATTAGAAGCATCGAGGTACAAAGTAATACAAGTGGTTCTCCCGGTAGGACCATTGGGGACCACAAAAAGATACATATATAATATTCTTCGAAGTTACAATATTTCAACACAAAGTAGCCAAATTCACGGCTCAACATCTCCCCTATCATTACCCAAATCTTCCTCAGTCTCCTCTTCCCTAACCTCTACAACCTTACAGAAAAATTGACATTCTTCACCATGGATTACCACTAAACAGAAAAACTATTACAAAAGAACTGACCTAAACATAATCATATTTAATAACTAAAAGCTACTACAAGCCAACAGATGCCAACTGAATCCAACCCACTAACTATTTCATCCCTCCTATTTATACTATTTTACATGACCTAGCAAGGCTGACTGCATACCGGCAGTCTGTTAACTGTCACCTTCAACAGCCCCTTAGGTTATAGCTATGGTGATCATGACCTGACACAAGGCACTATTGGCCTGACTTACAAATATCCCCTCATACGTGCATAGCTGCAGGCTTACGTCATCATAAACAGCCATGATATGGACTCTGCATCTATCTCTTTCTGACCATTATCCTTTGTGTGCTTCTACTCTTTCCTTTCCTTTTCCGCGCACATCTCTATTCTTCTTGCGTGGGTCCTTTGCTTCCTTCACGATCTTCCTTTGCTTCTATCGTGTGCACAGCACATCTTCTTTAATTGCGTGCGCGAGATTTTTCCTTATGCTGCTTTCGTAGGCCAACAGGCCCCCAACACTCACATGTGGATCGTCCTAAGCCACAAAGCAAGGGACATATGGGGAGGGGCAATCTGCATGGTACCTTTTACAATTTTTTTTCTTGCGCATCTTTTTTTGCCTCTTGGCTTGTGCACCCTCTTCCTTATGTTTTTTTTACAGTTTCCTTCAGCACATCTTCTTCTCAAACTTAGGTTTTTTGTGATGTTAGCACACCGATACAACTTCTTTCTTGGCACCATCAGAAAATGGGAAATGGAGGGTTCAAGTTTGGAGTTCTCTTGGGTAGAAAAAGTATGCTATACCCTTCTTATTGGGACCAACATCCCGCAAACAATAATGTTCTCTTTGCTCTAGAACTCTTTCAGCATCTTATCATAGTCCTCCTCCAATTTCACCAAGGGTGGCTAGTGTCCCATTCTGACATAATAATCCAAGTGGCCTTGGTTCTTCCACCATTCGTAGGCTCCTGGGGTCTTGCGCATGCTTGCTACCGCTTGTTCTCTTGCTATTCTTCCTCAATTTCATCTTTTCTGCATCTTTCTCTTCACCACATTCCTGACATAGATATGGACTTTGAAGAGTTATCCATATTGAAAACCAAAAAATCCTCACAAGAAAGGGTGGTCAAGGTGAATAATTCACCAAAATTTGATGAAATTCACCAAAGTAGCATAGAGTATGAGCCGTAACTGTCCTTGTATCCCTTCCCCAGTCCCTTGACACCTGTGGATCGTGCTTGGATTGCTGGAAGATGAACCGGCTTTCCAATCCTGTAGAGTTTGTGAAAGATGGCAAGGACCCTAGTTCTTACCCTGCAGAGTTTGTCAAATAGGGAAAGAATTTTGGTCCCTCCCGGATTCCTCTCTAGTGATGCTGGAAGGACTGCTAATCTACTGATCTAATAATAACCGAGGACGACTTCACCAAATACTTCTAGCTATATTGAATTAACTTGCAAACTGCTACCATCTTTCTTATTCCTGTATTTGGATATACCCGACACACTGAAGGTTGCATCAATTGCTTTAGTCCACAGCACTGCTCACCATGACACTCCCCAACCCATTTGTAACTATAACTAGTTCTCAAGAAACACATTCAAGTGATGTATGTTTACTGTAGGGGCGCCCTGATCTTATAGGAGGAGCATCAGGTCATATTCCATGCAAGCATATCCAGGTGCATCATTATGACAAGACATTCATCTAGTGTACCATATTTTCTTCTCAGATTTTCTATGATTACTGATGTGGTCACTTCCCCATACTGACAGTCATGATAGAGTGTTGATGAGCTATACGGTCACCATTATAGAGTTCCCCACACTTGATCCACCTAGGTTGTTGTCTTGTCACAAGAACCAAATATTTGTGGAATCTTGATGCATTTAATGGTTTGTTAGGGATTTCCAGTTGTCTGGGACCTCCCACCATTCGTCTCATACTGGTTTGGTAGTAGGTTTAAAGTGCACCATCCCTTGTGCGCAACTTATTCTTTCGGTGCTATTTAATCTTTCCACGCATGATTTGGTAGGGATGCCTCCCCTTTTTCTTTTGCTTTGGCTACGTTCCTCAGCCTTATTTTCTTGCACTATTTTAAGCTGCTGGAACCGGCTCAGGCTACGCAAAAGTACGGACCTTGTCATGGAATGTCTGCAACATTATTTCAATCTTAGCAACCTCCTCTGTAGCTTCATTTGTAGCTGCTAAGAAAAGTAACGTCTGAAGCTGTTAAGAAAAGTAACGTCTGCAGCTTCATGCTAGTTTCACTATTTTAAATAATTTATATGCCCTAATATGAATTGAACCATAAGTTGTTTAATTTATATTCCCTAAAATAAATTTACACACCCAATCAAAACCTAAACCCCAATTTACTCATAAAAACCAAATCAGTTTCATTATTTCCATATATATTCACAAGCATCCTTGCAAATCCAAACTAAAATTCACACATATGCAAAGTTTTCCAAGTATATTGCAATGTTGCATACAACTAAAAAAAATCAAGTAGAATTCATGTCTTCCCCAAAATACATAAACAAACACGCTAAATCCCTTGCCTCTACCCAAAATATCAAAGTTGGTCGTCCAAGGACATTAATAAGTTACACCTTATAGTTTTGATGAGACTTCCTAATCCAAGTATTAAAATAAGGTATAGAAGCTTCCAATGCTTAAGAAATATTTTCCCTTACTGAAGGGTACATTTTGGTTAAGGTCAAGACAACGGAGTTCACAATAGGCTCTAAAAACGTCAAGATACATAGGGAGGTTGATGTGTTTGATTACATGCCAACCACATACTATCATACAAGATAGAATCCAGTGGAAACCTTGCAATCCTAAAATCCGTTATACACAAATATGGAAAGTCTCTCATGGGTATATAGAAAGAGTGCATACAACTAAAATAACATCAAGTGGAATCCATACATGACCCAAATTACATATAAACAAAGATGCTAAATGGCCTATGGAATCCAAAAATATTCACTCTACAACAAATAATTACATATATATATAAATCCTTTCCTATATTGGGATTTTATTCATTAATAGCACATTTTGCCAAGGCTCTAGGCTCTAGCCCTTGCCTCTATTCACAATATGGGAGTTGGTCCTCCAAGGGAATTAGTCAACACCTCATAGTTTCAATGAAAATTCATAATCCAAGCCATAAAATAAGGTAGAGGAGCTTCCCAATCAACATATGCACATAAGACATTTAATGTATGCATCTGGAAATTGAAATTAATACAAATTTACGACATAAATTTAAAATGAAAAAAATGTTAAATGTTTATTATTTAGTGTAAAATTCAAGATAAATTTTAAAATTTAAATTATAAATGGTTTATGTTGTTATTTGTCGTACATTAGTTTTACATTTTTTCATTCCTTAGAGATGCCATTATACCATGTGTATTTTTTCAATGATATTTTTTTGTATTTATTATTGCAGTGGCTACTATGGACCATAATGCAGATATTTTTAGAGTGATTTGTCATTTGAGAGATATTGGTTTTACTTGGACGGGTGGATATGAACTATGCTACTCCTTGTTGGAATCATTACTGAACATTGTGGATACTATCAACAGATCCAACGATGCATTGTATAGCATAGCATCGTATAAAGAGAGAAAACAACAGGAATATGCTGATGGGTTGAGATATAATGAGATTAAGAAGTTGAAAATAACCAAAGAGCATTGATATTCATAATTTAGAGTTTTTGAGACATATGACATTATAGAGACCAGCATACCACATAATTCCATTGAGTAGCGCAATTGTCAACCAATCAGAGAAAATTGGATGGACATATGGTACATGGTTTTTAATATTCCCCTGCACAATAATAGGTAACTATCGATGTACTTCCTATGAAAACTTTATGCAGAGTTCCAGGGAATGGGTAGGGGGATGTCTCAAAACTATCCCAATGCTAGGCATAGAGATGTCAATCGACAAATACCTCCACCCCATGCCCATATACTGATGACATAAATACCTCCTGCACATGATATGATTCCCTAGACAAACGAGGCATTTCTAATGCTAGCTCAGATGATTTCCTGCCACACCATAGCTATTGACCAAGCAAGGACCTCTTCCTTTGTTGCGGTACAACCATCATGTTTTGGTGGTGCACAACCATCAACTTCTGGTGGTAGAGGACCATCTATTGGTGGGGATAGACCAACATACCATGATCTTGAGATCAAGCCACATGTGTGCAAGATATGTAGTAAATCCTGTTATGCTCGTGGACCAGCACATGGTACATCTACGATGATTGTTAGTCAAGTAAGGACATTGTAAAAACTCTATTGTTGTTCAATTTAATTTTTCCATATTGTACACATATTAAAAGATTATTAATATATGCAATTTTTAATATTGCAGGAGCTTGATGCCTCTATTGGGGGTGGTAGTGTACCGGGTGTTGTTGTATCCAAGGAAGAAACAACCAACACCGAGGTCATATTTCAACATGTGTCATTTTGTTAATAAGTATCATTTTGTCAATACATGTTAGTTCATTAATTTGTTAAATGGTCTAATATTTACAATTTTTAAGTTGCAGGAACTGCATTCTGAACAGGATGCAGGAGACATTGATATCAATGAATTCCGCCCATGCGGCTTCTATGATTACCTTAGGAATGTAAGTACATGGTTTATGATTGAATCTTGTTCAATTTTATTATTATTATTATTGTACACTCCTTTAGAGATTGCTAATATTTATAATTTTTAAACTTGCAGGTGTTATCTGGATCAACAAAGAGGTAAGAAATTGCTACCAATGATCCCTCCCATGGGGAAGATATGTCCTAGAAAGAGGTAAGTATATTAAAACATGTTAGTTTTTTAATAGATGTTATTTCATCCATTCATTTCCATGTCCAACTATGGTAACACTTTATGAATGCAGACATCAATGCAGATGCCTACACCACTGCTTTGGTTTGGCTCTCCCCATAGTACAAACATAGATAAGTGTGTTGTATACACTAGACGATCCTCTTCAATAAAAGGAGTATATTTCCATGACCATGGACCTACCGATTCCATGGTAATGTACACATAGCCTCCGTTGACATTTGTTGGTTAGATTTCAATTCACTTCACAACTCGTTTTTCTTAATGTTATTTTCACGTGTTTATGTGGTTACCTGAAGGTTTGTTTATATGTGCAAATCAAAGGTGGTGCAACAACAAATGCAATATTGTAACAATATTTTGAAGATCGTCATAAGCTGAGAAAAGATGAAGATATTTACCCATGTCTGAATCATATGAAAATCATTCTTGCATTGATTGAGCAACAATGCATTGATGAAACATTAATGCCAGTGGATGAAGGGACATGGGCAAAGTGTATTCAATTGAATAAAGCACCAGTGGAACAAAACCTCGACCAAATTATGAGACTGTTGGACCAAAACTTAGGCTAAACCCTCAAAAATTGCTAGACTGAAACTTCCGTAAAATCATCGTCGTAAAGTCTTGGCAAGGACTTTGTTGAATCGAGATAAATGAACTGCAGGGAAGGACAGTAAAATCATGTACAAAAAAATTCCAGGTCCAGTGGTTTGGGAAAACAAGTAGAAGTGTAGTGAAAAAATGCAAGCCACCTGCCAGAAAAACATGCTAAACACCAAATGCAAAGAACGACCCGCAACTGGAAATCAATCCATCAAGTCCATTAGTCCATTCACATGCAGCACCAGCAGTAACATAGAGGACAATGGGTTATCGGCTCGGTTTTGTGCATTCGCACGATAAACTTGTGCCTTGATCTAGGGGTGCAATGAAAGAGAGGGATAGGTAAAACTTTGAAATCCTGCATATAACTCACGGTGTTGCTTGAAGGTTCCAAATAAATGTTTTGTCTTTGTAGCATTTTGGGCTTGAAGAAAACACTTTTGAAGGGTGGTTTTCATTGGAAGAGACGGGGCATTGTGAGAACTTGTGGTGTGGTTTTGATTTCAACCATCGTTTTGGGGGTTTGAACTATCCTCTGTAACATTTTTCTTTTGAAGAAAACCTTTCAAAAGGGTGGATTTCATTGGAATAGAGAGGGCATTGTGAGAATCGGTGGCATGGTTTTGATTCTATGTTTGGGTTTGGAAAAACCATATAGAATGGTGGGTTGCCATGGACAAGAAAAGGCATATGCTGTGATTTTGATTCCAGCCATGTTTCAAAAATCATAAAAATAACATGAAATAGATCCATCGAGGAAATATTTGCAATACTAATCCCATGGCATCGTGAGCACTGAGAACAGATGGGGTGGTTTCGATTCCCACCCACATTTTGGATTAAAAAAAAAACTTATGAAAGGTGGTTTTCCTTGAAGAGAAGTATTGTTGTGGGAATTCCCAACAACTGCTGGATAGAGGTAAGCCCTAAAGGTTTGATTTCTATTGGGTTTTATTTATTTATTTTCTTATATGCTTACCCTATAAAAGATGCCCGCTTGTAAATGGTGCCCTTTTTGTTGGCGTTTTGGTGTATGCTTCGGCACTTTCATCGATGCCCCTTTTGTTGGCGTTTTGGGGTATGCTTTAGTATTTTCACGAGTGCACCTGCTGTGTCTCACTACATTTTTCACCTCCCACATGTTTTGCGATGAGGCATTTTCTGGCGACATGTGGGGTTTTCTTGCATGGTATGTATATGCATTTTTTATTATTATACATTTGATTACCTGTAGATTCTCCTTTTTTATGAATTCCTCTTGCATTGCATCCTATCACCAGTCGTGATTTTGAGTGGTGGACTTCATTGAACCAGATACTTCCTCTGCACTTTTCCTGTATGTTTGTTTCTTATGGGTTTTTTGTATTTGGGTTTTGGTTGAATTGCTTCTCATTTATTTCTATGATGTCGTCAAACTACCTCTCAGTTATTGATCCTTCCTCTATTTCCTCCTTTAAAATAAACATGGCATCTTGATGCTGAATGTCGTTCATCTTATAGATTTTGGGTTATGTACGCGACCTTGAGCATGCAATCTTCACATTTTGGTCAATTGTTGTAAGAAGTAGCGTCACATTCTTTGTTGTATCCATATCCTATGGCTGAATCTTTTTAAGAGCATCTCCATCCAAAACATTATCAATGTATAAGAAGGCCTGCACTTTCTCTAACACACGTTTGAGCTCTCACTGCCCATCTTGATAATTTCTAATCTATGTAATAGTCTCTTTAGGATCCATCAAATCTTTTAATATATGTTTTTGCAACTCTATTACAACAGGAGTTGAGATTATATCTTCAAACAGTTGAAGCTTTTCATATTTACATCCTCCAACTTGTGAAAAGTCCGCATCTCCAAGAGTGGTCTTTCCCGTTCCTCCAAAACCATGGATGATGACTGTAGGAGCATCAATTACCTTTGTTATGTACACCATAAAACTTTACATATTGACATTCCCAAATTACATGAAGGTTATACTTGTATTTTCTATGTCCACCTAGTCAATTATCTCCTTAATAGTTTTTTCATTATCCATTCCATAGTTTTTGAGTCCTTTCTCTAATTCCTCCTTTGTAATGTACCTTAAGAAAGCGTAAATGAGTTCACTAACTGCACAGTAAAGAGTTATTGATCTCTTACTGATGGTTGATTTGTTGCATTATGGATGTGCATTTCCTTTCTCTTCTATGAATATTGTTGTGTGATAAAAAAAAAAGAATATGCCTTTCCTCTGTGAAGATTGTTGTGTAGGTGATTGTGAGTGATAATAAGATTAAATCAAACATAGTGTATATGAATTTAATATCTAATCTTGAAATGAAATTTTTGCTCAGTACAAAAATATAATATAATATCTCTGAAATTTACCAGTTGTTGTCTTTATCAAAATATTGAAATGCAGTATATAGATATTGCATGTCCATTATGTTCCTGTGCATTGTTGAAGAGATAAAATCAATGTAATCAATTGTCCCATTCCCATCTACATCTTCCTGGAATAAAAATCACAAGTATCATATGAATAGAAATCCAAGGATACACTACTACATAATAACATGCATAAAAACCAGGAAGATCAAATTCGATAAAAATTCATGTGTACATAAAAAAATATTAGGTACTTACAACATCTATCAGTTGCCAGACTTCCACTTCAGAGAGTTTAGAGCCTAATTTTGCAAATCCACTCTTCAACTCTTCAAAAGTGATTGTGCCACTATTATCAGTGTCCATATTTTTCAACATCTCCTTCAAATCAATCATTTCCTCTTCTGATAGATTGTGAAAAATCACCTGTATTAAGATCAAGGCATTTAGATTATTTTCTCCAGGTTGCGTCGACTCTCAAAAGATATTATAAAAATGAAATACCTTCATAGCGACTTTTTTAAGCTTGTTCATTGGCGTGAATTGCTTCATCCTGACTAATACAACACTTAGAAATGCTATGTCTAGGGCATTTCCCTCTTCTCTCTATTGGAAATATGTAATTACTCGCAGATCTGTACTTGACTTCCAGCTGACTCTGTCAGAGTCTGTACAAGTCAAGATCTTGTCTGTCAGTCTGACAAGAAGGAAAAGTCCATGAGTAGGCAATGTAATCCAGTCAAATTTATTTATGAAGCTAATTTGTTAGGTATATAGTTATTATAGTCTTTAATGGCAAGTCAGTCGGCCCATGTTGTAGCAATTTTCAGATTGACTACAAATAGAAGAAGCAAATTGTAAATCAGTTTAACACAGAGACAACACAGACATTAGATAGCAGAGGAACTCATGGTGAGAAAGAGAAGTTGAAGGTCAAGCTTCTGTGCATGTGATTTAGTCGAAGAGCTGAAGTTCTGTAGACCGACGAGTCTAGACTGACAAGTCTGGACCGACCAGTTTGTAACCGACAAGTTTGTAGTAATTTGTTATTTCTACATAGTTAAATATATGAAATAGTTTGTGGTTGAATTCATGATTATTTGGCCGCACATATTTCCAAATTTACTTATGTAAATGTCTTTTACAATTACTGATAAGTGAAAGATCAAATAACCCATAAAAATCTCACCCCGTGAAAGTTCCAAGTTTTACAGCACATTGGTCGACTCAAGTCTTCCTACATATTTGGGCATATGTTTTTCATAATTTATTTGGATTTGTAAATGTGTCTATTTTACTTCATCTTACTCACAGGTGAAAAGCATTTGTAATTTCTTAAGTATTTAGACTAAGAAAAATATTCCGCAGATTTCGACCAAAGTGAGCCGACTAGAGTGGTCGAGCCGACTAGAGTGGTCGAGCCGACTAGAGTGGTCGAAGCCGACTAGAGTAGTCGGTTGAGTCAGCTGACTGAAGCAGCTGACTTAGTCGAAGGTAAGTAGTGATCTGACTTGGTCAAAGAGAAGAAGACAGCCGACTTGTTCGAAGTGACAAGTAAGTCGAAGTAATTTTGGTCGAGTGAAGGACCGACTAAAATTTATAAACTTGTCTAGTCAGACATAGACAAGTTTCACCTGACTAGAAAAAAGGTAAAGTGGTCGACGTGAAAAGTGAAAATTAAAAGTTAATTTCAACTGAGCCCTAAACCCAAGTTTAGTCGGCTTGGTTTTGGCTATCTGGTATCAGAGCAAGGTTATATCAGAGCAAGGTTTATATTAGCCCAATATTTTAGGAAATAAATCTTGTCTTAAAAGGTGGAAATTTATTTTTCTAAGGAAAGTTAATTAAAAATTAAAAATGGCTTCCACTTCTGGTTCATTGCAACCTCCAAGTTTTATAGGAAAGAATTATGAGTATTGGTCTTTAACAATGAAGGCTTTATTCAGAGGTGAAGATGTGTGGGAGATAGTCTAGCATGGTTATGCAGAACCAGCAGACATGGTGGCATATAACAATCTCACACAGGCTGAGAAAGATGTCTTGAGAGAACAGAGGAAGAAAGATGGAAAAGCTCTGTTTTTCATACATCAAGCTATGCATGAGAGCATACTCCCAAGAATAGAAACAAAGACTAATGCTAACAAAGACTAATGCCTATCAAGGTTTGGATAAGGTAAAGACATCCAAGCTGCATATTCTAAGAAAAGATTTTGAATCTCTGTCCATGAAAGATTCAGAGAATGTAGACACATTCTACACTAGAGTTGTTGGGTTGATAAACCAACTGATATCTCATGGAGAACCCATATCAGACCAAAGGGTTGTTGAAAAAAATCTTAGAAGTCTTCCCCTAAGATTTGAAAACTTGGTTGTGACCTTAGAGGAACACACAAACATGTTGACATTTACCATTGATGAGCTGCAAGCTTCACTCATCAATCATGAACACAGAATCAGCAGATCACAGACATCATTGGAATGTGCATTTGTAGCACAGTCATCCATAAGCCATGGTAGAGGCAGGGGGAGAAACAACTTCAGAGGCAGAGGAAGAAGTTCTTCAAGAGGAGGACAAGGCAGAAGTCCTACAAATGTTAGTGGTAGAGGAGATAACCAGAACCCAAGTTAGGCAAGTGGCCAGAGGTTTGATAAATCAAAAATTCAATGTCATTACTGTAAGAAGTTTGGTCATTATGCATATGAATGTAGGAAGAAGCAATATGACCAAGGAAAGCAAAGCCCAAGTCAGTCGACCAGCACCAACACTTCGACATGTGCAATGTTAATGGCATTGACATCTCCACTTGAATGCAATGCTGTTCAAGAAAGTCCACATGACATATGGTACTTAGATTCGGGATGCAGCAACCATATGACTAGCAATTTAAATCTATTTTCCAATCTAGACACTTCAGTTAAAACTAATGTTACACTTGGAAACAATGTCCAAGTTACTGTCTTAGGAAAATGCACTGTTGATATTCTAGCCAAAGAGGGGGAGAGGAAGTATATCCCTGATATCTATCATGTTGAAGGTCTAAAACATAATTTGTTAAGCATTGGACAGTTGTTACAAAAAGGCTATAGAGTCTACATGGAAGATGAACACTATGTGATCAAAGACAAGCGTCCAAGCGACCAGGTGATAGCAAAAGTGCCAATGACAAGCAACCGCTTGTTTCCATTGAGGATATTTCCCGACATAAAAGGGAAGACAAAGGCAGGAGCTCTATTCAAGGAATAAAGTGAAGAAACAGTCGAGATCCTCGACAAGAGAGAAAATTGCAGCGCTAATTTGCAAGCTCCATTTCAGACAGAAGTTCAGGATGAATCCTGGTTGTGGCATTTCAGATTTGGACATTTGAATTTTGGTGGGCTGAAGCTACTACACACAAAGAATATGGTGAAGGGATTACCATTGATCGAAAGACCGGAGAGGGTTTGTGAAGGCTGCATTTTTGGCAAGCAACACAGAGAGACATTTCCATTCGGAAATTCCTATAGAGCGCACACACCACTTGAAATTGTGCACTCTGACATCTATGGTCTAATGCAGACATCATCCATTGGTGGCTGCAACTATTTTATAACCTTTATTGATGATTACTGAAGAAAGACATGGGTATATTTCTTGAAACACAAATATGATGCATTTGGTTATTTTCAGCAGTTCAAGGCACTCGTGGAGAACCAGAGTGGACACCGCATCAAGATCTTAAGGACCGACAGAGGAGGTGAATATGTTTCAAATGAATTTCTAAATTTTTGCAAGACCCATGGAATACATAAAGAATTCACTGCACGGTATACACCTCAGCAGAACGGTATAGCCGAAAGAAATAACAGAACCATCATGGAGATGGAACACAGCCTGTTGGCAGCCAAGCATTTTCCAAATGAGTATTGGGGTGAAGCAGTCACAACTGCCGTATACATTATGAACCGATGTCCGACAAAGAATGTGAAGAACAAAGTTCCCCAAGAAGCATGGACAGGTATGAATCATAGTGTTTCCCATTTAAAATTTTTTGGTTGTGTTGCATATGCTCATATTCCAGATGAGCTGAGAAGGAAGCTAGACAAGAAGGGACAGAAATGTATTTTTTTCGACTATTCAGAAGACACAAAAGCATACAAGTTGTATGACCCCGTCACAAGGAAAGTGATAATCATTTGGGATGTTCAATTCGTCGAGAATGAATCATGGGATGGAACCGTCGATAAAAATGTCAAGATTGTGTCAAACATTGACAATGATGATATGGAAGAGGAAGTGGTTCAAATACCACATGTAACACTAGTACAAAATGAGGAATTAGCTACTAGGTGACTAAAAATTCTAGTCACCACAGGTTTTCCAAGTGATTTACTACTAAATATGAGCAATTTTGATTGACCCAACTATAAACGAATAAAATTAACGACTAATTTAGTCACCAGTTAACAAATATGACTAGATAATAAGTGACAGAGTTAAAAATGACTAAAATAAACGACTAATTTAGTCACGTCATAGAAAAATGACTAGCTAGAAGAATATGAATTAGTCATTTTTAATTGTGTCATGGAAAATTGCAAATTTGGTAATGAAGTGTAATTTTTGTAAGTTGTCTACCTTCTATTAGTAATATTAGTGCCATGCACCTCGATATTCAAAGATCCAACAAAGCAATTGTATGAATTTTCTCTTGACCATCTTTATCACTGCTGCATCATTGCAGCAAACTTGTTTAAGCGCGTTCCAAAGGAAAATTATGTTCCTACATCAATTACGAATTAGGTACTAGAACCAGTACCATATCGTTACCTAGATATAAGCATTATAGCCCTACATCCCCTTGATAACCGGCCATTCAAATGCGCCTCCTCCACGTAGACTTATCAAATGCATCCAATGCATGACCAAAAAAACAGGTTAACTTCGTATTTCTGGGCTGAAGGTATTGTTCGACCCCTGTTCCCCTGTTTTTGCACTCGATACCCTATTTTTGCAGACAATAAGCCGGTTTAGGATCTCACAGTGACCAGTCGGAGTGCTTCAAAGGTATGGTTCTTGCCGCTCCGATTGTGTTCATCACTCCAATCAATAACCAGTTGTTATGGTTTTTTACAAGTCTCAATGCTACTGAAGTTACTGCTTCCACTTTACATTTGCAATTATCACCATCTTCAGTCTATGTACTCATAACCATATGCATTTTGAGCTTTCAACCTGGGAAAATCATGAGCACCCTCCTCACACCCTCTTGCAATGCCACTATTTGCAAAGGTCACTGGTTTTTGCACATCGACATTCCTCACACGCTCCAAAGGAAAACTGAAGTAGGCATTAGAAGAAGTGATTAAAATTTGCAAGGAGGTTTACTTGTTTCTTAGATTGTGGCAAGTTTTTTGTAATGGAACAAAGATTGTGCCCCAAAAGTTTAAAAGATTCGAATCATCCCGGTGTTGGAATCTGATACCATATATGGATTATTTGATGGGGCCGAGCAGGATGGAAATTGTGGTACTGGCATGATCCTCCGTATATGACTCTCATAGTTTCAAGCTAAGGATGGGTGTTGGGAGTGGCACTAATACTTTTTTTGAACTTTTAGCCTTATGGGGGCTTTTATGGTTCGTAAAAAAAAAATTCTCTATCTTTTTATTTTTGGTGAATCAAATATCATNGGGGGATTTTATGGTTCGTAAAAAAAAAATATTCTCTAGCTTTTTATTTTTGGTGAATCAAATGTCATAATTGATTGGGCCAGAGGTCTCACCAATTTGTAGTCACTGAGTTATGATTGTTGGTTGAAAAGGATTGGGCTCATAAATAATTGTTTTCTTTCTTTATCATTCAGGCACCTGTACAGGGAGTTCAATTCTGATGCGGAGAACCTATCGAATCTTGCGATAGGATACTGCCCTAGTATTCTTCACTTATGTAAGTACTCAAACAGAATCATGATTACTGAAGGTCGCTTTACCTGCTTCTAGTTTCTCCATTTTGGTTTTGCCTTGGACTATTTTAGGTTGTATCTGCATGACAAATCTTTGGAGCCCTGCTATTTTTTGTCTCACAGTTATTTTGTCTTTTCCACATTTTTGCTTTCTATAGGTTGATGGGTAGAATCCCTCTTGTTTATTTTTGGATATTGTAATGTTTTGCCCAGAGCTTCAATATTGTCTTCTATCCTACTTTGAAGGGGATTTTACATGAACAACTATGATGTAATTTTGAT
>LPNX010181496.1:0-135466 GCA_001517045.1 Pseudotsuga menziesii | reverse complement strand
GAAAGCACCAGTGGATAGCTTATGATCTGTAGATCAAAATCGACTATTCGAACGTGCAAAACGGACATCGGACGGTTGAGAAAATCGATTTTTTCCAAAGACCGTTTTTCAGGATTTCTACAGCTTTCGGCAGCTTAGGCGAGCCCCACAGAGCTCATTAGCTGCCAAAAGGACGGACTTCCGGTAGCTAAGGCACGAAATCAACAGAGTAGTTAATTGCCAAAAGCCTGTTTTTGGCAGATTCTCTCAAATTTCTCCCAGATCGCGGATTTATTAGCTGAAATAGCAAAAGGCTAATCAAAACAAATGCATTATGAATTATCTTATCAGTATCTAAGGGGGTTACAAACGAGATCAAAGTCAAAGTGGTTGTTTTGTTAAGTTTGAACATCTTTGTAAGGAAACAACTCTAAGATCAAGTGCCCCAATTCAAGGAATCAGTTCCTTATCTTTGCAATTACTTTTCCATGTTGATGTGCTAGTTAACTGAACCAGATCCACATTTTTAGGATCTGGAAACTATTGTGTAAAGGCTATAAAGCCTGAGAACCAAGATTTTGTAAGGGTTCGATTTTGGATGCATTTTTTCTATGGTACTCAGCTTTTTCATGCTAATATAGATCACAGGCTTCTCTCAGCTTTGATGTCAGTTTCCATTTTCTCTTTCACTGTATCAGTGTTGTCTAGCTTCGAATGTGAATGTTTACTTTGCATTGTTTAGCCCACAGCTTGGTATTAGTTTCTTAAATGTCTCTCGAGCCCTACTATGTATTGGTTTGGTTATATTTGTTCTTCACCCACCTTTGATATTATATGCTGATTAATCGATTCTTGAGAGCACTGTTTCATCTGTTTACATGCTGAATGTCTGAATGCTGTACTCTGATTTAGTCATCCCATTGATCCATCTCCATAAAACACCAAAAACATTGATTTCTCAAGTTACCAGGCATACCTAGCCTATAACCCTAGGTAGTTTCCAGGGGTATTAATTGTTTCCACTTTATTTTGTTGGAAAACCAAAAAATTATGTCACAAACTTTTGAACATCAATTTTAAGACCATCCCCCAAAAAATATGTGTTTACCCTGTGGTAGGTTTGTAATAAACCTGAGTTCCATCCTATCAGTGAGGAGTGGAATTCAAAAAGTACCTTTTCTTGAGCTGGGAACTCTTACCCAAGATATAAGCAATCCTTGTACCATATCAAGTCATCTTTCCACCTAAATGTATTAAAGGCATTGGGATCCTTCTGTAACTTTTGAATAAATGTCCATATTTTTTTGTTATTTCACATTTGTCCATTTCTTTGGCTATCTAATCCGGTAGGATGATCAAAATAGAATAGATTAATGCTTCAACATCCTCATCTTTCCTGGAGAGTGCATCTGCGACAACATTTTTATTCCATTTTTTGTAGATGATTTCAAAGGCATATCCCAACATATTTTTCACCCATTTTTGTTTTTTTCTGAAGATAACCTTTTTTCCAAGAAGTATTTAAGGATATCATGATCAGTTTTAAACTTTAAATGTCTCCCTATAAGGTAGGGGCAGCATTGCTTCAATGCATGTAGTATTTCCAACATTTCCTTCTCATAAATGGTATTTTGTAATTTATTTCCCTTGGTTGGATCACTTGTGAAAGAAAGAGGGTGTCCTTCTTTCATTTGTACAACTCCAATTCCATTTCTTGAAGCATCACATTCCATAATAAAGGTTTCGGTGAAGTCTTGTGTCACCAAAATAGGAGCTTTACACATGGCCTCTTTGAGTTTTTGAAAAGCTTTAGTTTCCTATGGAGTCCAATAAAATGCATCTTTCTTCGGTAACTCTATTAGAGGACCTATTATTCTTCCATAGTTATGAACAAACTTGCGGTACTACCCCTTTGAGACCTAAGAATCCTTGAAGATTCTTCAAGGTTTAGGGAATCAGATAGTCCATGATGGATTTAATTTTCTTAGGGTCTACCTTGACACCTTCATGAGATACAATATGACCCAAATACTCTACCTCCTTTCTCCCAAAGAAACATTTTGAGAGTTTTGCATATATTTCTTTCTCATTTAGTAGTTGTAGTACCCTGTTGAACATGTTCTTCCTAGTACTTTCTATACTATTAGTATATCATCAAATAATACCAACACAAATTTTCTAAGGAAAGGCTTGAAAATAGAATTCATCAAACCTTTAAATGTGGAAGGAGCATTTGTTAGACCAAATGGCATGACCAAAAATTCATAGTGACTTTCATGATTTTTGAATGCTTTTTGGGGGGTGTCTTCATCCTTCATTCGAATCTGATGATACCCATAAAGAAGATCCAACTTTGTGAAGACAACTGCTCCATGTAATTCATCTAAAACCTCATCAATTATGGGAATGGGAAACTTACCTTTAATGGTGATCTTGTTGAGCTCTCTATAATCAGGATACATATGCCATGATCCATCTGTCTTGGGTACCATTACCATTGGAGCACAGTATGAACTTTGGCTAGGTCTAATTATTCCAGCCTCTAACATTTAAACAACCATATGCTCAATTTCACTCTTTTGGATATAGAGATATCGGTAAGGTCTGATGTTAGGAGGAACACTACCTGGAATTAAGTGGATATCCTGATCCAAGTCACGAATAGGTGGAATACCTTTGGGAATATCTTCAAATACCTTGGAATGTTTTTTAATGACCCTTTGGAAATATGGGGAGATATGGAACTTTGAGGTTTGAACATCTACTGAGCATAATTGTGCATCTACACCTTGATGTCCCTTTTTTAACAACTTTGTTATACCATTAGAGCTTATCACCTTTCTTGGTTTTCTTGTGATACCATTTAACTCATATTATTTTCATTCCTATGAGAATTTCATGATTTTTTTTTTGAAAATTAAAATCCATTGTTCCCAATGATTGTAACCATTGGACACCTAAGACAACATTAGGACCACCCATTGGGATAGAAACCATTGGACTATTCAATACATATTCCCCCATAGACATACCGATATTATTGAATATCCCTGAGAAATTTATAATTCCTCCATCTAAAATCATTACTTGAAACCCTGGTGATGGATATTCAAAGAAATTAAGAACTTTGGCTAATTTACAGTGAATGAAATTATGAGTACTACCAGAATAAATCAACATTGTTACCTTCTTATTTTTTATGTATCCTTCTATCATTAGATTTTGAGTGTTAATTTCAACCAATGCATTACAAGATATGGTGAGAGTAATTTCTTCTAAAGTCGCATATTCTTGGGATGCTTCCTCTTCTTTTATTTCTTCCTCTTCACAATCTATCTAGAATAATCTATTCTTATTTCACTTATGTCCCTTACTATACTTGTTGTCACAATGAAAGCATACTCCTTTTTCTCTTCTTTCATCTAGTTGTTTTGGTGTCAACCTTTATGGTGGTTTAGAAGAACGAACATTATTTTCTCTATATGTGTTGGAGAAGGCTTTTCTAGTAGTCATTGCCATATTTTTACTTTTAACCTTCCTTGCCATCATGAAATCCTTCTCTAGGTATGATGGTTCAAAGACATGTACCTGATATTGAATGTTGTCTTTCAAGGTTCCAATAAATAGATCTATCAAATTATCTTTACAAATACTCTTCACTTTGAGACTTAGCTGTTGAAATTGCTTGATTTGCCGCCTCTGTAATTGAACATTTTTGCTTGATATTTACCAACTGAGTGGAGAAGGTGTTTCTATTTATATCCCCATAATGTGAAATCAATTATTCTATGAATATAGACCAAGAGATAATAGAGTCCTTTTAGGTTCACAAATCCATTGATACCATACAAATTGATCAGGTTCTAAATACAAGGATGCAATAATTACCTTTTGCATAGTGGACACTTGGTGTGGACCAAATAATTGCTCCATCTGAAAAATCCACATGATTGGATCCTTTCCATCAAACTTTCTCATGTCAATTTTGGGGATAAATTAATTTCTTAGAACTGAATTGAACCCATGATGTTGTAGTGAATCACCAACTTTTGAGGACTCCAACTTCCTAGTCTCCAATTGTTTTTCAATCTTCTCTAGACATGACTAGAATAAGTCCTATTTTTCCTCCTTATTCTCTTCTTGAGTAGATAAATGAGGAATAAAGTTATGTCTTATATCCTTCATCAATTCTTTCAAGTATTGAAGATATTATTTTATATTCATCCCTTTGAGATCCTTTTACTAGCCATCTTCTTTTCCAATTTAACTAATTCATCCATTTTCACATTTCCTTTAATCATATCTTCCAACTTGGACACTATAAAAGATATTCCTTCCATTTCATCGCATGCCAAGGATGGATCCTCTGTGGGTTTGAGTCGAGTGTGATTATTTCCACTTTATTTTGGTGAAATTTTGAACAATAACTATATATCACACCCTAAAGGTTTACCACAAATAGATCCTTCTACTAAAACTATTCAAATGCAAAATGGCGTACATTTTTCAAACCCTGATTAGAGGATTGTTTTAGGGCCAACTTGTAACTGAGGTAAAATTTAAATTTTGAATCCTATGGGTCTGAAACACTGGCCTTTTATACCCTCATATGTCCTCTTTCCAATGCCGCAGGTCTGACCTAATTTGGATGTGCCAACAAAAGGTTATTACAAGTGTCCCAAAGCTTCTTATTTTTTTCCTATCCAGAAAAGTGCACTTGTATTGTATGCCACGTGTCCAATATTTTTTTCTATATCTAAAAATTCTACCAAATATACCATGGTCTGTATTATTTCATATGCAACTAGTCTCAATCAAATTGGATCTCGGATGCCTCAAATGTGACCTTTTTCTCAAGAACACGTGTTTTAGACTAGGTTTAGGTCTAGTGAAAAACCCTATATTCCTCTGCAATTATATTTGAAATTGTAATGGATCAAGATCTAGATTTTGGAGTGGATATATTTCAACATGTTTTAGAAGTGGGTTTTTAATCTCATTCTCTGAATCCTTGTATAAAAAAAATTGTAGTGAAAGTTCCAAGCTTACTCATTTTGCAGAATCTAGTCCCGAGGAAAGAGCTTTGATACCAAATGTTATGCAACCAAGTCCTACAAATAGAAAAAAAAATAGAATAAATAGAAAATAAGAGAGTAATTCACTCCTTAACAATGAATAACATAGATAAATATCAATCCTCTTCGAGGGAGGAACGTCCTTACACAATGTATTGAGTACACAAGACAAGATCACGAGGTCTTCACTTAGTGAAACCATGCCATAGCATGTTCGTTCGTGGCATATGAAACAATACCCCTATTTTCAAAAAATCTTGGAAAATACCTCCCAAAATCATTTTTTTTAACCCCCTCCCAATATGCCTTGCCGATTTTAAAAAACCCCTATTTTCCCTATATATTGCATGTATCCATTTTTTCATTTACATTTTTTATACCCCTTTATATTTCTACCTCAGGAAAAAAAACTAAACACAAGAAAGGGCAACACTTGATAGGCGCCCTTAGGCAAATCACTTTATTATGAATTAAAATCTATCACATGATGTCAAAACAAATAAGAGAGGGTTTATTTGTACCAATCTCAAACAGTAGTGTGTTTTCCCCAAGAAGGGTTCAAAAATGAAACTTACACCATTTATAACTGCTTCTTTCCATCACGGACTTTTTATCCAAGCACCATTTTGGTATCTAGGAGATTGTACAACTTCAGAAACAAAATTGATTTGGAATCTTCAATGCATACTGTTAATCTTTTTAGATTAAAAACAATATGAATTTAACAAGAGGAATGTACGAGTTGAGCTGGCATCCATTTGTCCAATGAACTTGTGAGCATTTAAAGCATAACTTCATGATGTCAAAATAGAACACCTTTTAGTTGAAGATTGTATTTCCAGTTCAGATGTCTACCTCGTCACCAAGTTCCTAGATAATTTTTACTCAAACAAATTCTTTATCATCTACGGGGAAAAGAAAAAAAAATCGAGGGTTGTGACAAACAAGCAAGTTGGTCAGAAGACATAAACAAAAAGATGGAGAAGCAAAGTCAACTAAAAAATATGAGCCAAATAACTAAACACCAGTAACATTATGAGCAATTCCAAATTTAGTCTTCAAACTGACAAATTTTCTTCAACATAGATTCAAGGAAAATTTTGGAGGTGTGACTCTAACAAAGAAACCAACCAAACTACATAAAAATATCTCCAACAACGTATTTTCAAAATAAATATGATACATAACCCAATCTAGTGTACAAAAATTATCTTGTAGACTTGGCATTAAAACTTTTGTGGTTGGATTAGAGTCATAATCGTCTTCACCAGCTTCATTTTCAGTTTGTAAATGAACCTGACAACCAATATGGTTTGACCATATGGAAAGGGTTCACATTGTGAATCCCAATGGGTTATATCAATCAGTTCAAATAGTAAGGTCTCCAGTTCTAGTATGGCTGAGGTTCAAGTCCTGCTGAGTCTGACTGGGTTACCAACCACCATTGCAGCTAGTTGTTGAGCTTCCCTCCATCAAGATATTCAGGGAAGAGGGGGAGAATCCTGTGAGGCTTTTCTTGGAAATAAAAGGAGTTTATCTTGTGATATGGTTAATCGTATCCAAAACCAAAGTTTGATTAAGCCCAATGTGTATGACTGGATCAAACAAAATTAAATCTTACAACCTTGTTTCATTCATGACAGTCGGGTGGATCTAAATACCCAAGACAATGGTAAGTTTTATCTTTCCTACACCAATAACATTAATAACTGAAAAGGAAACCCAAACCCATGAATGTACATAAGTTTTCAAGTGTATCAAGTTCAGTGAAAAGAGGTTTTTGCATCAAATAAATTGGTTTTCTATTCAAGAGTTAGGATTGTTGAATAAACAAGCAACGAACATTGTTTCAAAACTATAAGATTCATGGAAAAAAGGGAAAATGGCTTGCAATACGCTATAATTATATTAGAATGCAGATATCTGCAGGTGTACATATTGCTTATGTGATTATTGGATTTTACTGCATAAGAGATTTTAAACCCAACGTTTCAGATGAACTCTTCACTCATAATGAGGGAAACCAACCAGTTGGAAAGAAATGCTGCAAATGAGGAGTGCACCTATTTATTAATATAAGGTAGGAGGAAAAGTCATATGCTAAGTGTAAGGTAGGACAGAAAGTCACGGGCTATATAATATATATAAGGTAGAAGGGAAAGGAGAGGAGGACAGTATCCTCCTCTCCTTTCCCTTCTACATTGTATATAGCCTGACGTTCCCTCCTACCTTATACAATCCCACTCAACACTGCTTTCTATCTTACAGTTGGTTTCCCTGATGATGGGTGAAGAGTTCACATAAAATGTATGGCTTAAAATATTTTATGCAGTAAAATCCAAAACACACAAACAAGATGTGTAATTAATCAAAATATGACAATATAAACAATAGATCACAGACGCAGAGAAGATCAATGAAATACATTATTTACATTTTCTAGAGTGCTTGTTTTCATTAGGCATTTAATCCTATTGCCTTGAATGTTTGTTTACAACCTGTCCAGAAGCTCATTGCAATTTTGACAATATACAAAGCACTGTATGCATGCTAGAAAATAACATAGATTGATAAGGGTTGTATTAAGATACATCTTTCAGGTTATACAAATTTTTCCAACAATGATAGTTGTAGAAATATCTGAACAACTGATGCTAATTGGAAAAGGTAACTCATCAATGATCTATACCTAGGGCCTGCCTGCTAGAGCAGCCAGTGGACCAGCCTTTCCAGATTTCATCCATGCAGCTTTTGATTGAGCAAGCATCTCATCATAATTCTGGAAGTCATTAAACAGAATGAAAATATTTATCAATGTAGAATCAAATAAAATAACATAATGAGAAGGAAGTGTATAATATGTTCAACAACAATCCTGCAATACTATGTTAAATTTTAAGGCAAGACATTTAGTATACATGAATTAAAAATGGTTAATGCTTACCCTTTTCTCCATGACCAGACCCTGTTTTCGGAGGATCTTATCAGCAATACCATAATCAATTGCTTCCTATGGGAAAAATTATCTTGATCTTTGAATATCCTTTGCAGTCTCTTCTTTTGTTTTTCCAATTCCTTTTGCCAGTAATTCAATGTAATACTGTGTATTTACTTCCAACTCTTTTTCTTGAAGAAGACATAATTTCATCAGTTGGCCTATAATAAGTATTAAGCACTCCTATAAAAGGAGCTAAGTGAGCATTTACCTGTTACTTAAGAACGACTTTCGATATTTCTTAAGTAACATCTTAAAAAAAGGGAAAAATATTACCTTGATATACATATCAATGGAAGAACCACTGGATTTATTCACTACTGGGAGGTGCAATTTTGCTATGATAGAAAAAAGACAGATCATCAGCATATTTTTTAACAAAGAATGACTAGATATATGAACGAACCTACTAAGATTGCATAAATTACGAGAAAAAAAACACAAATCTTATTAACATTTTTAACTATGTTTCTGACACTTGCATATGAGTGACCCTTGGATTTTGAGAGGATATCTTACTTTCACGTTCCAGTAGACCATATTGCAACAAGCTATGAGTGTGCCCTTGAACTTATTGACAAACTACATAAGCCTGAATGAAGTAGAGACTCACATAGTACACTTACTTGTTGAGCTAGGCATAAGAACACGATTTCCCTTGGCTTCAAGTGACAGAAGCTTTGATGCCTGGCCAAAGGCCATTCCATAGTTCAGTGTGTAAACCTTGGGCTTCACATACTGCATATAGGATATTTATAGGAATATACATTTTCTATGATTTTCAAGCTATTTAAAGACAGGATATGGCACCTCAAAAGACCCAAAGAGGACCTTGTGAGTGTCCTTGACAAAATTTTCATTTTTAATTTTGTGTTTCATGTCAATAAAGATCCATCTGTTCAGCAATAACTAAAAGTTCAAAGTTTAATATTATTACGAGAATTCAAAGAGGGGGAGAGTTCATGAGAGATCCCTAGAGCTAAAGGAGGACAAAACTTGCCAATCTCAATTGTGTTGCTGAAGCAACAAATATGGAGAGCATTCAAACAAATAAATAGTATATTAGAGTAAACGATACACAAACAGGGTGGAGTATATTTGATATAAAATTGAAATCTAGTTTGAGATGATGAAGCCTTAAAAATGAACACAACCATTCACAAACTGAAAGACAATCGAACCAGGAGATCAATCATCAGATATAGTTGTCTGGCATGCAGACAAGTGCTCTTTTGAGGACAATGCCTTGACAAGATAGCTGAGTCTTGCACAAGCACTTCAACATTGCAATACAAGCACATGTTTCTGCTGAAGTTTTCACTATAATCCTGTGTTTATTCTTATTTTCTTGTTTTGTGCCTTTAATCTGACATGCTTATATGATTCTGGTTCCATTTTAATTGGCATAAGAGATGAGAGAAATGAGATATTTTAAAACCTGCAATCTTACACTCATAGTTATGCAATTATTGGTATTGTGGACCATCTTTGGCCATGAAAACATTTAAATGTCTACTTGTTTGTCTTCTTTATTATTAGCCACCCACAGCAGAAAGACGTTCATAAATTCACCTTCCTAAGAATGGAGAGTTACTAAATTCATTTTTCCCATTTACAATAGGTATTGCACTAAGTTACTAACCATCTTGTAGGATTAAACCTACCCTCCTAAGAATGGAGAGTTACTAAATTCATTTTACCCATTTACAATAGGTATTGTACTAAGTTACTAACCATCTTGTAGGATTAAACCACAAAGTGACCTTAAATAATATCACAGGAATGTGGACATAATAAATGGCTACATAACTATATATATTCAATATGGTGGTTAGATATGAGATAAATAAAATGTAGAAATTAAGACCTTAGGTAAATCCACAATCAAATTCAGACTCACAAACACAAACTGAACAAAACAAACAGTATGCAAAACTTGTCCTACAAATACTGCCCATAAACAATAAACTATTGTAGAATGAGGCTTTGGGCCTTTGGATCTGTTCTTTGCATGACTTCAGACAATGTTGACATTATGATTAAAGTGATACATATTAGTTCTAAAAACAAATAATATGAAATTGCAGTCACTATAATTGTTTGAATTGTGCAGTCACTCAAGAGATAACATCCACACATAATAATTTAGTAAAATTTAAATACAGCTCACAAATTTGTTTGGGATATTTTTTTTAAAATAGAGAGCTTACTAGGTAAGGTTGGATTCAAGTCAACTGTCAACTAAATGGCTGACAAACATCCATTAGCAGACATTGTTCCTAGAATAGCACGAGAGTCTCCAACATTTGCAATGACAAGGTCCTAGCCCTAATAAAAGACAACTACAAAGATAAGCCACTAGAAAAATTTCAAACTATAAACTAAATATGAAGATAATATTATTCATTTTGAAATATGCAACAATTCCAATATTGATGCAAATCTCTATAACATTCATTTCTTTGGGGCTCTTACTGCCTCTGCCAAAATTAGACATAAAATAAGATAGATAATTTTATTAATGTCCAACAAATGACCACAAAAGTTGGTCAATGGGTCTAAAAGATTACATCTAGTGTAAGTACAAAGTGGGAGTACAAAAGCAACTCCTAGATCAATACTAATAGCATAAAAAGATACTAAACTAAGTGTCTAGCTAAAGGCTAAATTCTCTAGCTAAGAGAAGATATAAAATGAGGTGCAAGTACAAAGGAGTCGCAAGAGAGTTGCTAGAAACTAAAGAGTTTTGGCGCTGAGTAGAAGAGAGGATGCCAAGGCATGTTGGAGATAGCTGCTGAAGTGACTGCAAGACATGCTTCTCATTGAAGTCATCAATGAGTGTGAAAATTCCAATGCACTAGCAGATGATATCCTCTAGGGAGTGGCCAAGGCTGAGAAGCCTAGCTGCATGATCTCGGCGGAGTGGCTAGGGATGATGAAGTATTCTCTTTGGAGTGAGTTTCTGTATTTAAATATGAAGATTAAATTTTGATTTTGAGTTGGCAAAGTTCCAGGTTCAAACATAACCCATGCTTATTAGGTGATGTGGAGCATCTTCCTTAACGGAATTCTTCCATGTTCCAGTAGTTTGTTATTTATGCTCAGTATTTATAGGCATCTGTTTTACTAAAAATAGCCCTCTATTCAATTACTCTTTTTGGGTTAGAGCAAATAAGAGGGCAGTTAATAATTTTAGGAAGTGGGGTTAGGAAAAAGGGGAGGAGGTGGTAGCGTGGGCTCAAGGAGGTATTTTTCCAGCTGATTGAAAAGTAGGTGCAGACACTGATAGATTTTGAGTAGTTTCTATGGCTGTTACTGTCTGTAATCTAGTGTGCAATGAATAAAGAATACTGTTATGAAATTTTCATCTAGCTGAATAATTTTGTTGCATGTCATATATATTTAGAGTGTTTGCGCCATATGGTTTTCTCTGTTTTACTGCCAATACTCTTACAGGTTTAAAGATGTATTGAAGAGGTTGCTCTGTATATCTGGAAACAGAGCATATGCATACCGGTGGACTATACTGAAGAAAAAATTGTTGCAGATTGGAGTTTATCTGCATCATTAGGCACCTTAGTTCCCACTGTGGCTTGATAGGTCTGCACCAGTAGCTTATGAAATTTCAATCATGATAGGTCATCAACTTATGGTTTTGCTCAATCCTGGGCACAATCTAAGTCACCTTTCTCTAAAGGAAGAGGGATGAATGCTAAAAGCTGATCATTTTGTCTTCCTGTGCCCTGAAGTGAAGGAAGACCCTAACCATATATGGATCAAGTTATTGAAATATGAGAATGGCAATTGAGAATGCATAAATGCTTTTATACCTGTTTGAGGATGGTAACGGCAGTCATCCCACTGCAGAAGCAATCCAAAATGGGATGCAGCTTGATTTCCTTATCTATTACCTAGAAAGCTCATAGATGAGATTCCTTCCATGCTGCAAACATCTTGGACTCTTCTTTTTGCACATCCCCATCTGAATCATTACACAATTTGTTTGAATCAATGACCTCAAAATTGTTACTATTTGCAGGACCATGCCAATCACCTAAAAGCAGTTCTTCCAACTGGTTCATAAGCAAGCTAGGCAGAGAGTCTCTAACCCTTTTGCTAACCAAGTGTCCATATGGTCCATGACCATCAAAAACTCCAAGGAAGCTTATGTTCTCATCTAACCCAAAATGCCCCTGTGACCCAAAATTATGATGGAAACAAAAACAATATTAAATTACCGAAACTCTCATTATTCTCAAAGATATTTACAGATATATGTAATTCACCATGTAATTTTTCCATTTAAAGAATTTATGAAAAGGAAGAAAATACATGAAACATGTTTAAAAGGGTTTTAGTTTTGATTCAATTATGTCTTTTTTTTAGGAGATGTATAAGCTCATGACTCAAATATAAGTCTCCTTAGGGAGATCCATACTGGTCACTTGTGAATCTTCAATCTGTCAATCACTTGCTTAAGATTTTACTCATAGCTGTCATGGTGACTGGGAACACTCTTCAAATCATCCATCCCACAGGAAGGATGAATCAATACTCTTCAAATCATCTACACCATAGGAGGGATGAATCATAAAAGCATAGTTGGAATCTGTATGAGCATCCACACAATTCCTCACAGGTAATCATTAATTGCAAACTCAATACAAATTTGCAGGGATGAATCAATACTCTTCAAATCATCTACACCAGAAGAGGGATGAATCATACACCACAAGAGGGATGAATCATAAAAGCATAGTTGGACTCTGTATGAGCATCCACACAATTCCACAGGTAATCATTAATTGCAAACTCAATACAAAGTTCTAGGCATGAATCAATACTCTTCAAATCATCTACACCACAGGAGGGATGAATCATAAAAGCATAGTTGGACTCTGTATGAGCATCCACACAATTCCTCATAGGTAATCATTAATTGCAAGCTCAATACAAAGTTGCAGGGATGAATCAATACTATTCAAATCATCTACATCACAGGAGGGATGAATCATAAAAGCATATTTGGACTCTGTATGAGCATCCACACAATTCCTCATGTTGTCTACAAACCAGCAACTCCCCTTGTTTCTGCAACTAAGCTTCTCAGTAACTGAAATAAGGATGTTGCTCAGAAAATTACCAACCCCTAGAACACTCACAGACATAGCAATACCCAAAATTTTCATAGTGTCTGGCATCTGATCATAAAATAACTCTTGCATTCCTACCATTACAAATACATCATCTATGCCAAATAGCATGTATTGTGGAAGCAGCAGAGAAATACTCAATGGAATTATTGCATGGGGCATATCTATCAGCCCATTATCCTTTGCTACTTTGATTCTTCTAATCTTTTTCAATGCAGCAACAATCATTGACATAGTGGAGAAAACATGCCAGTGCCTATTCTGTGAAGCAGAGTTATACCCTGTTCATTCCCTGTCAATTTTTCTGCAACTGGAACAAAGATGCGGTCATAGACGAGCACCAATAGAACAATAGATAGGCTAATAAAACATTGTAAGCTTGCAGGAGGGATTTGGAAGTGTGTTCCGATCTTTCTATCCATTGTGCTTCCCTGTTTTGTGAAAAATGTGAAATTTTGTGCATAGACAACCCCAAACATCAAACATGACATCCAAATTGGAAACAACCCAAGAACAACTTTCACCTCTTCAATGTCTTGGACTGTGCATAATCTCTAGTTATGGCTTGTTTTTCACTCATAGTCTAATTCATCTTTAATTGTTGCTCTGTCAAGAAACCTGAAAAACAAGAGTGAGGACATTCACACCAAATCTCTCAGTCATCTAAAACTGACCATAATAGGGTACACCCAACTAGAAGCAACATTGAAAAGACTAAAATTTAACTGAAAAAGGACTTACTAACTCATTACACTGTATCCATGTTCAGCAGGTAGCAGTATCTTCTTGTATATTCCTAAAGCATAAATTTTCAGTCTGTCCTTCCTACAAAAATATTGTTTCAACTACCAAGAGCTTCAGCATTTCTCTTGTCACATGGAAAATTCACTGACTCCATTAAATTCAATTTGCAGCATTAGGCAACTTTAGAAAGGTCCAGTAATTTTAGTGGCAACTATTTACTGTACTTTTGTACTAATAAATGTAAAATAACTAATTTTGAACTAGTAAGGACAAGAGAGCGTTTACCTAAACTTATCAATAGACAAATACTGTCTGCTTGATCCAGACTTCAAAACTTCTCTTTCCTCAATGACAGCTACTTTATTTAAAATGTTCCACTTATGAATCGTTGCAACAAGGACATGGGCTATTCGAGTGAGAGGATTACCACCAGGCAGTTTATGCCTGTAAAATCTTGTCCCACACATGAAATTAAAAGGAAAAGCATCTTTTATCCATATAATAGTGTGTTCTTCATATTTACTGTTATCGTGATATGCAGAAAATATAAATGTAGATAGCAGTTTCTCACTCCAAAATGATGTGGCATTTCTAGAGTCAGGTCTGTGATTCAAATTTTGTCTTCCGAAATTGTGTTATGAGACCCCAGTCTTGCCAGTCAAAACAAAGTTATGTTCACCAAGTCTTTCATTATAATTATGACCTTATGGAATGCAAGCAAAATCTCCAGGAGATTCATACCTTGCTAATCTTCAGCTTGTTGAACATGTCCTGCAGCACTTTGTAATTTTGAATCATATCGTACTCTGTCTTTGCATCAAATTTTACCTGCAACATAAGCCAAAAAAACTTTATGTGCTAAACAGCTTGTGATATCAAATCAAATGAAAGATTGTCAAAGGTTTAAGAATAGAGACCTTGTGCATGGGAACCACACCAGGATGTACAGCATCCATAAGTTGATAGTGAACAGCTCCAGATGCATCCTGATAGAAAATCGAATGAGTCATTTTTTATTCTCTATGCAAATATCAGAAAAGTAGGAAATGTAATGGGTCTTTGCATGCTTCACAGAATAGATCAGACATAACGTCGGCCCATTTTTTTAATAATCCTATTCTGCTTCCAATTCCATTCATAGTGATCCCAGCGACTCGGTACACTTTTCAAATCACCCTACCAAAAGGATGAAACAAAGGCACTCAAAAAACTAGGGATAAGCTGTAAAGACCCCATTACTCTGTTGCCGCAAAGCCCTAAAGAGCGAGCAACCCTAGTCCCAAGAACTGTTTAAACCAAGATCACCAAGAGTTCTGCACTGCCCTCCCAAAACCCAGAAATGCAAATAAAAGAACAAAATAAAGTGACAAGACGGATCTCATTTTCTTAATAGGAAATCAAGAAAACAAAATCAACATTGGGCATCTACCCATTTTTACCCAAGCTCTAATACAGAAAACAGAAATGCTTTTGAGCACTCTTCAGAGTATTGGACCTTAAGCACTCTGCATCTCCTCAAGGTAACCGTAAACCACACTACTAAAAAAATGGCGGCCCTAAATATTCAAAAAACAAATGACCCTCTTACATAGATAAAAGAACAACCAAATGGGTGCCCACATTTGTTTCCAAACAAGCCTTTTCTTCGCATAACTCGAAATCCAGGGGGAAAATGGAGAACAGAAAGCAAGTGAGCTCCTTGAAGTTATTTGTCCATATGTTAAAACTTGTAAAGAAGATTAAGATGAGAATGCATGCTTACCTCTTCAACTTTGTTGAGAGAGAGTTGAAGAGTGGTGTTGATCCATGGAAGGAGCTCGTAGGCACCTACCAGGTAAGGCTTGGAGGACTGGTGAACAACGCTAGCAAAAATGTTGAATAAAACATACCCCAACATATTGGATATTTAAATAGTTAAAAAAAACCCTAGTTACCGCTAATATACCCCCAATATATTGATTTTTAATTTTTTTATTTTAACCCCCCCAATATGAACGGACGTGATATCATATTGGTCCCTAGGTGACGCCCCCGTGGACAAGATAAGATACTATAATGACTAAAATGAGAATATCTTCTTCCTATATGTAGGAGACAAAGGTGTACAATAACAACTAATAGACCCACTAATAGACCCAAGCCAACATAAATAATATATAATGCACCACAATATAGGGATTAATGTGCCACACTATATGGGGTAATGTGCCATCATTAAGGGACTAACATGGGCTAACTATTGCAATTAATTAATGCACATTGAATTATGATGCACCGACATTACTGTGCACTGCCTCATCTCAAGCATTCTTACACACCCTCTGTTCCTACATAGTACACACTGTCTCAAACATCCATACACTGCCAAACATGGATAAATTTAAGAACACCCCCAAAATTTATATGTATAATAAATGGGCGAATATCCTTAATATATAGGAAAATATGAAGGCTATTTTATCAATAATATAATATGTATATATAATATTTTGGCTAATTTTCATTCTATTATATAATCTTGTAAAATATTGTCAATATTTCACTAAACTATAAGATATTGTAAAATCTTGGTGAATATTTCAGTGAATTATAAATATTGTAAAAACTTAGCAAATCTTTCATCAAATTATAAAATCTTGTAATGTCTTGGTGCATCTTTTGCTAGGAAGACTCAACTTTTTATTTTACAGATTACTAATGTAGTGCAATAGAAGAACATATAATAGAGCTCGAAGCTATAAACTCCTAGACCCTCAAATGAACAAATGTATGAATGAGGATAGGAGGTATTTATTTATACATTTCAGAAGCAGTATTGGGCCACTCACAACTAGAGGTGCTGGTGAAGGACAAATCCACTAACTAGATTCAAGGAAAGTAGACGAAAGTGGGGACACCACTTTTTATCTCGTCCCTTAATGATCCAATGGACATGTGGGGACCCAAATCTTTACATACTGACAAACTGATAGAACTGAACACTTTACAGTGTGGAGTGATTATGCACCCACGAACCATTATTACAATATGGACAATTATCAAGACTCACAACCTTAATATAATGTATGAATTCCCAATTAGCTTTTTTCTAAATATCTCATTTTTAATCCACACTTTAAAAAAAATAACCTACATATCTGTTTATAGATTCAAATTCCACTTTTTCCTTTCTTTTGTTGACAAACAAAATGTGAATTATGTCATTTGATTTAGAATTTTTAGAGTTATATAAGAACTTGCAATGGTTATTAGAAATAAGAACATGCTAACATGAATAGAAATCACATTAATGCATAATCATGCATATCATTAGAACTACTCTGTTAAAGACTACTTTTTCTTAGATAAACTGAGGAGGTGTTTGTATCTGTGTCCTTGAAATTTTTGAAAGCATGCAAAATGCGGTAAAATTGTTTCAATCACCCTCATCAAATGCAAAAGACTAGATATCAAATAGCATAAAGTCTACATATCATGTTCAACATGCCTTATACATATTATGTACAATCATGATGGAAATGAAGTATCGTGGTCCAACTAAATCATATATTTGACATACATAACTAGATCCATTTTTGGATGATGATAGCAATTACACACAAAAAAATCACCAAAAAATATTTTAATTTTGAATGACCCTTACCAAAAACAAAATATCATAAAACAAGTACCGAACCCAACTAATTTAGGTTGCAAATAAAATTGAATAACTTTGCAATAAAAATAAAAAAATATATCAATCATAGACTTGTCAATCCAAATAAAAGAATCTACCATTACACTTTGGATAACTATACAAAGAGACATCCAAAATAATGAACATTCCATTATAGGCTTGAAATTATAATCAGTGTGCATTCATCTATATTACAAACATCCCAAACATCGACAATAATAGACATAAATTATGAACATATACACTCCCATTAACGCATTATATCCAATAATAAATCCAATAATAATTGCAGAACAAGATCCTAATAAAATCACATTTTAAACGTATGGGTCAAATTCAGTTTCAATATATAAAAACCATGTGTTGTCTCTCCATCAAGAGTAGGATCCACTAACGGCATAGAAATGTCATTCGATAGTTTAAACATGACAATGCATAAGATAAATTATATATTTTGATCTCTATAACACTTTAACAAAACCAATAATCCTAGGATAGAATAAAACCCTAATAACACCGAATGATCCGTAAGAATCAAGAGTGCCCTAGAATTCAAAAGACCTCAAAAGCATGATAAAAGGTAAATTTACAATATAATAATCTATTGTAACTATGGATAAAAAGCATAAAAAGTTTTATAAAAAACATACCATACTAATTATTGGATTAAAAGTGTGACATGAGTTTGTATTCTCTGGTAAATTGCATGTGCAACTTGCCCCTTAAATATTTGAACTTTCAGCAATGGAGATAGTATGCGAAGATTAAAATGTAGAGAAAACTAAGAATGAAAAGTGGGATCGCATGAACCAAAACCTTCACTGTGCAAGCGCAATACGATTTAGGTGAACCAAGAATCATTGTAGCATTTATATAGAAAACAATAGCCCCTGTTTTCCCCTTGAATATTGAAAATCAAGGGTTGAAAGAAGGTATCACATGAAATTGACTAAAAATACAAGAAAATGCAACCATATGCCTAAATTACGAGGAAAATGGAGGGCGAATGGAGGGAGAAATAACCCTTGGGAGCCTCCATTAATGAAAATAAGGGATGAAAGAGTGATTTCACTAGAGTTTCTCTAGAAACTGGGGGCAAAAGATAGATTGGAGGGAAATTTTACTAGGACAAAAATAGTTTTTTTCATTTTCCTCATTAATATATGAGAGGCTATTCTTTTTGGATTAATTCTTTTTCTAATAAGTATTGAGTGAATATATTTTAGCTAAAAAAACCCTTTCCATATAATAAAATACCCCACTAAATTTTTGTACAACCCCCTTAATATAGCCCACGGGCTATATATAACCGCTAAAATTATCCATGAGAAAACACTCTAACTAAAACCTTTTCGATCTGAGAGCTCTGAGATCTTTTTGTTTACTAATACAAAATACAAACCATACTTGTAGTACATTTCTACCTGTGAGGTACACAATATGTTACTATTTCCCAATATGCAAGTACAAAAAATATATAAATAATTTTTACATAGTCATAATTTATATCTAAAATCTATTATTGCACCGAGAGGCGCTCTACAGCCCAGTATGGGGGATAAATTGTAATGTTAAGTAACATTACGTAACATTACTCATATAAATATCGGCGATAAAAATAAAATTTTTAATTATCCTCCAAAATAAATGTCGGCCACAAAAACTACCTAATATGTGGTAGATGTTGTAATGTTCCTACTTAACAAAACAATAAAAAATCAAAAATTTCTCTATCCACTAACAAAATGTGGGTAGAAAAACAACCCAATATGGAGGAGATGTTATAATGTTCCTACTTAAGAAAATAATAAAAAATAAAAAATTGAATTATCCGCAAAAAAAATGTTGGTTGTGCACATCGTTTTAAAACCATGTGCAAGGCCTCGTAAACAACCCATGGCTTTATTGTACATGGTTTAGAAGGACCTTGGAAATGGTTTTAAAACCATGTGCAAGGCCTCCTAAACAACCCATGGTTTTATTGTACATGGTTTAGGAGGTGGTTGCAAATGGTTTTAAGACCATATGCAAGGTTTTAGGAGGGCCTTGAGCATGGTTTTTAAAACCATGCATGGGGGAGATGTTGTAACGTTCTTTCCTAACAAAATAAAAACTAATAAAAAATATTATATGTCGGTCATAAATAGTATTTAATATTAATAATAAACATATTATATGTCTACCTTAAATAAAAAGATGTGTCTTTTGGTGTGAATCACACCAAAGATGATAGTTGAGTGCAATACTTAAGAAGAGGTTTGCACCTCCAAAGATTTGATCCCTCTTGGCGCTTGATAGAGCCTAGGATTTGGATCTATGCTGGTATACTTTAATATTATGTTTAATTTATTGAGTGTATCTTTCCATGTTTCAAAGAGGCCTCTGAAATCTCTATGCCAAGCACACTTAACTTTGTCATTGTGCCGAGAGGCACTTTACAGCCCAGTATGGGGGAGATATTGTAACGTTTCTCATGTAACATTCCTCTTGTAAATGTCGGCCATAAAAAAATTAAAAAAATTTAATTATTCTCCAAAATAAATGTCGGCCACAAAAACAACACAATATGGGGCAGATGTTGTAATGTTCTTACTTAACAAAATAATTAAAAATTAAAAATTTAATTATCCACAAAAAAAATGTTGGTCGTGCACATGGTTTTAAAATCATGTGCAAGACCTCCTAAACAACCCATGGTTTTATTGTATGGGAAGATGTTATAATGTTCCTACTTTGCAAAATAATAAAAAATAAAAAATTGAATTATCCGCAAAAAAAATGTTGGCCGTGCACATGGTTTGAAAACCATGCGCAAGGCCTCCTAAACAACCCATGGTTTTATTGTATATGGTCTTGCAAATGGTTTTAAAACCATGTGCAAGGCCTCCTAAAAAACCCATGGTTTTATTGTACATGGTTTAGGAGGTCGTTGCAATTGGTTTTAAGACCATGTGCACGGCCTCCTAAACAACCCATGGTTTTAGGTGAGCCTTGTACATGGTTTTAAAACTATGTATGGGGGAGATGTTGTAATGTTCTTTCCTAACAAAATAAAAAAATAATATAAAATATTATATGTCGGTCATAAATAGCATTAAATATTAATAATAAAAATATTATATGTCGAACCTTAAATAAAAAGATCTATGCTTTGGTCCCAATCACACCAAAGCTGATAGTTGAATGCAATACTTAAGAAGAGGTTTGCACCTCCAAAAATTTGATCCCTCTCAACGCCTGATAGAGCCTAGGATTTGGATCTATGCTGGTTACGTCAATTTAACGTTTATGAGGTCGAAAGTAACACGCCTCACAATGCTTCACACACGCCCCTAAATTCTTCATATAGCTATTAAAAAAACTTTGTTTTAATTTTAATATTATTAAACATTAACTTGTTTGCTTGGAGAGTTGGCTATGTAATTGATTCCTCCTTGAGTGCATTATTGGTTGGCCTATAGCTAGAATATGCCTTTGTTGTATGCTGGTGTAGGATTATAGCTTGTGCTCTCTTTTTCCAAACTAATAACCATCTAGTTATATTTAGAAAATATAATTTATTTTTTAATTATTTAAATATTAAAACATATTATTAAATCCTCGTGACTAGCAGGGTTTTGATTGGCTAACAAACCATGAACCAAGGGTATCTGATCCGTTAAAATCACCCAGGGATCGCACCTAGCCTGGGCCGCACCAACCCTTAACATGGTTGGATTTTTTTATATTCGACAGGATTAGAACCAATGACTTTTTAGCTTAAATAGCACCTTAACCATACCCCGCCACCAACTATTCTACATCTCATGGATGTGAAAATTTCAAATTTATTTTCTATAGTTTTCTATTATTTCCACAATGCAAAATTGCAATGAAAAAATTATTCTAAAAATCCACTTTAAAACAATAATCATATTAGTAAAATAGGCTAAATCGTGCAGAGACTGAGAAAAGTGCTCTGAAATATGCTTGCCTCCTTGGAGGCAATGGAAGCATAGCAAAATGTGTGCGGCTGGTTGTCTATCTCATGAACATGGATCTTTTGTAAGATTAAATAGCTTTCGCGATATGATATCAAGCTTCTTCAATGCCGAATTCATTAACCAGTAGCGGGTTGGGTATAATTTGTTGATGGAAGTCCAAGGCATAAGATCTAGTTTATTAAAACTTTATTATATAACAAGAGTCACTTAGTGGTAATGTACCTGCGTTATTAAAACTATTGAATCAAAACATGAAAGAAAAATGATATAACTAAAATCATAAACTTTAAACATATTAATATAAATTTATTTTTTGACAATTCAAAAAACTTGCTTATAAAGTTAAAGAAGCATCCTAAATAAATTTATAAATTTATGTTAGTTGTTGTTTATATGTATGTGGTTTATGTTAATCATAATGTATATGAAGTATTATTTTATGTATTAATTAAAATTGAATTGATGATGATGATGGTTAACGTCCCTTAAGACAAAACTTTGGTCTATCAAACCTAAAGAAACGAATTATTTAGTTTGTTTTAAAGTTGTATTTCTATGCTCATAGAGCTTGGAGAGAAGTGTCTCGAGCTCACTATAATTTTGACAAGTTAAAAGTCTAGGAAGGTCGGGATTGCAACAAATATTATGAAACTAAGTTCTAATGTAGGTGTATACACAACATTCTAAGAGGAAGTGTTTTTCATCCTCAATGTTCATATTCTCACGGAGATGGAAGATCCTTTCTACCCATGGTGTTTTAGGAACTCCCCAACAACCAGTTTCAATATGAAGCTGATGAGAGTTCATTATCATCTTGTTTATATTAATTTTTTTCTTTGAACTAGTTAAAACCGAGAGATACTTTTGATCTTCTAGAGTAGGGTTGATGACTTCCTTATAATATCTTAATATTTTATGAACATTAGTGGAAAGAAAATAACGAGACTAAGGATTCTTAGATATTGAAACCACTAATTAATTTGGCATTCCTCATAACTTCATGGCATCTTCCTAAAGAAGAACTTGGAAGCCTCCATAATTTTAACTTTTTTTTGTCTTACTAGTAACATTTAACCTACCTCACTTATTGCGTTGAGAGGAGCTCTACACCTTAGTATGACAGATATCTTGTAACGTTTGTCGATATTATGTTGTAATGTTTGTTACTAACAAAATAATTAAAAATAAAATTTTAATTATCCGCTAAAATTAATGTCGGCCACAAAAACAACGTAATATGGGGGAGATGTTGTAATGTTCCTACCTAATAAAACAATAAAAAATTAAAAAATTAAAAATGCGCAAAACAATGTCAGTCAGAAAAACAACACAATATGGGGGAGATGTTGCAATGTTCCTACCTAACAAAATAATTAAAAATTAAAAATTGAATTATCTGCAAAACAAATGTTGGCATTGTCCTAAACAACCCATGGTTTTATTGTACATGGTTTAGGAGGGCCTTGAAAATGGTTTGTGCAAGGCCTCCTAAACTACCAATGGTTTGATTGTACATGGTTTAGGAGGGCCTTGCAAATGGTTTTAAGACCATGTGCAAGGCCTCCTAAACAACCCATGGTTTTAGTAGTACCTTGCACATGGTTTTAGAACCATGTATGGGATAGATGTTGTAATGTTCGTTCCTAACAAAATAAAAAATAATAAAAAATATTATATGTCAGCCATAAATAATATTAAATAATAATAATAATAATATTATATGTGGACCATAAATAATATTAAATATTAATAATAAAAATATTATATGTCCACCTTAAATAAAAACCTGTCTTTTAGTTTGAATCAAATCAATAGCTTCTTGAGTGCAATACTTAATAAGAGTTTTGCACCTCGAAAGATTTGATCCATCTCGACGCTTGATAGAGCAAGCCTAGGATTTGGATCTATGCTGGTAATATTAGGTCATCTCATGGATGATCTCCATTAAACTATTATCACATTTTATTAAATATTAAATAGTATCACATGAGTATTCTAAACATGTTAGACATTAAAATCAAGTGATTAAAATATGTGGCTTATTTAATAAGGACCATTATTCATATTTTGAATATATTCTAAATATATTGATATCAAAATCTAATATGCATCTCTTATTAAAGACATTTATCCATAATTTGAATTAATAATTTTACTTAAATAAAATAATGTGAATTTTTACTTTGCATCAAATAAAATTAAAAATAAAAATATTATTATCCAAATGTAATTATTGGTAAATTAAATTTGATTCTATAACTTTTTTTTTTAACTAGGAGAATTCGCAAGTGGGATTGGGCTGGTGCCCCAAATTTGATTATATAACTAATTTTCACTAAAATTACAATAATTTTATCCTTTTTATTAATAATTTATATTTTTAAAATTATTTAAGTATTTAAATTTCCTTTTTATTAATAAATTTATATTTTTTTAAGTTATTTTAAGTATTTAAATTTTAATTATAAATGCTTAATAATATTTAATAATTTCATAAACACTATTAAAAAATTTACAATATTACATAATAATAAACCTATGATTTATATAAAATTATTCAAAAAATTAAATAATATGTAACATTTCAATAAACTTATGATCTATACAAAATTATTTAAAAAATTAAATAATATCTAATTTTTCGAACGTGAAAGATTAGATTTTTTCATTTTACTTTAGCCATCCATGTCAGACCAAAGATAAGATTCAAGATATTAATTGCCAATATAAGTACCCAATAAATGTTGTTGCAGACTCACAGGTCTTGCTTAAGCCTGGCCGCCAATGCCTAGGCACCAAAGCCCAAAGACTTACGTCATCAGAACAAGGCCAATCACTATTTAAAAGATTAGGATTTTTTCAAATTCAATTTAATACAAATTATTTCAACTTAAATAAACATTTGAAAAATAAAAATTTGAACACTGTACAGACAAAAAGTAATATAGCTACACGATTACTATATACTTTTTACGACATACATAATAACAAAGAATACACTTTGAATATATGACTGTTCATAACAAGCCATTTAATAGGCATTCATTTTTATATAAATAAAAATATATATATATTTATCACTTTAAAAAAATTATTTAATAGATATTTAATTTTACATTATGATTTTTTAAAATGTGTTAGTGAAGAAAATTAATTATCATATTAATATATAATAATAATAATAATAATAATAATATTAATCATATTTTATGTAACACAGTATTAGCATTTAATAGTTATGTGTTTTTAATTTATATTTATGAATAATACCTCTAGTAATATTGAAATTAACTATATTTATTTTTTACTAATGTGATAAATTAATAGATTTTGTACAAGTTTTATTTTATTAATAAAATGTGAATATTTAGATAGCGAAGTTAGGCAATCATTTGACATAACCGAAGTTTATGGTAGTAGGTAAATTTTCAACTATCTTTATGAATACAAGTGGTCATTCATGGGGGAGTTGGTTACTAGCTATTAAAGTCCTAGGAAAAAAGAAATGGAAAGCATGCTTAAGAAAAGAGAGGAAACAAGTGAGAAAAAAAATGAGAATAGAGAGTTGTCATAGAAAACATAAGGTGGTGTAGGATCTATGTTGAATAATGAGAAAATAATACAGAGTTGCTAATGAACATCCAAAAAATGTCAGGCTCTGAAATGGTGCTAGGTTTTTCCGTAATTAACTCTAATCAATAGAGTGGTGGCAACTTGAAAGCTTATAAAAGTGAATCATAATCTCAAGTTTTGGGGAAAGGGGTGGAATTCGTTGTATAGTAAAAGTGAAAAGGGTTTAGAGGTTCATAAGCCTAGATAGATCATGGTTATCTAATTTCTAATTTCGGGAAAAAATCAAATATATTTACTAATAATGTGAATCTTTACTCTATTCCTGAGAATGATTATGTTTTTAAATCTTAATAATATTTTTATGTCAATATAAATTAAGAATATAAACTAAACTCTCTCTAAGCATGGATGCATTTTCTTGTTATCATAAAAGTAATAATAATTATGGTGTATATTATTTCGCTTCAGCTATTACCCCAAGTATGCCCTATCAAAAATATTACTTTATATTTATTTTAAATAAATTGTACACGTTTATTAATCGAAGGGGCGGCTGTAAGATTTGTCGGATAGAAAACCCTATACACTTCAACCCCTAAACATTGGATAAATACCATATAATAAGATATTCAGTGAGCAAAATAGCAGAAGATTATCGTAAAGACAAATGTAGACTTATATTTCAAAAAAGAAAGCATGCTCAGTAACTAGGATTAAGACTCAGGGTTAATCAAGGATAATCTTTATTCCAAGCAGATATAAAATAAAATATTCAGCAGTGCATTAACTGAGCTAATTACATAAATTCGCATTTTATGCATAGTCAAAAGGTAATAATTTTATAAAGAGTAAACAAACTTGCATTCGACACTTCCATTCCAATATACAATTGCTGAACAAAATCTATAACGCGCAGTCACAAGTAAAAACTAAGCTGATTGGGTATAAAAAAATAAAAATAGATATAATATAATTTTAAAAGATATATATATATATATATTATAATCATGGTATTTTACAACTTTTTATATTAAATGTTAATTTTGAATTAATTTGATTTTATTTAATAAAAGAAAATATAGTTATCATAATGAAAACACAATATTAATGTGACATTTTAAATTTAAATAATAAAATCCCACTTAATAACATAGTTTATTATGAGAACAACATTCTCTAAACTATAGAGACTAAATATACCAATAACTTTTTTTTTTCAAGAAGAAAAAACCTGTCCTTGTTATTCAAGTTGAATCAAAAGACATTTTTACACACAGTAGCATAACTGCCCACCCGGGGATTCCCGTCAGGGGGAAAGGCACAAAATACCAAAAATCCCATCAGAATACTATCTCATCATGTAATGAGGACTGTCTGATCATTCACATCAATCGAGAGCCAATAAACTCTGTTCTGCATTCTAAAGAGGAACACTTACTAAAGAAATACAGCTGCAAAGCATGGGTGAAAGACCCAATCAGACCAGTAATGATCAAATAGAGTGTCCAGGGGATCCATAATGAGGGGAAGACCTCATAATACAAGCTCAAAAGAGCTGAATATAATCTCTAAAAACCAGATTATTCTCATCAAATTCCAAAAAGCAGCCTTTACCTTGGGGAAGACTAAGTGCCTTTTTAGAAAGTCAGTCAGCAGTCATGTTGTGCTCTCGATAGATGTGAGAGAACGACAGTTCCGGGAAGCTAGAGGCTAGCTTTTTAGTCTCCCTACACCAATGAACAAGTTCAGGTGGGGAGAGAGCAGCTGATCCCTTTGCCCAATTGATGATTACGAGAGAATCACCATATACCTGGGCAAGTGGGATCCCCATCATATGGGAAATATGCAATAGTGCCCAGAGACTGAGCAACTCTGCCTTGGTATTTGTGCCATGTCCCACCCCCAATGAAAATTCCAAATAGTGGGAGTCATTAAGAAAAATGCACAGTCCAGCACCAGCAATCCTGTTGTTGCATGCACCATCAAAAAAGCCACATGGAAAAGTCTTGACTGGAGAATGACCAATATTCCTTCTTCTATATTTCTTGATGACAGCCTTATGAACTGGTGAATGTACTGAAAGCAAAATCTGTTGAATGATGCTTTGTATATTCCTGTATTTTCCTTCAAAAACTGCCAGATTACGTGCTTTCCAGGTAAATATACCAATAACTTATGACTTAATAAACACCTAACCATCTATTTTTTATATTAAATGTTAATTTTGAATTAATTTGATTTTATTTAATGAAAGAAAATATAGTTATCATAATGAAAACACAACATTAATGTGACAATTTAAATTTAAATAATAAAATCTCACTTAATAACATAGTTTATTATGAGAACAACACTCTGTAAACTATATAAACTAAATATACCAATAACTTATGACTTAATAAAAACCTAACCATCTATTTTTTAAATAAATATATCTGAACAAAAACCAAAGGCATATGGCTCCAAACTCAAATGGTAAGTAAAATGGTAAGTGAAACCTACCCTTGAGATAATATTTATTTACGGATTATCCCTTATAACGATTCACACGTAGCAAGTGAAACGCACGAACGCTTAAGAGCAGATGGCCGATACAGCTGTATATATGTTTCAAAATCTTCCTTCTAATTTTAATTGCAACCCAATGTGTCTTCTCCCGGCTTCATTTCAATTAAATAAGAATTAAAATAATACATAATAAACGACGAAATCCATTTATTGACAATAAGTTCCGACAAAAACTATTAAACTTGAAGTATAATTTGATTCTTTTTAATATCGAAAATTATTGAAAGAAAAGGTATTTAAAATAAAAATATTTGATGAAAACCTAAAATATAAGTAATTCAAATCAATGATTATGACAAATCATTCAATTAAAGTATTTGTAATGCATCCATAAACATTATGGATAAGAAATAATGGAATATTATTAACTCCATTATAATAAGAAAATATTTACATCAAAATCATTCACTAATAATGTGAAATATAGTATAATATAATTTTGAAGACTCAAATTTAAAAAATATTTTAAAGTGTTTACTATGGATGTATGTTAATATAATTAATATTTTTAGAATAAAAATGAATAACAAAAAAATTTAAATCAAATTTCATTATTTTAAATTTGTGTGTGAACCACTAGTCCATTTTATAATGATTATGATGATGATGATGATGAAGTGCTCAAAAAGCTTGCCAAGAAGCTTTCCAAGCTCACTATAGTTTTGACAAGTTAGGAGGTTATTAAGGTTTGTATTGTAGCAAATACTATGAAACTCAGATCTAATGTGGGTGTAAGCAAGGCACTCTAAGAGAAAGTGATTTTCATCCTCAACGCTCATAGACTCACATAGATGGCAAACCCTTTCCGCCCATGGAGTTTTAGGAATAAACCAACGCCCTATTTCGCTATGGAGTTCATGAGAGTTCGTTCTAATCTTTGCTATATTAATTGTCTTCCGTGAGCTAGTTACTATCAAGAGATAATTCTGATCCTCCAAGTTGTGATTAATGACCTCCTTATATTATCTTAATTTTCTCTTAACCACTAAATTTTCCTCACACCAAAATTTCTCTTTAAACTTAGAAGTAATAATATTTTTTACATTGTTAATGTTTTGCAAAATGTCATTTTCATTAATGCCCCAATGGTTTAACCAAGCCATGGTATCTTTACACCAACACCTCTTGAGCAGTAGTTGGTTTTGAATTGAGTTTAAAGAAATGTTGAAAATTCTCTCGTTTCCCATGTTATTTATCTTATGCTTGTACATTAGGTATCTAGTCATAGCAATGCTCCTAATGGGGCAAAGACCCACTTGTATGAGGAGAATAGGATAAGACATATTTCTTTTAATTTTGAGGTTATAAGTTATAAACCGCTTCTGGATTTGGTCAATCTTCCTCCAAGATTCTCTAGAAATATTGCACCCCCATACTTCACAACCATACAAGATAATGGGGATGATAAGAGTTTACAATAGGAACTTATTTTTATCCTGCATGACCAAATTGGTTGATTTACAATTATTTTCAAGACCAAAATAAGCTTTCCACCCTCCATTAATCCTTTTCTCAATGTTATAGTTCCAATTGAGCTTCTAATGAATATCAATTCAGAGATACTAATAAGAAGTCACTTCCTCTAGATCTCTATTATCATAAATAAAATTTGCATAGGTGCCATTTCTTAGATTTTATAATCACGGTTTTTGTCTTGTCGATGTTAACAGTCATATCCATGTTAGAGCAAAAAAATTTAAGAATTCTTAATTGCGTATGGAGACCAGAAGGACACCTTTCCATAAGAACAATATCATCAGCATAAAGTAGGAGGATGAAAAATATCCTAGCTAAGATTGTAAAAAATATAGCATAGATTGCTGTGAAGAACGTCCTGCAATAAACAATGAGAATGCAAAAATATTGGAGCACAAAAGATATTTCATTGACCGCGGCGCACTTCGAGGGGGCAATCTCCTTTGAGCAAGATCAATACAAAATAACTCTTCGGTGCTTTCATTAGCTTCAACACATACTTATATACTAAGTCTAATCTAAACAACTATTACTCCACATGAATGTGGGATAATGCAACCTATTACTAGACGACTTAACAACTATTACTTACTCCCCATGAATGTGGGATAATACATCATACTAATGGGACGACTTACAAAGCATATGCGTCCGACAAAATAAAGAGGGGGGTTGACACAGGTTCTTAACATCCCCTCCCTCTTAAAAGAAACTTTGTCCTCAAAGCTTTAGATGTTGAAACTGCTGCTGAATTTGAAGGAGCGGTTCCCATGTAGCATCCTCTGGGTGCATGTCGTGCCACTGAATTAAGACCTCGGTGATGGCGCAGGAGTGAAGCTGATGAGTGCACTGATTGAGGATGGCCTCTGGTTCCAAAATGATGGATCGCTCTGTATCCAGCTCTGGTAAAACAGTTTGTGCTCTGATGTTGTTGCCAATCACTTTCTTGAGATAAGAGACATGAAAGACCGAGTGAATGCGAGAAGAAGGAGGAAGTTCCAATTTATAAGCAACAAACCCAATCTTTTGAAGAACTTTATATGGCCCATAGAACTTTGGAGCCAGCTTTTGATGCCCTTTGAGTTTCAGGGAGGATTGCTTGTAAGTCTACAAATGAAGAAAAACCATATCACCGACTTGAAAGATGCGCTCAGAATGGTGTTGATCGGCTTGCTGCTTCATGCAATTTCTGGCCATGTGAAGATTCTCTTGCAGAATGTGAAGAATCTGATCACGGTTGTGTAGAACCATGTCAACTGCCTGAACTGGTGAACTATGGGGGGTGTATGGAAGGAGCACTGGTGGTGGTTGCCGATAAATAGCTTCATATGGAGTCATTTTAGAGGCAGTATGGTAGGAATTATTGTACCACCATTCAGTGAGAGGGAACCACTTTTCCCATTGATGTTGTTGTTGAAGGGTGAAGCAACGAAGATAAGTTTCCAAGCATTTGTTGGTGACTTTAGTTTGACCATCTGTTTGTGGGTGATATCTTGAACTCATTTTCAGTTTGGTTCTAGTGAGGCGAAAGAGTTCGGTCCAAAAATGACTTGTGAAAGTTGCATCACGGTCTGAGACAATGGAAGAAGGGATGCCATGAAGACGGAATATCTGGTCCATGAAAATTTGTGCGACTGAGGAGGCAGTATATGGATGGTTGAGAGCACAAAAATGACTATATTTGGAGATTCGGTCAACCACAACCAATATTATGGTCTTCCCTTCATATTTAGGGATCCCGTCGATGAAATCCATCGAAATATCTGTCCAAATCCTTGTAGGGATGGGCAAGGGTTCGAGCAAGCGAGGGAGGAGTGTAGTTTCACCCTTGTGGCACTGGAAGGTATCACATTCAGTAACCATCTGTTGAATTTCCCATTTCATTCCCTTCCAAAAGAAGTTACATCGTGCCCCCTCATACGTTTTGAGCAACCCAGAGTGCCCTGTCGCTGGAGAAGCATGGAGTTCATAGAAGACAACTTAGTGAAGATCCGTGCCCTGGGGAAGCACCAAGTGACCCTTGTATCTTAGAGAAGAACCATCCCAAGAGTAATGCGGTACAAGAGAAGGATTACTGGACAACTATTGGATGATTTGAGATAAGGAAGAGTCATTGACACAGCCCTGTTGAACAGATTGTAACCAATTTGGAATAGGCATAGAAATAGTTGAAAGAGAAGCATGGTCACCAAATGTGCGGGAAAGAGCATCCGCCACAAGATTGTCCTTACCTTTCTTGTAAGTGATCTTGTAGTCATAACCCATGAGTTTGCTAACCCATTTTTGTTGTGCTTGGGATGGGAGACGTTGTTCCAAGAAATATTTTAGACTCTGGTGATTAGTCTTGATGTAGAAATGATTCCCTAAGAGGTATGGACACCATGTTTGTACAACATGCAAAATAGCCACCATTTCCTTCTCATATGTAGAGGCAGCTAAATTATTACCATATAGGGATTTGCTGATGAATGCAATGGGATGTTTGTCTTGGAGGAGGACAACACCAAGTCCATTGTCGCAAGCATCACTCTCAAGAGTGAAGGGCTTGGAAAAATCAGGCATAGCTAGAACAGGTGTGGTACACATAACTTGTTTCAGTTTCTCAAATGCACACTCAACAGCAGGTGTCCATGCAAAAGCATCCTTTTTCAGTAGAGCTGTTAATGGAGCTGCAATCTTTCCATAATCCTTGACAAACTTGCGGTAGTAGCCAGTAAGTCCCAAAATCCCACGAAGGTTCTTCAAGGTTTGAGGAGGTGGCCAATTTTGCATGGCATCAATTTTGGTAGGATCGACATAAACCCCTTGTGCTGAAACAATATGCTCGAAATACTCTACTTCCTTCTGCCCCGAAACACATTTAGATTGTTTGGCACAGAGATGATGATCGCAGATAGGGAAGTTAGGCAATCATTTTTATATAAATAAATATATTTATCACTTTAAAAAAATTATTTAATAGATATTTAATTTTACATAAGGAGTTTTAAAAAATTGTTAATCAAAAAAATTAATTATCATATTAATATAATTATAATAATAAAAATTTGAACGCTGTACAGACAAAAAGTAATATAGCTACACGATTACTATATACTTTTTACGAGATACATAATAACAAAGAATACACTTTGAATATATCACTGTTCATGACAGGCCATTCAATAGGCATTCATTTTTATACAAATAAAAATATATATATTTATGAGTTTAAATAATAATAACAAAGAATACACTTTGACTATATGATTGTTCACAACAAGCCATTTAATAGTCGTTCATTTTTATATAAATAAATATATATATTTATCACTTTAAAAAAATTATTTAATAGATATTTAATTTTAGATTATGAGTTTTAAAAATTTGTTAATGAAAAAAATTAATTATCTTATTAATATAATAATAATAAAAATATTAATCATATTTTTATGTAACACAATATTAACGTTTAATAGTTATGTGTTTTTACTTTTATATTTATGAATAATACCTCTAGTAATATTGAAATTAACTATATTTATTTTTTACTAATGTGATAAATTAATAGATTTTGTACAAGTTTTATTTTATTAATAAAATGTGAATATTTAGATAGGGAAGTTAGGCAATCATTTGACATAACCTAAGTTTATCGTAGTAGGTGAATTCTCAACTATCTTTATGAATACATGTGGTCGTTTATGGGGGGAGTTGGTTACTAGCTATTAAAGTCCTAGGAAAAAAGAAATGAAAAGCATGCTTAAGAAAAGAGAGGAAACAAGTTAGAAAAAAATGAGAATAGAGAGTTGTCATAGAAAACATAAGGTGGTGTAGGATCTATGTTAAATAATGAGAAAATAATATAGAGTTGCTAATGAACATCTAAAAGATGTCACGCTCTGAAGTGTTGCTAGGTTTTTCCATAATTAACTCTAATCAATAGAGTGGTGGCAAATTGAAAGCTTATAAAAGTGAATCATAATCTCAAGTTTTGGGGAAAGGGGTGGAATTCATTGTATAGTGAAAGTGAAAAGGGTTTAGAGGTTCATAAGCCTAAGTAGATCATGGTTATCTAATTTCTAATTTCAGCAAAAACTCAAATATGTTTACTAATTATCTGAATCTTTACTCTATTCATGAGAATGATTATGTTTTTAAGTCTTAATAATATTTTTATTTCTATATAGATTAAGAATATAAACTAAACTCTCTCTAAGCATGGACGCATTTTCTTGTTATCATCAAAGTAATAATAATTCTGGTGTATATTATTTGGCTTCAGCTATTACCCCAAGTATGCCCTATCAAAAATATTACTTTATAATTGTTTTAAATAAATTGTACACGTTTATTAATCGAAGGGGCGGCTGTAAGATTTGCCGGATAGAAAACCCTAGTTTATATTGTACGCTTCAAACCCTAAACATTGGGTAAATAACATATAATAAGATATTCAGTGAGCAAAATAGCAGAAAATTATCGTAAAGACAAATGTAGGTTTATATTTCAAAAAAGAAAGCATGCTCAGTAACTAGGATTAAAGAGTCGGGGTTAATCAAGGATAATCTTTATTCCAAGCAGATATAAAATAAAATATTCAGCAGTGCATTAACTGAGGTAATTACATAAATACGCATTTTATGCATAGTCAAAAGGTAATAATTTTATAAAGAGTAAACGAACTTGCATTCGACACTTCCATTCCAATATACAATTGCTGAACAAAATCTATAACGCGCAGTCACAAGTAAAAACTAAACTGATTGGGTATAAAAAATTAAAAATAGATATAATATAATTTTAAAATATATATATATATATATATTATAATCATGGTATTTTACAACTTCTTATATTAAATGTTAATTTTGAATTAATTTGATTTTATTTAATGAAAGAAAATATAGTTATCATAATGAAAACACAACATTAATGTGACAATTTAAATTTAAATAACAAAATCTCACTTAATAACATAGTTTATTATGAGAACAACATTCTGTAAACTATATAAACTAAATATACCAATAACGTATGACTTAATAAAAACCTAACCATCTATTTTTTAAACAAATATATCTAAACAAAAACCAAAGGCATATGTCTCCAAACTCAAATGGTAAGTAAAATGGTAAGTGAAACCTACCCTTGAGATAATATTTATTTACGGATTATCCCATATAACGATTCACACGTAGCAAGTGAAACGCACGAACGCTTAAGAGCAGATGGCCGATACAGCTGTATATATGTTTCAAAATCTTCTGTAACACCCCAGTTTTGACCCCGTTGCATTAGATGTATAGGATGTATATATTGTAAATGATCATGGTGTGGAGCTCAAGGCCAAGGCCCCACCATTGATTGGTTATGCTATGTTTCGAATTTAAATTGTCACCGACGGTGTATCGGGGCATGCGGCATAGATATTAAGATTGTCATCATGTACATATGCATATTTAATTAATGAACCTGACCAGCTATGCTCGCGGCAACTAAATTGAGAAGGGGCATGATTTTCACAAGGATAAGGGTGGGGAAATTGTCAAACCTTGAGCCATGAAGGAAAAACCCATGTGTCACCTTCCTTTGCTTATCCAACCACTACCATTAAGAATTGCTGCTGGTGGGTAAGGCAGTCATTGTTTTGGGAGTGGCGTGGCAGGACTGTAATTCCATGCCTACACGCACACTCCACCCACGGTTGACTTCACAATGGCAAGGAAAACCACTGCCATCATGCGAGCGGACTCACGATCGCCCTCTCTCCACGCTGGTGCTGAAACATTCTTGCCCCTTCAATTTCGCGTGATCTCCATTGTCTGTTCATCTTTTCGTTGCCTGTTTATCCTCTCACGCACAGGTATTTTCTGTGTTGTTGGTCTCACGCACCCTCCTCTACGCAGGCCTCATGATTTGCTGCTCATCCTCACACCGGAGCAGAAGTTTCTCACGCTCACGCACAGGATTTCCCTGGCTTTATTCACGCAGTCCTTTCCTCCACAGATTTGTGGATGTTGTGGCTATATATTCTTCCCACCGGCTAACTATGGGTTCTGTGCTATTGTTGCTCACGTACAGGTCGGGAGACTGTAAATTCCTTCCCAGCGGGTCTGTGTAAGTTTTTTTTCCAGTGACTGAAATTGTGTAAAACGTGTTGTCGTTCCTCATGTTTTGATTGTGCTGCTGTCACGTTCGGGACTGTTGTATTTCCCATGTCGTGAGTGGTGTTCACTCATTTCATTGGGACTGTATAATTCACTTGGGAGTATTTTCCCCTGTGACTGTGTTTATTGTTGCGCTTTGGGGCTGCTGTAGACTGTTGGGAGTCGTTTTCCCCATGTTGTGAGCTGTGCTCACTGTTTATTTTTTTGGGATTGTTGTTTTCCCACGTTCATTGATACGTTTGCTGGGAGTCGTTTTGGCCACGATAGGGCCAAGAACGACCCAGGAATTTTTTTTCCCTGTTAAGCTATGACAGTTGATTAATTTCCTACGTGCAATGGTTTGTCTCCGGACTGTGTAGGGAGCAGGGATGGGGGGCTTGGTTTGCTTGATAAACCTGGTGGCTGGAAACCACACAGACAGAGCTAGAGGGCTGACTTTTTTCTCCACAACCCATGAATAGGACTGGAAGGGAATACAGGGCCTGAGGGATTGTGTAGCAGAGAAGGGACTGATTCCTTGTGTTGGGTGTGTGTGGGTGTCTTAGAAGTTAGGCTAGTTCTGGTGTAGGTGTTCTTGGCTCGGTAATGAGCTCACCAGCTTAGCATTTAGCCTTTCCCAACTCCTTGATGGCTTGATAAACCCAACCGTGTTGGCTTGGCTGTGTTTTGTGTATCCTTGGCTATGTTTAAGACTGCTTGTTCGCTTATTCCTTGGAGAATCATGCCCGGCTCGGGGGTGGCAGCGCTGCTGAGAGATTAAGGAGCACGTTGGCCTATGGTTGGGTGGAATGTTGTAGCGATGTAGCTAGTTGCAGATTGACTTCTTCATAAGATAAGTGATCTTGCTCATTTTACTTTTGCAACCATATTTCTGTTAATGATTACGATGAACATGTTGAATGAATGTTGTATGAATGTGTGTGTTGTTTCCGCTGCATATGGTAAACAATTGCATCTGTGCATGTTCTAGTTTAAATCGTTTTATTTCAGCATTCTATTTTAGCAATTTTATGCCTTCACATGTTCATGGGGTGGGTAGCCCGGATGGTTAACGCCATGGTCACATCCTCTTTACCGGTCGGAAGGGTGGGGATGTGACAGTGTGGTATCAGAGCTCATGTTGCAGCATGGGCCTGAATGGACCACCAAGATGCAGTGACAGAGGCAATATTTCCTTCTGCCCAGTAGAAATCAGAATTTTATGACAGGAAAATTTCAGAAATTTCCTAAGTATGGAAATCATCGGATGGCTTAGGCCGAAGCCCATCCGATACATCGAAGGACTTATCAAGAAGCTCCTCTAATGCATTGGATAGCCTAGGCGGAAGTCCACTCGAAGAGGGACGGTCAGAAGGAATTTTCAAGAAAATTTGCCTAAGTGTTTGAACAGTCATCAGAACACTTAGTGGAACGGACTTCCGATGTAGCGGAAGAGATAGGAGGAAGCACGCCTGACGGTGGACGGTCAGAAGGAAAAACCGCAGAAAATTTTATAAGTGTTGGACGTCCATCGGAAGAAAATAGTTGTTCGAGCGTCCGCCGTTACAGACGGTTAAATGACTACGCGTCCGACGGATAAGGCCTCCGACCGCCGAAGCTGTAAAAGAAAGTTTAAAAATAGCGGCTATCGGAAGAAGATAGCTGATCAAGTGCTCACCGTTGTGGACGGCTAAAGGACTACGCGTCCGACGAATAAGGCCTCCGACCGCCGATGCCATCAAGAAGTTCAAATTTTTTTTCTAAGTATAGAAATCGTCGGCTATCGGAAGGAGATAGAGGTTCATACGCCCACCGTTGCAGAAGTCCAGAGCACTAGACTTCTGACGAGAAAAGACTGCCGATGCCGATCGGGTCATGCCATACCAGATTGCGCCATCGATCGGAAGAAGATTGAAGATCATGTTCCATTGTTGCAGCTGCTGATGGAACTATTTCACCGCCGAAAAGAGGAAAGTTGAGCCGATTAAGCAGTGAAGAGGAAGACAAAAGGGAAAATTTCAAAAAAAATTCTAAGTTTAGGAGTCGTTAGCCATCGACGATGGTTAGTGGATTGAACATCCGCCATTGCGGCTGTCTAATAGACTATCCTTTCGAAGGATAGTGGATCTGATCGCCAATGAAAGGGAAGTTGAAAATTTTGTTTAAGTATTGGGATCATCGAAAGGCGTTAGCTGAAGCCAGCCGATGCGTCAGCTTAGTTAGTCAGAAGGACTTCCGATAACGCTAGAGGAGAAAACGCGAAGGGAGTCAAAGAGAAAATTTCCACCGAAATTTTTTCTAAGTATAGGAATCGTTGGAAAGTGTTGGTCGTCAGTGCAGGATAGAGGAAGGAAGAGCCGCAGTTGCGGTGGGGATATTTTGAAGGCTGCCGATATATCGAAAGAAAATAGAATATGAGGTTGCCGATGCGGCGGCAGAAGGAAAAAAAAAATTCGAAAAAGAGAAAAACGTCGGAAAACTTTAGAAGATTGGACAGCCAATGCGTCAGAAAAATTTAATTGTTTGGTCTGTCGATACAGCGGAAAAATTTAGTTGTTTCAATCACCGATACAGCGGAAGAAATTATTTGCTTCGACAGTTGATACAGTGGAAGAAATTAGTGGTTTTGACTGCCGAAACGTCGGATCAATAGTGGAAATGAGAGCCGATTTTGCATAAGGAAAATTTGAGTTTTCCATGATATTTCCACTATTTTTCAGTGGGATTTTTAGCTGTTTTTCAGTGGATTTTCAGAGTTGAAAATGAGAAAAGTGGCAGCGATTTCATGCGCTAGATTGCGTGAAAAACATAGATTTACAAGAAAAATTGTATTATGATTTTTCCAAGAGAAGGTAAGCAATGTTGGTTTATGTCAATGTTATGCATCTAACAGTTGTGTTACTAACATGTTTGCAGAGTCATAGTCACCTTCAAGGGCAGTATTCTAGGTAGTGCATTTTGATAAATAAGTGGTGGTTCAGTTATGAGAACCCATGACGGATATGATGCTCGGGATTCCTACGAGCGAGCAAAAGATGCCATGGGAGAAAATGTTCGTAATAGAAATGATGACATTGAGTCTAATGGAAGGAGATTCCAAGAGACACCGTCAGATGTTACAGTCACCATGAGAAGCCTGATCAAAGCCCAGGAAGAGCAGCATCAATTGAATGCTGCTATGTTGCAGAGTTTGATAGACTTACATAGAAAGATAGACTCTGGACGAGGTACAACAAGACCAGAAGACAATAAGAGCAGTACTAGGAGAAGGAGAAGGACTTCTAGTGGATCATCTAATTATGAAGAATCCAGCGGGGATTCAAGTTCTTCTTCTCATAAAAGGAAAAGAAGGAGACACCATAGGGATCGCTCTCGAGATGAATTTAAGAAAGCTAAACTTCCTACATTTGATGGTGAGGTAAAGACTGGACAAGAGGCTGAAGCTTGGCTTCTTGGGATAAAGAAGTACTTTCAAGTGCATGATTATTTAGGAAACATGAAGGCAAGAGTTTCCATATTCAATCTGAATGGAAGAGCATCCATTTGGTGGGAACACTTCAAGAAAGTAAAGAGAATTAGTGAAAGGAGACTCAAGTGGAAGCAGTTCAAGAAGTATTTCAAGCAGAAATACCTCTCTGACAGGTATTAAGATGACAAGATTAAGGAGATCCATGAGCTGAGATTGGGACAGCTAACCATGGAAGAATATGCAAATAAGTTTTTGGAGCTGTTGAGATATGTCAGGTACATTAGAGATGAAAAAGTGAAGGTCCAGCATTTTCTGAGTGGATTACCTCAGTCTTACAAGGATAAAATTGAGTTTTATGAACCTAGAACTCTTGAAGAAGCAATCAGGAAGGCTAAGTATTGATATGAGCAAAGCAAAGGTAAACCTGATTACCATAAGGCATGGAAGGACAAGAATAATGAGAAGTTTGACCAGAGAAAGAAAAGTTTCAATATTTCTAACTTCAAGAATAAGCAAAAGCAGCCATCCCAAGCTGCGAGTAAGCCAGTTGGAGTGACAGGAGAAAAACCTAAAGATCCACAACAGAATAGAGGACCACTTCAATGTTGGAAATGTGGAGGACCCCACATGTGCAGGAATTGTCCACTCGAGAATGAGAGTGCAAGGCCAGCTTATAATGTTCAAGAAGCAGAAACAGTGGGTCAAGTAGCAAGGGCAATCCCTAGTATTTATGCAGCACTGGAGGACCACCAGGCAGATCACCAGTCAACTATGGTTGAAGTAGCATGTAAGATTGTTGAGCAATCTGTTTCTATTTTGATTGACCCTGGTTCTACGCACAGTTACATTACTCCTAGAGTAGTGGAGATTTGTGCTTTTAAGAAGGTAAAGCATAGGAAGTCTTGGTTAGTTCAACTAGCCACTGGAACTAAGAGAAAGGTCAGTGAAGTGGTAGAGAAATGTCCATTGGTCATGAATGGTTGGTCACTTGTGTAGATCAGAATGTTCTACCGCTTGGTTCCTATGATGTTCTCATTGGAATGGATTGGCTAGAAGCTCACAGAATGAAGCTTGACTGTTACCATAAGACTTTCGAATGCAGGAATGAAGAAGGGAATCTAGTAGTTGTGAAAGGTATTCCAAAGGTGATTTCGGTATGACAGGTTTCAACAATGCAGTTAAAGAAGTTCTGTAGGAAGGGTTGCCAGTTGTATGCAGCTCATATTTTGGAGGAAATGGGAGATGAAACTCCTAGGTTGGAGGACTATCAAGTGTTACAGGAATTCAGGGATGTCTTTCCTGATGAGATTCCAGGGCTTCCTCCAAAGAGGGACATTGACTTCACTATTGAACTCGTGCTAGGAGCAGCACGAGTGTCCAAGGTGCCCTACAGGATGAGTATCCCGGAGATGCTAGAATTGAAGATGCAAATGCAAGAGTTGTTGGAAAAGAAGTATATCCGACCGAGTGTGTCTCCTTGAGGAGCACCAGTTCTATTTGTAAAGAAGAAAGATGGTACACTCAGGTTATGTATTGATTACAGACAGTTGAACAAGGTTATTGTGAAGAATAAATATCCTTTTCCTAGGATTGATGACCTCTCTGATCAAATGAGGGGAGCAAGGGTAGTTTCCAAGATTGACTTGAGGTCTGGTTACCATCAGGTGAGAATCAAGGATGAAGACATTCATAAGACAACCTTCAGGACAAGGTATGGGCATTATGAGTTTGTAGTGGTACCATTTGCTCTCACAAATGCACCAGCTACATTTATGTGCCTTATGAATAGTGTCTACAGCATGTATTTGGACAAATTTGTTCTTCTTTTCCTTGATGACATTCTTGTTTATTCTAAGAATGAGGAAGAGCATGAAGAGCATTTGAGATTGACATTGAAATTGCTTAGGGAGCATCGGTTGTATGCGAAATTGAGCAAGTGTGACTTCTATCAAGATAGAATTCATTATTTGGGTCACATTATCTTTGAAGAGGGTATATCTGTGGACCCTGAAAAGATTGAAGCCATTATGAATTGGCCTACTCCAAGAAATGTGACAGATGTAAGATCTTTTATGGTACTTGCAGGATATTACAGGAGATTCATTGAAGGATTCTCCAAAGTTGCACATGCCATCACTTCTTTGTAAAAGAAGGGGATGAAGTTCGAATGGACGTCGAGGTGTGAAGAAAGTTTTCAGCAGTTGAAGGATCTTCTCACCAGTGCACCAGTATTGAAGGTTGTCGATCCAGAGAAAGATTTTGTGGTGTGTACCGATGCATGCGAACAAGGGCTTGGAGGAGTCCTTATGCAGGACAACCATGTGATATGTTTGAGTCAAGAAAGCTGAAGGAACACGAGAAGAACTATGCCACTCATGATCTAGAGCTTGCAGCCATAGTACATGCTCTTAAGATGTGGAGGCATTACTTGATGGGCAAGAGATTTGAGCTCTGAATAGATCATTATGGACTAAATTATTTGTTTGATCAGCCTACTCTGAATGCTAGGCAAGCAAGATGGCTGGAATTTTTATGTGATTTTGATTTTGAAATCAAGCACATAAAGGGAAAGGAAAATAAGGTAGCTGATGCACTCAGCAAGAAGGTGCAAGAAATGCATGTAGCATCTCTTAGTATTTGCCAATCAAATTTGAGGCAGCAGATTGTTAGTCATGTTGCTGGAGATGAATTGTATGAGCAGGTAAAAGACAAATTGCAGCAGCAAATTCTTGAGAAGAGATATGAGGGATATAAATTGGAAGAAGATGGACTTATCACTTATAAAGGTAGAATTTATGTTCCAGATGTAGCATATTTGAGGAGAGTTGTCATGGATGAAATCCATCAAGCTCCATATTCTAGTCACCCAGGATATCAGAAGACAATTGCTACAGCTAGAAAGCAGTACTTTTGGCCAGGAATGAAAAGGGATATGGCTGAGTACATTTCCAGGTGTATGAAATGTCAGCAGGTAAAGGTTGAGCATCAACATCCAGTAGGTTTGTTGCAACCTTTGCCAGTTCCGGAATGGAAATGTGAAGTTATTTCCATGGATTTTATTACAGGATTGCCGATGACTTGGAGACAACATGATTCCATCATGGTTGTGGTGGACAAGTTGACAAAGGCAACACATTTTATACCGGTCAAGTCTACGCATAAGACGGATGACATTGCAAAGATATTCATGAGGAGATATTCAAATTGCATGGATTGCCGAAGGCAATAGTCTCTGACAGAGATGTCAAGTTCACATCCAACTTTTGGAAGGGGTTGTTTGCAAATTTGGGTACAAAGCTTAACTTCAGCACTGCATACCATCCTCAAATAGATGGGCAGATAGAGAGAGTTAATGAGGTGCTTGAAGACATGCTTCGCATGTATGTGATATACAAACCGACCAAGTGGGAATATTACTTGCACTTGGTAGAGTTTCCTTATAACAATGGACAGCAACCATCCTTGGGGATGAGTCTGTATGAAGCTTTGTATGTAAGAAGGTGTAGGAAACTAGTGACTTGGGACAATCCAGTGAACAAGATTATGCTTGGACCAGAATTGCTCAGGGAAATGGAGCAAGAGGTTGTAAAGATCTGGCAGAAGCTGGAAGTAGCACATGACAGACAGAAAAGCTATGCGGATAAGCATAGGATGAACAGGGATTTCATTGTTGGGGATCATGTTTACCTCAGAGTGAGGGCAAGGAAGAGTTCCTTGAAGCTTGGAAGTTGTGCCAAGTTGTCACCTAGATATTGTGGGCCGTTTGAAGTGCTTGAAAGAATAGGGTCAGTTGCATATAGACTTCCATTGCCTGCTAGTACTAGAGCTCATAATGTTTTTCATGTTTCTTTGCTTAAGAGATATGTACATGATCCTAACCATGTGATAAATTGGGATTTGATTCAGGTGGAACCCGAGGGAAAGTTCCGAATCGAGCCAATGCGCATCCTCGATAGGAAGGTCACAATGCTCTGGAACCAAGCCATAGGTCAGGTAAAGGTGCAATGGGAGCACTACGGACCTGAAGAGGCTATGTGGGAGCTAGAGGATGCCATGCGATTGGCACATCCATTTTTGTTCAATTTTGCGGAACACTAAGGCGATACCAGTGTAGCATTTTGTTCAATTTTGTAAGCACTGAGGACAGTGCTATTGAAGGGGGAGGGGAATGTAACACCCTGGTTTTGACCCTGTTGCATTAGATGTATATGATGTATATATTGTAAATGATCATGGTGTGAAGCTCAAGGCCAAGGCCCCACCATTGATTGGTTATGCTATGTTTCGGATTTAAATTGTCATTGATGGTGTATCGGGGCATGCGGCATAGATATTAAGCTTGTCATCATGTACATATGCATATCTAATTAATAAACCCAACCATCTATGCTCGCGGCAACTAAATTGAGAAGGGGCGTGCTTTTCACAAGGATAAGGGTGGGGAAATTGTCAAACCTTGAGCCATGAAGGAAAAACCCATCTGTCACCATCCTTTGCTTATCCAACCACTACCATTAAGAATTGATGCTGGTGGTTAAGGCAGTTATTGTTTTGGGAGTGGGGTGGCAAGACTGTCAGTCCATGCCTACATGCACACTTCGCCCATGGTTGACTTCACAATGGCAAGGAAAACCACTGCCATCATGCGAGTGGACTCACAATCGCCCTCTCTCCACGTCGGTGCTAAAACATTCTTTCCCCTTCAATTTCACATGATCTCCATTGTCTGTTCATCTTTCGGTTTCCTGTTTATCCTCTCACGCACAGGTATTTTCTTTGTTGTTGGTCTCACACACCCTCCTCTACGCAAGCCTCATGATTTGCTGCTCATCCTCACGTAGGAGCGGAAGTTACTCATGCTCACGTACATGATTTCCCCGTCTTTATTCACGCAGTCCTTTCCTCCATGGATTTGTGGATGGTGTGGCTGTATATTCTTCCCATCGGCTGACTGTGGGATCTGCGCTGTTGTTGCTCACCCACAGGTCGGGAGACTATAAATTCCTTCCCAGCAGGTCTGTGTAAGTTTTTTTTCCAGTTACTGAAATTGTGTAAAACGTGCTGTCGTTCCTCATGTTTTGATTATGCTGCTGTCACGTTCGAGACTGTTGTATTTCCCATGTCGTGAGTGGTGTTCACTAATTTCATTGGGACTGTATAATTCTCTTGGGATTATTTTCCCCTGTGACTGTGTTTATTGTTGCACTTTGGGGCTGCTGTAGACTGTTGGGAGTCATTTTCCCCATGTTGTGAGCTGTGCTCACTGTTTATTGTTTTGGGATTGTTGTTTTCCCACATTCATTGATACGTTCGGGACTATTGTAATTCGCTGGGAGTCATTTTGGCCACGATAGGGCCAAGAACGACCCAGGAATTGTTTTTCCCTGTTAAGTTGTGACAGTTGATTAATTGTCTGCGTGCAATGGTTGGTCTCCGGACTATGTAGGGAGCAGGGATGGGGGGCTTGGTTTGCTTGATAAACCTAGTGGCTGGAAACCACACAGACATAGCTAGAGGGTTGGCTTTCTTCTCCACAACCCCTAAATAGTACTGGAAGGGAATGCAGGACCTGAGGGACTGTGTAGCAGAGAAGGGACTGATTCCTTCTATTGGGTGTGTGTGGGTGTCTTAGAAGTCAGGCTAGTTCTGGTGTAGGTGTTCTTGGCTCGGTGATGAGCTCACCATCTTAGCATTTAGCCTTTCCCAACCTCTTGATGGGATGATAAACCCAACTATGTTGGCTTGGCTGTGTTTTGTGTATCCTTGGCCATGTGTAAGCATACTTGTTCCCTTATTCCTTGGAGAATCATGCCCAGCTCAGGGGTGGCAGCGCTGCTGAGAGATTAAGGAGCACACTGGCCTATGGTTGGGTGGAGCCTTGCAGCGACGTAGCTGGTTGTGGATTGACTTCTTCATAAGATAAGTGATCTTGCTCATTTTACTAATTAGACCATATTTCTGTTAATGATTACGATGAACATGTTGAATGAATGTTGTATGAATGTGTGTGTTTTTTTCGCTGCGTATGATAAACAATTGCATCTGTGCATGTTCTAGTTTAAATTGTTTTATTTCAGCATTCTGTTTTAGCAATTTTATGCCTTCACATGTTCATGGGGCGGGTAGCCTGGATGGTTAATGCCATAGTCGCGTCCTCTTCGCCGGTCGAAGGGGTGGGGATGTGACATCTTCCTTCTAATTTTAATTGCAACCCAATGTGTCTTCTCCCGGCTTCATTTCAATTAAATAAGAATTAAAATAATACATAATAAACGACAAAATCCATTTATTGACAATAAGTTCCAACATAAACTATTAAACTTGAAGTATAATTTGATTCTTTTTAATATCGAAAATTATTGAAAGAAAACGTATTTAAAATAAAAAAATTTGATGAAAACCTAAAATATAAGTAATTCAAATCAATGATTATGACAAATCATCCAATTAAAGTATTTGTAATGCATCCATAAACATTATGGATAAGAAATAACGGAATATTATTAACTCCATTATAATAAGAAAATATTTACATCAAAATCATTCACTAATAATGTGAAATATAGTATAATATAATTTTGAAGACTCAAATTTAAAAAATATTTTAAAGTGTTTACTATGGATGTATGTTAATATAATTAATATTTTTAGAATAAAAATGAATAACAAAAAAATTTAAATCAAATTTGATTATTTTAAATTTGTGTGTGAACCACTAGTCCATTTTATAATGATTATGATGATGATGATGAACGTTCACTGAGACCAACTTTGGTCTATCGGACCTTAAGAATAAAAATACTTGGTTTACTTTAAAATCTTGTTCCTGTGCTCAAAAAGCTTTCCAAGAAGCTTTCCAAGCTCACTATAGTTTTGACAAGTTAGGAGGTTATTAAGGTTTGTATTGTAGCAAATACTATGAAACTCAGATCTAATGTGGGTGTAAGCAAGGCACTCTAAGAGAAAGTGATTTTCATCCTCAACGCTCATAGACTCACAGAGATGGAAAACCCTTTCCGCCCATTGAGTTTTCGGAATAAACCGACGCCCTATTTCTCTATGGAGTTCATGAGACTTCGTTCTAATCTTTGCTATATTAATTGTCTTCCATGAGCTAGTTACTATCGAGAGATAATTCTGATCCTCCAAGTTATGATTAATGACCTCCTTATAGTATCTTAATTTTCTCTTAACCACTAAATTTTCCTCACACCAGAATTTCTCTTTAAACTTAGAAGTAATATTATTGTTTACATTGTTAATGTTTTGCAAAATGTCATCTTCATTAATGCCCCAATGGTTTAACCAAGCCATGGTATCTTTACACCAACACCTCTTGAGCCGTAGTTGGTTTTGAATTGAGTTTAAAGAAATGTTCAAAATTCTCTCGTTTCCCATGTTATTTATCTTATGCTTGTACATTAGGTATCTATTCATAGCAATGCTCCCGATGGGGGAAAGACCCACTTCTATGAGGAGAATAGGATAAGACATATTTATTTTAATTTTGAGGTTATAAGTTATAAACCGCTTCTGGATTTGGTCAATCTTCCTCCAAGATTCTCTAGAAATATTGCACCCCCATTCGTCACAACCATACAACATAATGGGGATGATAAGAGTTTCAAATAGGAACTTATTTTTATTCTGCATGACCAAATTGGTTGATTTACAGTTATTTTCAAGACCAAAATAAGCTTTCCACCCTCCATTAATCCTTTTCTCAATGTTATAGTTCCAATTGAGCTTCTAATGAATATCAATTTAGATATACTAATAAGAAGTCACTTCCTCGAGATCTCTATTATCATAAATAAAATTTGCATAGGTGCCATTTCTTAGATTTTATAATCACGGTTTTTGTCTTGTCGGTGTTAACAGTCATATCCATGTTAGAGCAAAAAAATTTAAGAATTCTTAATTGCGTATGGAGACCAAAAGGACACCTTTCCATAAGAACAATATCATCAGCATAAAGTAGGAGGATTAAAAATATCCTAGCTAAGATTGTAAAAAATATAGCATAGATTGTTGTGAAGAACCTCCTGCAATAAACAATGAGAATGCAAAAATATTGGAGCACAAAAGATATTTTATTGATCGTGGTGCACTTCGAGGGGGCAACCTCCTTTGAGCAAGATCAATACAACATAACTCTTCAGTTCTTTCATTAGCTTCAACACATACTTATATACTAAGTCTAATCTAAACAACTATTACTTACTCCCCATGAATGTGGGATAATACATCATACTAATGGGACAGCTTACAAAGCATATGTGTCCGACAAAATATACCAACAAAATAAAGAGGGGGGTTGACACGGGTTCTTAACATCCCCTCCCTCTTAAAAAAAAAGCTTTGTCCTCAAAGCTTTAGATGTGGAAACTGCTGCTGAATCTGAAGGAGCGGTTCCCATGTAGCATCCTCTGGGTGCATGTCATGCCACTGAATTAAGACCTCGGTGATGGCCCAGGAGTGAATCTGATGAGTGCACTGATTGAGGTTGGCCTCTGGTTCCAAAATGATGGAGCCTTCCGTATCCAGCTCTGGTAAAACAGTTTGTGCTCTGATGTTGTTGCCAATCACTTTCTTGAGACAAGAGACATGAAATACCGGCTGAATGCAAGAAGAAGGAGGAAGTTCCAATTTAGAAGCAACAAACCCAATCTTTTGAAGAACTTTATATGGCCCATAGAACTTTGGAGCCATCTTTTGATGCCCTTTGAGTTTCAGGGAGGATTGCTTGTAAGGCTGCAAACGAAGAAAAACCATATTACCGACTTGAAAGATGCACTCAGAACGGTGTTGATCGGCTTTCTGCTTCATGCAATTTCTGGACATATCAAGATTCTCTTGCAGAATGTGAAGAATCTGATCATGGTTGCGTAGAACCATGTCAACTGCCTGAACTGGTGAACTATGGGGGGTGTATGGAAGGAGAACTGGGGGTGGTTGCCCATAAATAGCTTCATATGGAGTCATTTTAGAGGCAGTATCGTAGGAAGTATTGTACCACCATTTAGCGAGATGGAGCCACTTTTCCCGTTGATGTTGTTGTTCAGAGGTGAAGCAATGAAGATAAGTTTCCAAGCATTTGTTGGTGACTTTAGTTTGACCATCTGTTTGTGGGTGATATCCTGAACTCATTTTCAGTTTGGTTCCAGTGAGGCGAAAGAGTTCGGTCCAAAAATGACTTGTGAAAGTTGCATCGCGGTCTGAGACAATGGAAGAAGGGATGCCATGAAGACGGAATATCTGGTCCATGAAAATTTTTGTGACTGAGGAGGTAGTATATGGATGGTTGAGAGCACAAAAATGACTATATTTGGAGAGTCGATCAACCACGACCAAGATTATGGTCTTCCCTCCATATTTAGGGATCCCATTGATGAAATCCATTGAAATATCTGTCCAAATCCTTGTAGGGATGGGCAAGGTTTCTAGCAAGTCGGGGAGGAGTGTAGTTTCACCCTTGTGGCGCTGGAAGGTATCACATTCAGTAACCATCTGTTGAATTTCCCATTTCATTCCCTTCCAAAATAAGTTACGTCGTGCCCGCTCATACGTTTTGAGGAACCCAGTGTGCCCTGTCGTTGGAGAAGCATGGAGTTCATAGAAGATAACCTGGTGAAGATTCGTGCCCTGGGGAAGCACCAAGCGACCCTTGTATCTTAGAGAAGAACCATCCCAAGAGTAATGCGGTACAAGAGAAGGATTACTGGACAACTATTGGATGATTCGAGATAAGGAAGATTCATTGACATAGCCCTGCTGAACAGATTGTAACCAATTTGGAATAGGCATAGAAATAGCTGAAAGAGAAGCATGGTCATCAAATGTGTGGGAAAGAGCACTCTCCACAAGATTGTCCTTACCTTTCTTGTAAGTGATCTTGTAGTCATAACCCATGAGTTTGCTAACCCATTTTTGTTGTGCTGGGGATGAGAGACGTTGTTCCAGAAAATATTTTAGACTCTGGTGATTAGTCTTGATGCAGAAATGATTCCCTAAGAGGTATGGACACCATGTTTGTACGACATGCAAAATAACTATCATTTCCTTCTCATATGTAGAGGCAGCTAAATTCTCACGAGATAGGGATTTGATGATGAATGCAATGGGATGTTCGTCTTGGAGGAGGACAACACCAAGTCCATTGTCGCAAGCATCGCTCTCAATAGTGAAGGGCTTGGAAAAATCAAGCATAGCTAGAACACGTGTGGTACACATAACTTGTTTCAGTTTCTCAAATGCACACTCAGCAGCAGGTGTCCATGCCAAAGCATCCTTTTTCAGTAGAGTTGTTAATGGAGCTGCAATCTTTCCATAATCCTTGACAAACTTGCGGTAGTAGCCAGTAAGTCCTAAAAACCCATGAAGGCTCTTCAAGGTCTCAGGAGGTGGCCAATTTATCATGGCATCGATTTTGGCAGGATCGACATGAACCCCTTGTGCTGAAACAATATGCCCGAGATACTCTACTTCCTTCTGCCCAAAAACACATTTATATTGTTTGGCACAGAGATGATGATCGCAGATAGGGAAGTTAGGCAATCATTTTTATATAAATAAATATATATATTTATCACTGTAAAAAATTTATTTAATAGATATTTGATTTTACATTATGAGTTTTAAAAATTTGTTAATGAAAAAAATTAATTATCATATTGATATAATAATAATAATAAAAATTTGAACGTTGTAGAGACAAAAAGTAATATAGCTACATGATTACTATATACTTTTTACGAGATACATAATAACAAAGAATACACTTTGAATATATGACTGTTCATAACAAGCCATTCAATAGGCATTCATTTTTATATAAATAAAAATATATATATTTATCAGTTTAAATAATAATAACAAAGAATACACTTTGATTATATGACTCTTCATAACAAGCCATTTACTAGTCGTTCATTTTTATATAAATAAATATATATATTTATCACTTTAAAAAATTTATTTAATAGATATTTAATTTTACATTATGAGTTTTAAAAATTTGTTAATGAAAAAAATTAATTATCATATTAATATATAATAATAATAAAAATATTAATCATATTTTTATGTAACACAATATTAACATTTAATAGTTATGTGTTTTTAATTTTATATTTATGAATAATACCTTAGTAATATTGAAATTAACTATATTTATTTTTTACTAATGTGATAAATTAATAGATTTTGTACAAGTTTTATTTTATTAATAAAATGTGAATATTTAGATAGGGAAGTTAGGAAATCATTCGACATAACCTAAGTTTATGGTAGTAGGTGAATTCTTAACTATCTTTATGAATACAAGTGGTCAATTAGGGGGGAGTTGGTTACTAGCTATTAAAGTCTTAGGAAAAAAGAAATGGAAAACATGCTTAAGAAAAGAGAGGAAACAAGTAAGAAAAAAATGAGAATAGAGAGTTGTCATAGAAAAGATAAGGTGGTGTAGGATCTATGTTAAATAATGAGAAAATAATATAGAGTTGCTAATAAACATCCAAAAGATGTCAAGCTCTGAAGTGGTGCTATTGTAGAGGTTCATAAGCCTAAATAAATCATAGTTATCTAATTTCTAATTTCCAGAAAAACTCAAATATGTTTACTAATAATCTGAATCTTTACTTTATTCATGAAAATGATTATGTTTTTAAGTCTTAATAATATTTTTATGTAAATATAGATTAAGAATATAAACTAAACTCTCTCTAAGCATGGATGCATTTTCTTGTTATCATAAAAGTAATAATAATTCTGGTGTATATTATTTGGCTTCAGCTATTACCCAAGTATGACCTATCAAATATATTACTTTATATTTGTTTTAAATAAATGGTACACGTTTATTAAGCGAAGGGGCGGCTGTAAGATTTGTCGGATAGAAAACCCTAGTTTTATATTGTACACTTCAAACCCTAACATTGGATAAATAACATATAATAAGATATTCAGTGAGCAAAATAGCAGAAGATTATCGTAAAGACACATGTAGACTTATATTTCAAAAAAGAAAACATGCTCAGTAACTAGGAAGAGTCAGGGTTAATCAAGGATAATCTTTATTCCAAGCAGATATAAAATAAAATATTCAGCAGTGCATTAACTGAGGTAATTACATAAATACGCATTTTATGCATAGTCAAAAGGTAATAATTTTATAAAGAGTAAACAAACTTGCATTCGACTCTTCCATTCCAATATACAATTGCTGAACAAAATCTATAACACACAGTCACAAGTAAAAACTAAACTCATTGGGTATAAAAAATTATCAATAGATATAACATAATTTTAAAAAATATATATATATTATGATCGTGGTATTTTACAACTTTTTATATTAAATGTTAATTTTGAATTAATTTGATTTTATTTAATGAAAGAAAATATAGTTATCATAATGAAAACGCAACATTAATGTAACAATTTAAATTTAAATAATAAAATCCCACTTAATAACATAGTTCATTATGAGAACAATATTCTGTAAACTATATAAACTAAATATACCAATAACTTACGACTTAATAAAGACTTAACCATCTATTTTTTATATTAAATGTTAATTTTGAATTAATTTGATTTTATTTAATGAAAGAAAATATAGTTATCATAATGAAAACACAACATTAATGTGACAATTTAAATTTAAATAATAAAATCACACTTAATAACATAGTTTATTATGAGAACAACATTTTGTAAACTATATAAACTAAATATACCTATAACTTATGACTTAATAAAAACCTAACCATCTATTTTTGAACAAATATATCTAAACAAAAACCAAAGGCATATGTCTCTCGTTGACTCAAACTCAAATGGTAAGTGAAACCTACCCTTGAGAGAATATTTATTTACAGATTATCCCTTATAACGATTCACAAGTAGCAAGTGAAACGCATGAATGCTTACCCAAGATATTTTACCTAAAAAAAACATGTATATTGATATTCAACAATTCAATTTACATTTATATAAATGTATTTTACAATCTAAAGAATTAAATTTTGCTTGGATTTATAACTTTCTTATATATTAGTTTTTGGAACCTACATGTACCAACTAAATGTGAAAGAAATGACACATCACATCCACCACTATGAAGTGTATAAAGTGTCTCTCTTAACTTATAATCTCAAAATAAAAATAAAAACACCATATTATATACTTCTAATAAAAACTAGTATATATTTACATATAACAAACCAATAAACTAACTAAATACATAACAAGCTTGATTAAATATATTAATTATATATAAAATTAAAAATATGCTCAAAATATTAAATAAAATTATAATTATAATTTACTCATAATATTTAATTTGGTAAAATGATAATATTTTGACTTATAACACCTTAAATAACTATTTAATTTTCAACCTTATTGTCATGTATGACCTAAATTAGAACATTAAAACACTCTTTTATTATTTGTCATACAAAATCAACTATCTTATATTATTTTTTAGTTCATTTTTGTTAATGGATAGATTAACAAGAAACTTAAAGTATTTGATATTATTATTTTTTTACTATTAATTTTTAGCTGGAAGCTTTCACAACTCAATCAATATTAAAATAGTTTTTTTATTATTTATTATAAAAATTAATATATATTATATTAAAAGGTTTTTTATTAATATTAAAATAGTTTTTTATTATTTGTTATAAAAAAAATTTAATATTTATATATTATATTGAAAAAAATAATATATATTATATTAAAAGTTTTTAATGTAGATATTAATATTTTAATTATTTAAGAAAAATATTATTTGAATTTATTTTTTATATTTTATTGTTTTATATTTAAATTAGTAGAATCATTTAATTTTGGTGAATGCTTATATACAACAAGTTAAGGTACCATCTTATCTATGCATCAACGACCACTTTACCGCAAATTTTATGTTATCCATGTATTGATGCATGAGTTACCAGTTATATGTTTGTCTATTTATTTACCATAAATTGTTGGTTATCCATTTATTAGCTAAGAGTTATCCATCCATCATCAACTACTAGTTATCCATTCATCAACTACCACCAACTATTTTTTAATTTTTTTAGTGTTGTTTATTTTGAATTTCAAACAGCCACCATAGAATCAACCTAGACACTGCACTTGTTTCCTCCCCATTCTTGGATAAAAAGGCATAGATAATACTCCACCCCAAAATTCTAAGATATTAACATTCTAGAGTTCTTTTTGTTTAGCCTATATCATTCTTCCAAATTAGGAAAATTCTTGTAAAAATATATTCATTTTAAAATTTATTTATAACTAGCATTGTAATCATTTGAGAATATCAATAGGCTACAAGTAAAGTGCCATGAATAAGTTATCAGTTATTTGTTTTTCATGCTTAATTGAAATCACTCATTTTAAGTGCATCTTATCCATCAAGTACAATTACTTTGTATATCTTTTTATAATTGTTTATTTCTAATTTTGAATGATGCTATAGAATCAATCTCGAGAGTACAATTGCCTCATCTTGGTGCAATCCTAGAAAAGTATGGGCTATAGTCCACCCCAAAATATTAAATAAAAATGCCTATCTACTTAATTACATCGAATGTGTTATTAAGAGGACGATCCTCTCTGGCTTTCATCATTTGTCGATGGCCTATGAAGAGATGCATCCTATCCACCATTAAACTAATCCTCTTGCTTTCACACTGTTAAACATTAACCCCCTTTCACACCGTTAAACGTAAACAACATTCATCCTCTGTAAATGGTTGCGGTGAAACGCTATCGACCATTATTTCCTTAACAATGAATAATCTGTTGCATTCTTCCATATATGATCTTAAACATGTTCTTAAAGGAACTTCAGGGGCCACCAATGACCTACCATCAACAGCTGGGGGGGGCATGCCCTTCATTTATTTCTTTCCATCGATAGTCTCTATCAATATTGGCTAACGCTCTGGGACCTCGCCATTCTCCCCTTACCTTAGAATGTTCCTTCTCACAAGTGCCTATTGGCCCACTGCGTTGGATAGGAATTCCAAGCAATTATTCTGAAACATCTGTATTGTTACTCTGCAATTACTAGAGAAATGGGATCGGTCGTTCTATAGCAGACGTGCTATGGGGATTACAGGCATGCAGGTTTCAATTGTAAGGATATTTATCGTAGAATTGCAAGGATATTTATCATAGAATACGGTGATACGCTTTCTCTAAGGTGACTATCCGGGCATGACTGATGGTGGTGGTGGTGTAGTTGTGCTTGGTTGGTCCTTTACTTATGGCTACATCTTGTGAGGCTCCCCATCCAAACTCATATCTACCTGCTGAAATTTCTAGATGAGATTATCTAGCATGTATGTTCATGTTGGATAAGCCACCTAGAGTGGGTCCCTTTCAGTTGAAGGATTCGTCCATTGACGAAATTTTTTTAAACTTTTTGGATTTTGGCTGCCTTGTCCGTTCCATTGGTCATTCCATTTAACCTCCGTCACCCATCATCTGTTGTCCTACTGCCACTGTCGCCCGCTGCCCATGACATAAACTAATGCATTAATGTTTGTCTACCAACCTTGATGTTTTCAAACCACAAAATATCCCGCTTCCCTGTTCCCGGATAAGTTTTCAAACCACCATCGATCTGGCTCCCCTGTTTCGATCCCTGGTGTAGAAAGCTTCCAATGGCGTGCCCCAAATCGCATAAGCTGGTGTGGGTTGTACCTGGTCCTGGATCCCTGCTATGGAAGGTTGTTGATGCCCATAAGCTATTCTGGGTTGCATATGCTGGTGACGGAGCTCAGACATTGATAACGAGACACCACAATCTGTAAGGTATCATTTCAAAAACAACAGATATTTTCCCAAATGCGGACAAAAATGTTTATCTTCCCCTCAATGGAAAGAGGTTTTCTTATCAATTGATCCATGTCTTCAATGTTGATATGGTCAAGCCCTTGAATCTTCTCCTTGGTCTCATCACATTGACCATCAACCTGCTCAATCATTAGTTTTGGTGGACAAGCATTTTCAATGAGATCCACATTAGGGAAGTGTAGTATTTCCATGATGTTGTCCATGGCATACCATCTCCTTCCACATATAGCCCGGTATTTCTTAATGGTATCATTAATCATCTCATTTAGGTCAAGCCAAGAATGCAACATAGTTCTGACCTTCTTCGGTTGAAAACTGTTGAGGATAGTGATAGTTTATGGTCTATCTTTCATATACCTTTGCCAGTCCAGAATATCATCATAAGCCTTAGAATCTCATTCTCTCTTGGATGTCTACTCCTCAAGGGTGACAAACATTTTTCCAAAAGCAACACGAGTCTCAAAAATATCATCCAGAGTCCTAAACTTCTCCTTCCATAAATAGCCTGAGCTTTCTTAATGGTATCATCAATCATCTCATTTAGGTCAAGCCAAGAATGCAACACAGTTCCGACCTTCTTCAGTTGAAAACTGCTGACTATAGTGATATTTTATGGTGCATCTTTCATATACCATTACCAGTCCAGAATATCATCATAAGCCTTAGAAGCTTGTTCTCTCTTGGTTGTATACTCCTCAAGGGTGACAGAAATTTTTCTGAAAGCAACATGAGTCTCAAAAATAACATCCATAGTCCTAAACATTTCAGTTATTAATTTATGATGCTCTTGATTGACCTAGATGGACGAGTCTTTAAATTCTTGTTGAGAAAACTTAGAAAAGGCAGAGGAAGCTGCACTTGGAATTGCATCTTCATAGTGCTTTTCAAGCAAAGCTATCCTCTTGTTGATGCCTAAGCTGGGTAGGTTGCTAGAATTGGGTTCCAAGGCTCACAACAGAGGGGGAAAACACAGACTAAAATGATTTGAAATGTCCTGCACAAGGACAGTCCTATCCCCAGCCTATTTGGATTAGTAATCTCCCACAGATACAAAGGCCTCTGTTGGCATTTATGGTTTCGATCCAGAAAGGATTTGTTTCCCAATGAAGGAAAACTGAATATGTGAGAAAATGAAAATAAAATAAATCTCACTTTGAAGTAAATAGAATCTATACTACTCTAGGAAAGTGTTTTGTTTTTTGGCAAATTAACCCGAGATGAAAAATAGATAAGCATTTAATCAGATTAACAAAAATGTAAACAAGATTACTTATCAATTCAACTTACTATCAACCACTAAAAATTGACTAACATTAACTTAAATATTAGCACGTTTTAGGTCAACCTGTAAATAGTATGTATAAATTATCAAGCTTGTTGTACAACCATTTGGAGAAATAGATCAAAGTTTTAATTGAATAAACTCCTTTTAAAACCTTATTCGCACATAAATCATGAGCAGAGAGAAATCAAAGTTGTAAATAAATGTACTTATGAATTGCAAAATATTAACTGTAACAATGAACAATCTGAAAAGGAAAAATCAATATTCGTCAAGGAAACTTAACCGAATAGACAGAGAAATATTTAAAAGAATAAGAAAGTTGTATTAACTGAAGTCTGCAAGAAATTACAAACTTTGAAATAAACAAAGTATCTCCAATCTCTTGATCTAGTTTTTCCCTTCCAAAACCCCCCAGTACATGACAAATATACCCTTTAAATAAGAATTACAAAGAAAGAGACCCCTCGAAACTATGATCACAAAATCTAGATAAAACTAATAACAAAGAAAATATCACCATTGATTCCAAATCCCCAACAATTCTTCTATGTTGGTATAATTTGCTAATTTGAACCCAAGTTGAGCATCACACTTAAAATTTTTGATTTAGTTTTTATCCAACTTCTTCCAAATGCAGACAAAAATGTGGATCTTGCCCTCAATAGTAAGAGGATATCTAATTAGTTGATCCACATCTTCAATGCTGATATGATTAAGCTCTTGAATCTTCTCTTTGGCCTCGTCACACCATCGTTAAACCTACTCAATCATAAGTTTTGGAAGAAAAGAATTCTCAATAATCTCCATGGTGGGGAAGTGCAATGTTTCCATGATGCTATAAGTAGCATACAATCTCCTTCCACACATTTCTTGCGCTTTCTGAATGGTTTCTTTAATCATCTCATTCAGGTCGATCCAAGCACGCAATACAGTTCTGACCTTCTTCATTTGAAAACTGCTGAGGATAGTGAGATTTTATGGCCTATCGTTCATGTACCTCTACCAATCCAAAATATCGTCATAAGCCTTAGAGGATTTCTCTCTCTTGGCTATCTGTTTCTCAAGAGAAACATAAATTTTTCTAGAGGCAACATGGGTTTCCAAAATGTCATCCAGAGTTTTAAACAATTCAATTAGGAGTTCATGGTGTTCTTGATTTCTCTGGATGGCCAAGTCCTTACAATCCTGCTAGGAAAACCTAGACAAAGAAGAAGAAGATGCACTTGCAGTTGCATCTTCACATTTTTTTTCAAGTGTAGCTATCCTTTGCATAATGGTGACATTTGTGGTCTATTCATTGTGCAATTCATCTTGGAGAGAAATGTTCTTCACCTGCAATTCTTTAAAAATATCCTCGGATGCCTTTACAAGATCAGAAACATGAGGATTATGTTCCCTTTTAGTTCTATCGAGCTCCTCCTCAAGCTTTATTATTTCTTCCTTTCTTTTATCAAGCTCCCTTTTTAATGTGTTAACTGCATCAAGATTTGCGCCTGTAAATGTGCCTAACGCTATAGTTGTTTCTACTGCATCTACTTGGGGGTCACCAGACTGTTGAGCCCATATTATTTGATTGGAAACTAATGCTTCCAAACCACCGTCATCCCTGCTTCTCTTTTTTCCTTTCCTAACCACTGCCTTAGCAGACTTGCTGTAATAATAATCCCCAAGAGGGACTACAATATCTTCATCAAATTCATGCACTAGCTTGGTAAATGATGAAGTTATATTTATTGTTGAGGCCAGGGAATATTTTTGAGGGATGGTAGGAGTGGGTATAGGCATAGTGACATGGGAGGTAAATAAATAAGAAGAGATGTACTGAACAACTGCAGGTTCATAGGTTGAAGAGAGGGTTGGGATGGAAGTTTCAAAAAATGGAAGGGAAATTTTCGTAGTTGCAAATGAAGATAAGGCTACCAAAATTATTTCAAGAGTAGGTGATGATGAAAAGGTGAAATAGGGCATGGTAGGAGTGGGTATAGGCATAGTGACATGGGAGGTAAATAAAGAAGAAGAGATGTATTGAACAATTGCAAGTTCAGAGGTTGAAGAGAGGGTTGGGATGGAAGTTTCAGAGGATGGAGGGGAAATGTTTGCGGTTGGAAATGAAGATGAGGCTACCAAAATTATTTCAAGAGTAGGTGATGATAAAAAGGTGAAAGATGGCATGGTAGGAGTGGGTATAGGATTAGTGACATGGGAGGAAAATAAAGAAGAATAGATGTATTGAATGACTGCAGGTTCATAGGTTGAAGAGAGGGTTGGGATGGAAGTTTCAGAGCATGGAAGGGAAATTTTCATAGTTGGAAATGAAGATAAGGATGCCAAAATTATTTCAAGAGTAGGTGGTGATGAAAAGGTGAAAGAGGGCAATTGCAAAGGAATATTCATGGGCTGGGTGTCTATAGAAGTAGATCATAGCATGGGAAAACTGGATGGGAAAGAAACAGAGGTAGAATTCAAAGAGTGATAAAGTTGAGATAGTGGGGGTGATGGAATTTCCCCAGCATGCAAGTTTGACAAATTTTGAATAGATGAAAGGAAGAAAGCTAAGGTTGAATAACCAGAAGCAGAAGTGGATTCTAGGATATTTGTATTAGGGATAAAATCCTTTGTTTCATCATTACTGAAGAAATCTATAACTGTTTGTAGACATTCAGTTACTTCTTCAACCACAGGCATGGGATAAATTGCTTTTTCTTCAACCACATGCATAGGATAAATTTCTTTTTCTTCAATATCAGAATCACTAAGGTCTATAGTAAGGGCTTGAGAGGCAGGAACCTTAATTTTCTATCTTTTGAATGGTTTGACATCAGTTGTTGCTTGATCAACACATACTTGGGTGGTTGTAGTAGTTACTTGAATTTCAATAGTAGGGTTAATAGTTGCAAGTAATTGAGAATCCAATACTGAAGTAATCTGAGCCAATTTCTTCTTTGATTGCTAAGGGGTATGCATTGGATCCTACAATTGCTGAGAAACAGTTACCTATGGAAGGTCTTCCATAGGAATTTTTCTTTTACCCCCATCTAGATAAGTTACCACTGATGGAACTTTTATTTCTTGGGCTTCCTTCTCTTCCATGTCCTTTCTTACCTTTCCAAGGAGGTTAAGTTCCATTATTCTGTAACCCAGAACCCTAGTTTTTAGTGCCTATTGATGTTGTAGAATGTGAACCTGTTCATATTTTCTCTTTGCCCTATACACGACCTAAAAAAAGGTATTCACCCCCTAGTAGATAGAATCATCAGGAACTTTATCATGCACATAACCACCCTTGATATGGTTTTGCTTTAAGTGAGCGTCAAAAAACCCTTTAGGGTCTTGTTTTCTTTTTCTAGCAAAACCAAGTTTCAAAGAATCTATCTGATATCCTAACACTGTAGCCCAAGTTGAAGTTGGGATGAGCAATGACCTGAGATTCAAAGGAAATTTAGGCTAGCCTTTCCTTTTGGGAGCGAAAAGTTTCTTGTAGACACCATTAGTGACAGTCTGGAAAGAGACCTCCTTAATGACTAACCTGTTAGGAACTATCTTGGGAAACTTATGGACAGTATTTCCACCCCAAATTCTAATATATGAAAATAACTCCCCAACATACCAGTCACCCATTGTGGCAATGAAGGCTTTGTCTTCTCCTGAAAAAGGAGGAGCTTCCCTTTTGAATATCATAAAATAAATATTGCCCATAAAATATTCACAAATGTTGTAGAACATAGCTCCATAATTAGTATCCCATAGCGCTGAATAGTAGATAGGTATAGAAGGGGATGGTAAGGTCCACTTCCATCCCAAATTGGGGTATTGGAACTCAGTGCAAAATACATCAATGATAAATGCCGAAAAAAAGAAATTCAACTTCTTCCTGGAAGTAGATTTCTGATAATCCTGGATAGCCGTATTAAGCTCCAATGTCAAGATAAATTCCCATGTGAAAGATTCACCGTCTTCTAGGACATGATGGGATACCGGAGCCCATTCGGCCTTGAAGACAGAACAATTGGGAAGACCATACAACTTGCATAACATGGCTACCGATAAGGAATAAGGTTCCCTAAACCAGGTGATAAGGTAAAAGTCAGCGGCCCTTTGCAAGAACTTACTAGGTTCATTCATCCAATACTTTAGCATTTCATTAAAATTGTACCTGGCCTTAGAGGATTGGGCGAACTCGGCATTGATGGGTTGTACGATCAGTTTAAGAGAATAGGATCTGGTAAAGACCTCAGGGTGGAATGTGGCTAACTATGACCCAACACTATCATTAAAGGACCAGTATTTAGGGTTTGCGTGGTCCACTATCCATTTGACTGTGTCAGTGTAAGGAAGGATAGCGGGTCAAGCAGCAATGGTGCGTAGTCCAAAATCCCTAATTTGTTGGTAAGCCGGCTGGTCATTTTGGATATTAGAGAGGTCATCATTCTAAAAAATCGAGTAGATTCTGGGCCAGTCAATTGGATAAGTTTTAGTGACTCTACCACTAGTGTCTGAGAAAAAGATGAAGTTTGGGTCTTTGGTCAGCATGTCCTTTTGAATGTTCTTGCAGCGGGTAATTCGAGCCATTTTTGGAAAATTGATAAACTATGTTTAAAAACATAAACAATAAATCAATATTGGTTGAGAAATAGAGCAACAGTAAACAATCAACCACGGAAATGATAGAAAACCAACCTGAAATTGACTGAAAGTGTGAAAATAATCTCTGGTAAAAATCGTAGTAAAAACTCGCACAGCAAAGTAATCTTCAATATTGAAAATGGTAAAGAAAATACAAAGAACCCGTCTATTTATAGATTTCTTGTGGGTCAAATCTAAGCCATAGGATTAAAAGAAATGGACGATTGGGATCAAACCTCATGGGATGCGGAATGAAGTCACAGAATTTGAATTTTATTCATTTTCCCACAATCTGCAATCCGCAAATATCGGGTTACGGGATAAGGGAATACAAATTCTTTAACATTATAATTTACGTTTTCCGCAATCTGTGATACGCAAGCTGCGAGATGCAGGTTGTGGAAATGCACAACACAAATCATAATTGAAAATGCTTCCCATAATCCATAATCTATAAATTACGGGATGACAAACTTCATTTATCAAAAATATTTCCACAATCTGCATTGCGGGTTGCAGGTTGCAGGACCAAAAAGTGGAAAACATAAAAGAAAGCTCCCGCAATCCACATTGCGGGTTGTGGGTTACGGGACCGAAAAGTGGCAAATATAAAAAAAATCTCCCACAATCCCCATTGTTGGTTGCATGTTACGAGACCAAAAAGTGGAAAACATAAAACAAAGCTCCCCTAATCTAAATTGCGAGTTGCGGGTTGCAGGACCTAAAAGTTGAAAATAGAAAAACAAAGCTCAGGCAATCCGCATTACGGATTGTGGGTTGTGGGATGTGGGAAAGACATATTTTTGAAATATTAGTCTTTTCCACAAGTCACCAAAACAGACAAAACATGCATTGCAAGTTGTGGGTTGCGGGACCAAAAGTTTGCAAATACAAAAACAAGTTCCCGCAATCTGCATTGTGGGTTGCAAGAAAGACACATTTTTGGGAAAAACTAATCTTTTCTGCAACTCACCAAAAACACACAAGAAATGCGTAAATTTAAAAAATGTTAACTAAGTCAAATCTTGGCAAAGACATAGAAACCATGATAAACTTCATGAGAACCCCTAAAATGACTGAGGAATTTAAATATTACAAAGTCATTTCACATGTTTTGACAACTAACTAGTAAGTAGTTTGTGCTATATGCTCATTCCATAATTGTTTTCAAACTATCCACCAGTATCCCGAAGGTCCAATGAATTAAACCCAAAGAATCTTATATGACTTCGGGATCATCTCATAATGATAATATAATAACATTTGGATCATCTCATAGAAAATGATAATATAACATTTGAACCTCCATATTTATATGCAAAATAGTGAACTTAAACAACTCATTAACATGGCAACGTTAGCCTTTTCATAATTGTTGTTGCTAATGAAGATAAGTATTTCGTTGTGACACAATATGATTCAGAAATAAATAAATAATTTAAACAAATCATCTAAATCTTTTTCATTATAATTGCAAATTCCATTAATTAGTGTTTCATAGATACTCTATAGATCTGCAAGTACATACCAACAACTTATCAAAAGTTTTACAAAATTATAGCAAGTGCTAAGCAATCAATGCTCTAGAAGATTAAGAACAACATGCTTTTAGTTGTTTAGAATAATACAGTATCATACTTAATACAAGAACCTAAATAAAAAATTCCTTTAAATATTACAGAACCTCCTATTGTCCTACTTTTAACGACCTCGTTATTTTAGCTTTCCACATTATTTGACTTTTATAAATTTGTGATTTTCTGCTTTTATTTTTTTTCCCACTACAAGATACAGTAACTATTTAGACTCGATAGAATAAAATGAAAAAATTTGAGAATTGTGATCTAGTGCTATCTACCGAAAGATGATGTTCAATCTATACAGGAAAGATGAACTATAGAGCCCCACTTAAAAGAAAATATAGAGGGTTGAGTAAAGATGATAGTAGGTGCCTTTTACAAAATGGATCAAGAAAACTAAATCTACTATAAAATCAACTTAATAAAAGTAAAGCATACGAAGCAAAATTTGAAATGATGAACTACTTCTATAAATTATTTCAAATATTTATGCATTGATAGCCATTTAGGATTGAAATAAACACCCCCCCAAAGATAACTATAAATTAAGTGGGACTTCATTTTTAAAAATAAAATGAAAAAGAATAAACTAGCTTTTTAAAATAACTGGGAGATAATATTGGGAATATGTTTCAGGGAAATAACATACATGAGCTTACACAGCAATATTAGGTGCCTTTGCAAAATTTTAAGATATCTGAACTTTGAAGCATAGAATTTTTTTTCCAGATATTACAAACATAGAAGACATTTAATTTTTGAAAAAAGAGAAAAACAATTTCCCATATCCATAGTGAGAATAAGGATAGAAAAAAGAGAAAGCATACTAAGGATACCATTTAAAAAATTGTCCTTGGAGATGTTTATTGCATATATGAATAGAGATTGTTGAAACTCTTCCAATGGAGATGATTTCCCCATTGGACCAACCAGGTTCAAGGGATTTGCAAAAATATCAGAAAAAAATTAAACAACTTGATGTCTATTGAATTGTAAACAAGGAATAAATGCCATTTGACTTGCTTGAGGCATACATGCTATACACATTTGGAATTCATATCTGATTTAACACTTGAATGCATTGAGCTCAAGAAAGTGTTTTTGTCCTCTTGACAGTGTTATCAATTTATACACATTTTCTAAAACTGCCTTGTCCAAAACAACTTGTGTAAGAAGTGACGTTATCTTATCTTTGGCAAACTACAACTCAGTTTCAAATCTACAACTTATTCCTTTAGTCATGCCAATTCTCTTCATGCTCTGATATCCAACCTTCAAAGCCACTTGAAAAAAGATGTAAGGAAATATGGAAATGAGCATAACTTATATTCATTTGATCTAGAATACAAACCATAAAAGCATTAAAGTCTTTGCATAGTGATGGAATTCTAAACCATGCATGTTTCAAGCTTAAACATTTTAGAATAACCAAATTTTCATATTTTTAATTCTCACCTTCACTTATTTGGATTTATTTCATTGTCTCGTTTGGTAGCTCTATCGAGGACATCATCAAATGTTTGTCTCCTTTTTGTCCCATGTGTTGGGGGAGGAAAGTATGCATAACTAAATGATGTGTAAGAGTGCTTATGAGTGACCATCCTTTCCAAGAAATATTTTTGATGTTGTAGGGTATGCTGAAATATATCTTCCACTTGTCAGAAATATGGAGCAGTAGGATGGTCCGACCCTAAACTACTTGATACCAATGTTGCTTTGAACTCATTCGCAGCATCTTCCATGTGTTTCTCTAGGAAGTGGAGATGTGATTCTTCACTAGGCATCTGCATAATCGACTAAAAAATGTATCGAATACATTGTGATGTGCTTTCTTCATCATGACTTCGATTTACATTGTTAGAAGTAGCCATCAAACCATTAACATTATTATATACCTGAAAACAAATAAAGAAAAATTCATGTCAATAGTAAAAGAGTAATAGAAAACTATAAAATGAACCAAGTTATGAAATGACTACCATGACAGGCATATCCAAGTCATTTGCAATTCCAAAACTATCGTTTTCTGTGATCTAGTAACAAAACATTGCAACATATTAGGAAACAATAAACTATTTAAGATATAAAACATTTCTAATGATCTAAATATGCATTATGAAATACTCAAATAACCTGATATGAAGTTGTTTCATCGATTCTTATTTCTAGGTCTTCTTGTTCCAACCTGTTTTTGTCCCTCATCATGGTAACCTTAATGACATGTTTGCACAAATATCCATTTTTTGCGCAGTTGCAATCGCACATAGAAAATTTTGGACCTGATTGCCATACCATATATCCTTTCATCTCATCATGTTGGCTTTGCACCCATGCAATCGAAGGATATGAGTGTTGTAGTGTAACGTTATCATCGGGAATAGATTGTTCTCTTAGTCAGGACTGAGCTTCTATTTTCTCCCCTCTATAATTTCTATGAAAACCATATTCCTTTCCGCATGCATGCCACCAATAAAAAATTTGGACCACTTTTATTAATTGATGCACCAACCAATATACTTGGTGATTGGAAGCTGATCATATTGACCTTAAAAATACCGTTTTCAAGTGTGAATGGTATGACTCGATGGCCCCATTTGTTTCTTTTTCAGCATGCTTTAAAGTACAACAACATTTTTCCCACATTCATGATAAACATCAAACAACATAAGCTAATAAATATAGAACATGCTAGTAGGATAAACACATAGGATAAGAGTGAAAGAAATAGCTAGGAAAATTTGAATTTCTTGTGAAAACATGAAATTTGAAATCTAAAAGTATGTGAAATATAAAACTATAGAAAATATTGCATAGTAGTTGAGGATTATCCATAGTCTATTCATTAAAGAAAATTCTCTATATATTATAGTATGAACCCAAACCTATTTTTTCCAACCATCATGCTTGAAAGTACTCAACAAAGGTATTTTCTTCTTTGAATTCATTTAGAAACCTATTGGCCTCCTCAAGAGAAAAATATGTGTTTTTGTGGTTGTGCATAATTTCACCTAAACGCTTAAACATCGAATGCCTTGTAGTGTCATCCTTAAATTTCATGATAATAATTCTTAGCCATGCCCTTCTGACATTCCAATTGCATAAGTAGACTTCACATTGAAATGTTTCCCTATTGGATAAATATGTTACACAATGTTAAAAATATATTCATATTTGTATAATGTGTCTTTAATATTGTATGAAACATGTTATTTCGATAAAAGGGAAAAAAACACCCTACCAGCTATATGTACCTAATTTCACCAATCTCCGCTACTGCATCATCTACCATGAATGCATTCAATTTCCATTCCAAAATACCCGTGCATATTTTAATAAGTAGTGTTTACATCAATTTGGCAATATCCGAGGTCATAGATCTTGACATGATGATCCATGCCACAGGAACACCATTATGTTGGGGATCAAATGCCAATAATGTATAAAGTTGGAACTACACACAAATAAATATGATATAACTACATGATTGAATCATATTATAAATAACAAATGACAGAAGAAAAAATACATACATGATATATACACATACCTTAAAACGATTCGTTCCAAATGTATATGCCAATGCTAATATACTATCATGACCATATTTCCTCATCCATTCCAGTTGTAATGGTAGTTGGATTACTACAATGAATGGTGTGTGACTCTCATCATCTATGGTTTTGTCAAACTTAGAGTAGTAGAACACTTTATCATGGTTTGTAGCTTGCCATATGTGCACACTTTGGGAATCATTCTTGTCAAACATATATTGGGAATGCTTCAATTTTCTCTATATATTGTCAATGTCATCATGTGAAATAAAATCATTTCGATCAAATTGTATTTCAAAATAGGATACTTTATCATGCACTAATTCACGATGTTTTTGATGTACACATTCAGCAGATATCCCCACAAGCAAACATCTTTCTACCCATTGACATGGTTATTTAGTAATATGAGGTGCATGGTATGCCCTTGTGTCTACAAAATCAACAACCTCTTGTACATGGCAAGGTTTACCCTGATTATCTATATGATTCATCTCACTATAAGTGATTAGGCAATGTTCCAGAGCCTTCTTGAGTATGCGGATGCTAAAATGACAAAGAAAACCACATCTTAGATGCTTACAACCTGGGAGACTCCCCTTACCATGTGTAGGCACTTTGGATATATCAATAGGTTGTTTGTCAATCTCTTGGTGGTCATATGGCCCATACGTACACCAAAATCTACAAGCAACAACAAGATATTAACACTTCAGAATTCACAATAGATTAAAGCATCAATTTTTCTTGCTGCAACTAATGCTTTTATCTCAACCAGTTTCCAAGAACCGAGAACAACAAAGAAAAACTCACGTTGTATATTCTAAGGTGCTGTCAATTCTACAAATTTTATTTCCATCATTTTCTTTTTCTTTTTCTGTTTTACTGCTGTAACTTTTTTGAAAGCTTGTTGGGTAGAATGGTTTTTTGCACTCCTTGGTAACTAGCTCTTTAACTCTGTTTGATTTGATCCATGCAACATAATTACCTCCAACCATATTCCATTTCAAATTAGAAGAAGAAAAGTTTTTTCCTTTTTACAGATCCTGCACCTCAAGAGCTAGAAGTTGGTGCCATTTCAAACCCATCTGAAAGGTGAAAACAAGGATCTGCAATCAGTGAAAGAGAAAATTCAGATCAATCCAGTAAAAATTTGTTACAAGATTTTAGATAATATAAGTATTACTTCACTTATAAATACAGAATGTGTTCAATGCCTCAAAGCCTCTTCTACAGAATGGGTTTGTTCATGAGGCCATGGAACTCTTCAATGGCATGATTCGAAGAACTGTGGTGTCATGGAATTCCATTATTTCAGGATTTACATAGAATGGACATTGCAAAGAGGTGCTGAATATTTTTCAAGAAATGCAATTGGCAGGTGCAATTCCAAATTAAAAAACTTTTGCTAGTGTTCTTTCAACATCTACAAACTTGGCAGATTTGGAATTTGGCATGGGAATCCTTATGGGAAGAAAGGTTGGAAAGGCCTTAATTTTCAGTACCTCATTACCCTTCCCTAGGTCAGGATTGAATGATCCTTTATTTTTCTAAAATCACTTGGAAGGCATTGGAATCCATCAAACAATTCCTCTATTAGAAGGGGGAGCCCTTCAGGAATGGCCCTTTTGTCAATGTTTACTCCCTCTAGTAACCTTGAATTCCATTCTTGATGTTGGAAATCTTCTTGCTGAGAGAATTTGGTTCTCTTATATACATTTCTTCTACAATGTAATTAGAACACTCCAAGATATTTTCTTGTATGACAGTAGATGTTGAATTCCATGGACCCATCAGTGACATTGACTTTCCAGCTTAAAAATTCTGATAAGTTAATTTTTTAGAATATTTAGAATCTAATTCATGATTTACTTTGAACAATATCGTTAATTTTCCACGAGTTTATACACTCTTTCGCCTTATATTTGTAGCAAATTTGGATCAATAGGTAGTTTCGTGATTTTGATTGCGGCCGCTGGCTTGCCTCCTGGAGGAAATTTTGGTAATTCAAAGACTGATTTCAGGATAGAACAGAAAATCCATTAGTTTCAGAGAGTATTCAATATTCCCTCTGGTGAACCACCAAATTTGTGCAATATGCAACTCTCTACTTGAATTAATTATATTTTTTTTTATTTCCATGAAAAATAATTATCATAATCCATTTATACTATAATAGTTGGATAAGCTCGGGTGTTTCATATGGAATGCAAACTTGAAAACATACATTTTACGGAAGAGATGAATATTTACTTTGTTCTCCCAACACCTAAAATCCCATACCAAATACATTTCAGCAATCACATTTGATGTTGTTCATTTCTAGAGCATTGCAAATGACGACTCTGTTTTGTTTTGATTTGAGTTTTCCAGGAAATATTTCTTTATTTTGTTTAAATATTTCTTTGTTTTTTTTTTTAATTGAGATTTTGATGTATTTGCAAAGACTCCCTATGTGTTAAATATGAGGTTGGTACTATTTTATTACTCATTTTTGCAACACACACATCATTTTTTTCTCAATATCACAAGCATCAATTATAGGTAATTTTTATTTGCAGAATATCTTTAGCTTCAGTGGTTTCTATTAGTTTCCTTCCTTTAGTTCTAGTCATTTCTATTCTTTTCATTATCCTTGCAATGAGTGTTGGTTAGTTTTTGTTCTTTACAAGGCTTCTAATGTTTCAGATGATGGAATTAAAAAGTGATTTCAATGGATTTCAAACCCTCCTCCCTTTAAGAAATTGATTTCACTATATTTCAAACCCTCCTCCCTTTAAGAAAGTGATTTCACTAGATTTCAAATCCTCTTCATTAAGAAAAATGATTGCAATGGATTTCTTTCGCTCATCTGTGCAACACCTAGAGAAATGTTCACTCTCAATAACATAAGCTTCAATTATGGGTAGTTTATCTCTTGGTTTAAAATTTAAAATTGAAATCGAGGAAATGAAATGAATTACTAGAGATCTATTGGTCGCGAGTATGATTCTTTCTCTAGTAAAATAGGTAATTTCTTTCATGACATTTGTAATGCTCAGGGATCAGGCATCCAAATATTAACAGTACATGAATCAAACTCTTAAAATGAATATGTATTTAACTAAATTATTGGAAATGGATTGAAGCTTTCATTATAAAAATTCCCTACATAAGCCTGCTGAACTTATAAGCTTATTCTGTTGTTTTTTAAATGGTACCTTACAGATTGTGGCATCTGGTTATCAATGCCTAAGCTCTGTCACCAACATATGCAGCCCATACCAGCTTATGGGCATCAATATTCTTCCATAGTAGGGATCCAGGAACGGGTGCAACCCACACCAGCTTATACGATTTGGGGTGTGTGATTGGAAGTTTTCCACACCAGGAATGGGGACGGGGGAGCTGGATCAATGGTGGTTTGAAAAATGATCTGGCAACAGGAAGAGGGATATGTCATGGTTTGGAAACACCAAGGTTGGTAGATAAACATTAATGCAACATTTTATGCTGTGGGCAGTGGGCGGCGGTGGTAGCAGGATGGTGGATTACGAGTGACGGAGGTTAAATGGAACAACCAACAGAATGGACAAGGCAGCCAAAAGCCAAAAAGTTTAAAAAAATTCTGTCAATGGAGGACTCCTTGGACATGAAGGGGCCTATTCCAAGTGGCTTATCCAGCATGAATGTACATGCTTGATTAGCTCAGCATAAATTTCCCTTGGACGAGATTGCTCCGGAGTCAAACTCATGGTGAATTTCTTTAACAGATCTACTTCAAACCTATAAATTTGTTGAAAATACATATATGTAATTAGTTACTATGTTCGGGGAGAATGAAGGATAAAAAATCCACTGCAAAATCATAAATAACGCCACTACAAATTCAGAGTGAATTGATGTAACTACACAAAATTGATGAGAAAAATGCAAATCACCTCAAAGAAAGCGTAATCATGGTGTTCTAACATTTGCATAATGATGGAATAGCCTACGATTTAATTCTAATGTGTTTTCCAGTGCTCATGAATGAACTTGGCATAATGGACCATGCCAAAAGTACTTGATCTAACTATTTCCCAATATCCATGTGTTGAATTCATAGATATAGGAAGTTATTCTGATCAAGTTTGTTTGGAAGAGGTTTGATGGTTGTGTCAATAGATCCAGAAATAAAAAAACATATTGGCAAAGCGAAGGAAGGTGATTTGAAGCAAAATATCCCGGACCTGTTCGAATATCTCATTGTTTATTCTGCGAGATCCCTAAAAGAGGCAATATTAGTGGATGACTGATACTATGAGTTTGTTTTTATACTTCACAAGTTATACAAGAAATGATTCATCTCAACAAAGTAGCTTCAGGTGTTTGAAGACATTAGAACGAAAGGTATGACAGTTATTGAAGCATAAACAAATTCCTCGAAGAAGATCGAACATGCTTTCTTGATCATGAATTCCTGTGAATTCATTTATCAATATTGAATATTGTTATTTCATAGATTCTTTCAAATTTGGTAAAAATTTTGTTTAAAGGTATAGTTCATTATGATAATTGGTAATTTTGATGTAATGTTATGATCAAAACTAAATTTAAAAAAATAACATTTAACTCACTTAAAATGCTTTAACTCACTTAAAACACTTTAACTCACTAATGATCTTAAGATTTGAATTTTCCTTATGCTTGATGATCATTCTAATGTTTCATTGTCATTGTAATTTTAAGCTTGATTATAATTCTAATGTTTTATTATCATTGTAATTTTAATATCAGGACACTTTATGATTCTGAAAGAATGGACGATGTGAAAAATGATAGAATAGCCTACGTGAATTGATGATGAGAAAATTGTAAATCACCTCAAAGAAAGCGTATTAATCATGTGCTAATATTTGAAAAATGATGGAATATCCTACATGAATTGATGTAACTACACAAAATTGATGAGAAAACTGCAAATCACCTCAGAGAAACTGTATTCATTGTGTGGTAAGCTCTGCAAAATGAAGGAATAGCCTACCCATTAGTAAAATAGAACAATTTTCATGAGTTTTTTACTTCATTAATGTAAAACAAACACATTCTAAACTTTCAAATTGAACTGATATTGAATCACAGATGCCTAGCCCCATGACTACCAAATGTTATGGATTTCTTCTTTTAGGTTTTTTATTATAAAATCCCTAGATTAGAAAGCAACTCGAACCTAACCTAACCAGTAATTTCCAATTTGTAGCGACAACATAGACTTCCTGAAGTTATTTTTTGCTTGTTTGAATACTTTGGCTGTCAAAATATAATAAAAGAAATAGGTGGAAGATTGAACATTGAAAAGGTCGTCAGGACATATTTATAGATTTTTATTGTAAAATATTCTAAGTGTGTTAAAATCGAACATTGTCCATATTTCTTCAAATTATAAAGATTACTGTTAATGGTTTTATTGAGTTAAATAGGTTTCATTTCAATTTTCACCTACCTCTTATTGGCACTTACATTACTTACATACAGTTAAATATTTATAAAAAAAACCCTACCCATTGTGTTGGGCCCAGAAATGACCCCTTTTTGACTACATTTACCTATCTCTTCTTGCCTTATCCTACTCCATTGGATGTACCAAACAGATGTTTTCCTTCACTTGAACACTTAATTTACATAGGTATGGTCAATGATTTTTCTATCTTATTAAATACTTATGATTGTCGTAATTAGTACCCTATACCTTGGATTGCGCTAATGTATGGTGATTTTATAAAAGATAGCTTAAGTTGTCAAGGATACAGGTGTAGCAGGCTGAACGAATCAAAAAAGAGATGGATATTTATGGCTAAGATGATTGTTATTAACCCCACCTATTCACCTGGGATGCAGTCAAAGGTTACCATTCCACGCAAGTTGTAGAAGGGTGGCTATGACAGAATTGGCTACAATAGACTTGGATGCAACAGTGTGTCGCTGCTCAAGAAAAGATATGACGAGCGAAGTATCTTTTAGATTATTTCTATTCCTTAATCATTGGCTCAAATAACAGATCCCCTATATTTTCTTCTTGTATCATGTCCATAGCTATAACAACGTGTTGTAATTAGGCATCTTGAATATCAGAGATCTTCATGGCTGCAAAATATTAGTAGATAGGGGTTATGATTGTAAAAGTATAAATATGGGGGAGTATTCAGAGACACGGTTGGAAATTAGTAATTTTATTGTATAAGTTGTGACAGAGGTTGTGTGTTCAACTCACCATTTTAATACAAGGTGTTTGATTCTTCAGATCTCGGCATTCTAACATCTGCCAACTCCAGCATCTTTGTGTGAAGGCTGGGCCCGCCTTCTTACAAAGATTGCTGAGTTAATTAGGTATTTTATTTATTCTATTGTGTGGTGTGAATATTATGATAAATTCATTTATTTGTTATGCATTCCTTTGAATGATCAGTAATTGCATTCCCTGTAAACTGTAGTGGTGTGGTGTGACAGTCGACTGTGTAGGTTAACTTTCTCTTATGCAACTGTGTGATAGTTGTAACAGACTTGTTCATCCATAGTTCTTTCAATTGTTGTTTTCTTTACATATTTTCATTTCATCCCTTTACAGTTATAATTGTGCAACTTAATTCTTGCACTTTGAATTCCTAGATTAAGCTGAATTAAGATAGTTGAGATGGATATTCAGATGGCTTGGTAATTTAGGATTTAACTTTCTGCAAGAGTAAGCTTAAATGTCTATTTTCGGAATCCTTTATTTCTGATTTGAAGCTGTAGGAAAGCAATTGTGATTGTGAATTGTTAGGAAGGTTCTTTAGACTAAATCAGTTATGGGAAGGATCTGGTTGAAGAGACAAGTAGGATAGTTCATCTAAAGTATCAGCTACTTAGTGTTTAATCACAGATAGTGTGAATTATCATTGAAATAAAAGACTTCCTTGGGTTGACAATAAATATTGAACACTCTCTATGTTGGTTTTAATTAACTGGTATATTGGGTGACCAACATTTTGGTTCCATTGTTGGGGATGATAATTATTAGACACCATAGTATTTGCATCCATTCATTTTTCTTCAATCATTTTTAAATCTTGCATGTTTTGGGTTGTATGAATACGATGAGAGTATAGCGTGATAATCCCACAACTCCCAAAACCCCCCGAGGCTGAGGCCGTGGTGGCAATCCATCATTAGGAAGGAGAACATTCATCGGTGATCTAGTTGATAGGATGAATTCTTCTACCCGAGCTCACCATCAAGGATCATCTGTCAAAAGGAGTTCAGTTACTCCTGGAGTGGCTGCATCAACTACTACGGTGGAGAACACAAGAGGAGCTATGACACCATCCTGTGTCCCTGGGGGCAAAGACAGAATTAGTGCTATGGGAAGTAATCGAGAAGTATTTATCACATCGACGGGAAGGAGGTAACAAAAGAAAAGTGGACAAAGCTTCATCAGAAGTGGGAATATCAAAAGAAGCAGAGACATGAGGAAGTAGAAGAAAACATGAATAAAAGATGGGAAACATAAGAAAATGGGGAAGTAGTAGGGGAAAACAATCATGATGGTGGTGATCCCCCAAAGAAGACAATTTCTACCCTGCAGTTCCCTATTCAATAGCCATAAGGGATAGACCCCATGAAAAATATATCGCCATTGGTGTTGCCTCATTTTTAAGGAAAAATAGCAGAGGATCCAGTTGAATTTCTTTTTGAATTTGACATCCTCTGTCGTAGCTATGATTACATCACCAATGAATAGAAGATGAATCTTTTTCTTGCTACTCTAAAGGACAATGCGTTACATTAGTTGATGAGCCTAGGTGGGGGAACTGTCACCACCTGGGATCGGATGAAACAGTTGTTCCTAGAGAAATATCAAGAGTACTGCAATATCAAGGATAAGAGAGAAGAACTATTTAAAATGATACAAAGGGACGATGAAATCCTGGAAGATTTTGTTGAAAGGATTTTCTACAATGTGCAAAGAGCTGGATAGACTAATATGGGTTTAGATGTTCTCAAGCTAATCCTACTTCGTGGGATTAGGGATGATTTCCTAGACATGCTGAACCTGTTAGGAAAGGGGGATATCTCAAAGGAGTCCTTTGAAAATATTGTTGAATTATGAAAAAGGTATTCCATGGGATCTTCTAGGAACAAAAAACAGGACAAACGAGATAGATTAGAATGATATGTCTTCGATAGAACACATAATTCATTTAATGGAGGCGCTACCTGGGAAGAAATAGGAAATATCCTCAAAATTTTTGAACAAGAAATGATGAGCTCCATCTCCTCAGAAATAGATGTCCTGAGGGAAAAGCAAAAACAAGCAGTAGAAGATCTCACACTCGGTGTATTTTGCCCCAGATGTAGGAAGAAACATCCTTTGAAGGAGTGTCTGCTTGATAAGATGGAAGTGTGCCAGCTTTGTGAATTGAATCATGATTTGAAATAATTCCCTTCACTACCTCAAGTGAAGGCAGTTCTCCAGGAACCAACTCCAGATGTGGAACCAACCTACTTTATTGCACAGAAAAAACCCTAGCATCCTCGAAATCAAGGTATGACTCCGGACTCGTTTCCATTTTCAAATAATATGAATGGTTGGAATAATATGCATAATATGAATACACAATTCCCTTCACCTTATTCCAACCATTAATGGAATTCTTCTCAACCTTCTATGCAAAATTTTAATCTCTAGACACCATGGTCGCACCCACCAAACCAATAGAATTCTTGGTCTACTGGGTGAGAAATCCCATCCAGGAAACCAATTTTGTCACAACTAGCCTCAACAACAATTTCCACAAAAACAATTTCCACCTCACCAATTTCCACAGCAACAATTCCCTCCTCAATAGTATCCTCAGCAATATCAATAGTACCAGCAGCCACAGCTGTAACTCCAGAATAATGCTATACTTAACATACCTATACAACCTCATATACCTACTCAACCTAACCCTAACCCAAACAATAAAGCATTCCACTAGTTTGAGACTACCAACATGCCTACTTATTCCATCACTCTAGTTCCCTGTAACGATATATGCTTACGATCAGGGAGGATGGTGGAGCCTTTAGTCATTGAGGATGTTCCATCCTCTCTATCTGAAAAAAGGATGAATCATCAGTACTCATCTAATGAAGAAATCCCCATTATTGAGGATGCTGAAAGTCCTACCCCGATACTGTCTGAAACACAAAGAGAAACAACTATCGAAACGCACCCTACACAGCTGGTTAGAGAACCACCATACCCTAAAATATTAGCACCACAAAAAGTGATGGAACAACCTCAATTTAACCTCCTAGGAGAGTTAAGGAACCTTTATGTCAAAATTCCATTGTTACAGGCCCTCTACGATGTACCTATTTATGCCAAAACAGTCTGGGACTTGCGTGTAAGAAGGCCAGGCAGAAAACCTAGGGATCCCCCCACTATCCATGTTCTAGGGAAATTATGTAAATTGATAATGGGAAAGATCCCTTTGGCTAAATACGATGACCCTGGAAATTCCATTGTCACACTGCAGATTGGGAGCACACAGAGACCGAACATGCTGGTAGACCTAGGCGCGGTCATTAACGTGATGACCATAGAGACTGTACACAAACTTGGGCTCACCAATCTCAAGCCAACCCCCACCATTTTAGAATTAGCTGATAGGTCCACTATTAAACCCAAGGGGATCTTGGATGACCTCGTCATCTCTGTCGACTCGTGGGAATACCCTGCTGACTTATTGGTCCTATAGCCTAAGTCATAGCTAGGGGGACACCCGCTTATCATGGGAAGACCTTGGCTAGCTATAGCTGATGCTTGCATTAGCTGTCGGTCAGGCTCTATGACCATCCCAAACGAGACCAAAATGAAAAATCTTACCCTGTATCCTCTAGCTCGACCTAGTCTAGAAGCTGAAACTCCATTATGGATGGAGCTGGAGGAGGAAGAGGAGGGCGTTCAACCACTTTTAATGATAGGGAAAGCCTTGATATTTAAATATGAAACAAAAGACGATGCCATCAATAGTTTTATCAGTGATCCCACTTCTGTCAACAACCAATTTTATCAGATCCTGGATAGTACTTTAGAGGGAATAAAACAAGAAAATCTTACAAAGGAAGTATTAGTTGGTGACACTTACACAGTTCCGGTGCTGAAGAATTCAAAAAGTATTCCAGTTGAGATAGAATCAGGAAAAACGTTGAATATCAATCCTAATCTTACTCCTGACGAACATGAATGTCTGATCACTCTCTTAAAAAAACATAGAGCAGTATTCGCCTGGGAGTACACAGAAATGAGGGGTATCCCTTTTAATTTGTGCACTCACCATATTTATATCAAGAACAACTCTCGGCCTGTGTTCCAACCACAACGGAGGATGAACCCTAACCTTAAGGACATAGTGAAAGAGGAAATCAGAAACTCTTGGAAGTAGAGTTTATATACCTGATCTCAGATAGCGAATGGGTTTCTTCACTCGTGATAGTACCTAAGAAGAATCGGAAGTGGAGAGTCTACGTGGATTATAGAGAATTAAACAGGGAAACGCAGAAGGACCACTTCCCTCTGTCATTCATTGATCAGGTGCTTGACACCCTGTCTGGGAAGAAATTCTTCTCTTTCTTGGATGGGCTTAGCAGGTATAACAAAATCCAAATTGCTCCTAAGGATCAAGATAAAACCACTTTCACCTGTCCCTGGGGTACTTTTGCATATAAAGTACTCCCCTTTGGTTTACGAAACGCACCTGCCACTTTTTAGAGAGCTGTGATTGGCATCTTTTCAGAGATGGTTAATGATAGTTTGGATATTTTCATGGATTATTTTACACCTTATGGCAGTGAATTTGAAGAGGCACTGAAAAATTTAGAAAATGTTTTAACACATTGTGAGCAAACGCAACTATCTTTGAGCACTGAAAAGTGCTACATGATGATGAGCGAGGACATAGTGCTAGGGAAATTTATCTCTACTGAGGGTATCCAGGTAGATCCTTCTAAAATTAAGGTGATAAAAAACATACCTACTCCTGGAACATAGAAATAGGTACGTAGCTTCCTAGGGCATGCAAGTTATTATAGAAGATTCATAGAAAACTTTTCCAAACTTGCTTCTCCTTTGTTTTCTTTGTTAAGGAAAAATGTGCAATTTGTGTGGAATAGTGCATGCCAAACAACATTTATTGAACTTAAGAAGAGGTTGTATACAAATCCTATCTTAAATGGGCCCAATTGGACCCTCCCTTTTCATATTTCTTCAAATGCCTCTAACACTGGTATTGGACCAGTGTTCAGTCAACATGATGGAATAGCACCATACGCAATCTATTACATCAGTAAAAACTTGTCCCCTACTAAACTTAATTATACTGTCACAGAAAAAGAATTCTTAGCCATTGTCTACTCCATTAAAAAATTCAGACACTATATCACTGGATACAATACTTTTGTGCACACTGACCACTCAGCCATCAAGTATCTAATGAATAAACCTGTTACAAATGCTAGGATAACTAGATGCCTGTTACTATTGCATGAATTCGATATTACCATTATTGACAGACCTAGAAAATAAAATGTTGTTGCTGATTTTTTATCTTGTTACACTAACAGTGATGGCAATCTTCCTATTGAGGATTCTTTTCGAGATGAACACTTATTTGAAGTTTCAGCTCATTCTCCTTGGTATTCAGATGTTTCCAACTGCTTGGCTACAGGTAAGCTTCCGAAACATTTGTCAAAGAAACAGAAAAGGAATATTATTCAACAAAGTGCCAGGTATTGTTGGATAGGTGGTCATCTCTTCTACATAGGCCCTGATCTTGAGATCAGGAGATGTGTAAGAGAAGATGAAATCCTCTAGATTTTGAAGGCCTGCCATAATGAGCCATGTGGAGGACATTTTGTGGACAGAAGAATAGGTCACAAGGTGCTAAGAATGGGCTATTATTGGCCGACATTTTTTAGGGATGCTAAAAAATATGTCCAGTCTTGTGACAACTACCAGAGGATGGGACCACCTAACATACTGGATCAAATGCCCCTCCAACCATAGTTGGTTACTAAACCTTTTGACATCTGGGCCTTAGACTTTGATGGGCCTATTAACCCTCCTTCTAGGAAGAAGGCCTATATTTTAGTTTGCACTGACTACATGACAAAATGGGTAGAAGGTGTGGCCTTGGTGAAAGCCAATGACCAGGATGTGATAGATTCTCTATATGAAGAAATATTTACTAATTTTGGAGTACCCAAGGAAGTGGTTATAGATGGAGGACCTCAGTTTGTGTCACATAAATTTGAAGCTTTGCTACAGAAGTACCATATTCAGCATAGGATAACTTCGCCATACCATCCCCAGGCCAATGGCCTGCTGGAAAGTACGAACAAAGTTATCAAAGCTATCCTTACTAAAATAGTTAGGAGCCATCACAGAGATTAGGCTGACAGAATTTTGGAACCATTGTGGGCATATCATACTACTTGGCGCAATACTGTAGATTTCTCTCCTTGTGACTTGGTGTACGATAAGAGTGTTGTTTTTTCGATAGAATTTGAAATTAAAACCTTGAAAATAGCCTTGGAGGTAAACTTAGATGTGACTGGATCCTAGAAGAGTAGATTGAATCAATTGAATGAGCTTGATGAGAAATGCATAGCTGTTGTGGATCAAATAGCCTTAGGTCAGCAATAGATATCCAATTGGCACGATCGGCTCAACAAAAAGAAAGTCTTCTGCGAGGGAGACTGGGCACTATTTTATGATTCAAGGTTCAAAAGGGAATTCAAGGGAAAGCTATTCACAAGATGGTTGGGCCCATACCTAGTAGACAGAGTATTTGACAATGGTATAGTATGCCTGGTTACCATTGATGAGAATAGTGCACCATTACTTGCTGATGGTCACAGGCTGTGACTGTACCATAAGCCCATTTCGAAGGACACATTCACTTCATATATTGCAGCTGATCCGGAATACTAGTTAGAACAAGGGAAGGAATTTTTCTCTACCTCTATCAATCTTTAGACATTCGCTGTGATTCCTAAATGAATTTTTGTACATAAATAAATTGATGTTTTTATTATTTTATTTTTCCTTGTGCTAGATCTATTTTTTTTTTTAAGAATATGTGCAGGGATGCACTTGAGGAACAATGGTCATGATCAAGCCTATCGACCAAGGTCATCCTTTTGTAACTTCCTGCTTCAGAAGAAGACTCCTTAAAAAAGTAAACAATGAATAGTCAGCGTAGCTACAATACCGTAAAACTCTGCTAATTTCCTATTTCTGTGCAACTGCAACACTATAAAAATTTTCCAATTTCCCATGTCCGTGCAGCTGCAACATCGTAAAAATTTTCCAATTTCCTGTTTCTGCACAGCTACAACACCATAAAATTTGCAATTTACCAATTCCCTGCAGCTGCAACACCATAAAAATTTTCCAATTTCTCGTTTCCACGCAGCTGCAACACCGTAAAAATTTGCCAATTTCCTATTCCCTGCAGCTGCAACACTGTAAAAATTTTCCAATTTCCCATTCCCTGTAGCCGCAACACCGTAAAATATTGTTGATTTTCCCATTTCCATGGAGCTGCAACATTGTAAAACTTTGCTTATTTTCTTGATTAGTGCAGCTGCAACTCCCTAAATTTCGACGTTTTTTCCCACCTAAGTACAACTATGACTCCGTTAATCTGGCTGATTTTTCTATAGTTCGTGGCTATGACTCCGCCAATTCTAGCAATTTTTTTCCTATTTCCGGGCTGCGACTCCTCTAGATTTGTCTAAGAATTCTAGCCTCCTGAGATTTCAACTCATTTCACAGCTTTAGTTATTCCTTCATCATTGCTGACAGGACAGTTTTTCTTGTTTTACCGAGAAGAAGATCATAGTGGCATGCGCACGATAATGGTCAAATTTAAATCGCTACATTCACATGCTCTATTATTCCGAGTGGTCATGATTCATCGCATAATTACTAAGGTATGGATCTGATTATTTACATGATTAATCGTTAAATAGATTTCACAAGATTAATCATACCTGCCTTTTCACACCTATCATTATTCCCGCACCTTCTTCACTGTCCATTCACACGCTTTAATGGCTATCCAAGCTTATTCAATAACCATCACCCTTTTTCCTAATTTGGAATTAAATGATCCATGTTCATAAATGTCTTAATTTTCTGAATTTACCCAAATCCAACTCTTAGTTGTTCATGCATACTCTGTGCTATGACCTCCATTGTCAGGACTTGTGATTTTCCAAGTTGATAAAGAGTTCAAGGAAGTAAGATCATATGGATATTCCATCTCGGCATGAACCGCCAAACATGTAGGAATGGAGAAGAAATTCTAGAGTTTTCACCATTTTTGAAGCTGTGGGATGGATTGAGTTCTTCCAACACCTGAATGGGTTTCATCGAGAGACAGTTCTACAATTTGCATTAAATCTTACAGAAACCCACTCAGAGATTAGGGGTCTCCAGATAGAAGTTTACGAGGTGATAGTGGCTGAGGTTACTGGCCTCCCTCAGACAGGAAGAGCCTAGTTTGGAAGGAGAACATCGAATGCTGCTACAATGGAGGATTTTTTTCCTAGTAGGGGAACAAGTTCGTCTATCAGGAGAGGGATAGCGTTATAGTCACTGGCTCACCCATGGGATCAAGTAGCAGTTTTCCTGAAGAAATACATTACATGCGAAGGTAGGTACCAGACTATTTATTATTCTGACCTACCTTTACTATCCCATTTACGCCATAGGGCTTTACTTAACATTCCATTTTATCTCTTTAAAGACCTACATAATATGGTGGGGTTTGTCAGAGCAGTCAAGCATCCATATGCCTCCCTTACCCATCACGGCCTCATTAAATTATTAATCCTAAGGACCTTATCTCAAATAAATCAAACATGGGAACAATTTACTCGCCAACCCCAATTAGACCAGGGCCCTGTACTTTTGCATAACGTCCAGCTATAGGAAGAAGTGGTAGCACCCACACTCTTGTGGGGTGTTCAGGTTAGAACAAAGGATGCAAATTCATATTTTGGGGGAGATAAGGAATGACAGGAGGACCGGAGTTCCTCCAATTTATTTGGGGGGGAGATGAGACTAGATCGGATGATTAGTTGGATGATCCAGAGGATGAGTCGGAGGAAAATGTAATAGAAAATCCTAAGGAAAGAATAAATAATATGGGCGCTCTGGCAGCAGAAGCTGAAGTTGGAGCATCATTTGATGCTGGGACATCTGAAGATGAGGTTTTTAGAGCCATGATAATAGAAGGAAATACAAAGGTTTTGACCATTGAATCCTCTCCTGAGTGGGGAGGTACTTTAATTGAAGAAGAAAAAGATAATGAAGGAGAAGGTATCCCTTCTACATCAGCCCCAAACTTGGAAACTATTCAAAAGAAGAGAAGAAGATTGAAAGAGGAGATGCAAGCATCACGGCCAGTGAGAAGAAGAAGAACTAGATCTTCTACAGCTGTAGAAGCAGCACGAGGAAGATGGGAAAACCTTGAAGCACATATTGAATTTCCCACTCTGAAACCCAAGGAAAATACAGCCTCACGAGAACCTGTTACAGAAGAACCTCAAATTGAGGGACTTCTACATGAAAATGGATTACTTAAAGAAGAAGTGCAATGGATTCAGAAGGAATTAGAAAGTTGGAAAGAAGCAGGCAAGAAATCAGAAGAAAGAAGGTTGCATTCATTGGTTGAAGCTATAGATCGATTGGAGGGGTCACCTCCTGCTGAGGAAGGGGAGGAATCAGAGAAAGTAGTATGTCCTGAGTGTGGGGAGATCTTTAATTAGTCAAGTTATAAGGTCATAGCTCACACCTTTGCGGCACAACAATCCACACCAGTAGCTATAGGAGAACAAGGACAAGTAGCATCCGGGGATGAACTAATAAATGTAGATAAAATGGAAATAGAAGCAATCCTTGGTGCAAACAAGTTAGAAAATGAGCAGTTACAGCCACAACCAGCAGGAGAAGCAAAAGTGCTTCTGGGGTAGCCTGATGAGAAGGACATTGAATCATCCCAGGAGAAACCTCAGAAACTAGAAGTAGTGGATAGATAGGATACTAACACACAAGAACCAGCACCCTTAGAAATTCTTGTTGGGGATGCTACTCAAATTGGAGCAGATGAACTAGAGATTGAAAATATTCCTGACCTTAATGAAGAAGTCTATGCTATGACCCCTGAACCATCTCAGGATACATAATTAATAGAGATAGAATCTCAGCAGCAGGAGAATGAGGAAGTTGATCAGGATGTTGTCACACAAGAACCAACATATCAGAAATATCTACTGAGGATCTCATAAAACAAGAAGAAATCAATCCTGAGGTAGACATAATCCCTAACCTGGATCTAGAGGAAGATGAGAAAATGCAATCACAGTCCTCGGGGCATACTGAAATTTTTGAGGAACAACTCCATGGTACATATGATATGGAAGTAACCCAAGAACGACCTCAGCAAAATGAAGGAATAGAAGGGTAGGGCGCTAACACACAAGAACCAGTAGCCCTGCATCTACCTGTCAAAGGTGCAACTAAAGTCCAAGATGTTGCAGCTGAGACTCTAGCAGATGTGGAGATTGAAATACAGGAAGATGTTGCTACACAAGAACCAACATATTCACAATTAGTTGTTGAATTTGCTGATGGAAATTTGTAAATGAAGGATGTTGTTGCACAAGAACCAGCATCCTTAGAGTTAATGACAGAATTACCCATGCAGGTTGAAGTTGTTGAAGGAGAACTTCAAGAAGAGGATGTTATTACACAAGAACCATCATCCCTAGAAGAAATTGCAGAAGTACCCTTACAGGATGAAGCTGCTGGTGGAGAACTGCAAGAAAATGATGCTATTACATAAGAACCAACATCCCCAGAGGTGAATACATGAGGACCCATGCAGATAGAGACTACTGAAACATCTGATGGCAAGGCATGGACTCCACCCCCACAGAACTTTGTCAACCTATATTTTGATATTGATGACAATTAAAAAGATGAGAAGATCCGGAGTTTGATCAAGGATCTTTCACTATTGAGGATAGAAGTAAAAAAATGGAAAAGTCAGGTGGAGAGGTGTCAAGCGGGAATGGTTCCCCTTGCTGAACATTGGAATACCATCAGAGAACTAAAGGAAAGGTGGGAAGAAGAACTAATGTTTCAAAATATTCGTTGGGAAGAAATATAGAAAGAATTGAGGGAGCTGAAAAAGTTTAAATCTATGCAGAGTGAGAAAGACCAGCTGTACACTCTTTCCCATGAGCTGTTAAGTACTAGGGCACCATCCCCCTCTTATCCTCTATTTTTATTCAAGCAATTCATTAATATTAAATTGAAGGAGGTAAAATAAGGGAGATCCTACAAAGTGGCAACCGTAGAACAATTTCTAAAAACATTTATGGAAAGTAATTTCAATGAGCAGAACTTGCTTTGTGAGCTTTATCTACATGAATTGACTTTTCCTTTAGATCACCACTCTAACCCTTCCCATTACCTAGGAAATTTTCAGTTGAGGGATTTTGCCTCTTTTGTCAGCAACCATGTGCAGGGAGGAGTCCTTCCAAACATTTTCCCATAATGAAGGTCACTCTAATCTCTGACTTCGAAGTGAACTTCAATCCCCTAACCTTCTTCATGTTCAGGATCAGAGTAGACTTACATTCCCTGAAACATTTCATCATATGGTAGAACTTCGAAAAGAAGTTATCTTTATTTGTGTCAGCCAAATTTCCAAACATCAGCAACTGGATTTGGAAGGTAGTCAGCATAGGTGGCAGGCTGCCTCCTCATCCCTAAAGAATAGAGACCCTTACTGTTTTAGAAATTTCAGACATGCACTATCTAGGGTTGAGGGGTATGTAGGCTGTATGAGGGAGTGTGGTGTCAATTGGTTGGGACTAAAGTTTAAATTTCTTATGATCTGGTGTCCAGCAAAACCATACAGGGAAAACTTCTCACCGACAAAAGCAGAGGAGGAGCGGTGCTGGAGGTATTAGGTCGTCCATAAGGGATTTTTAGAATAAGAGGGAGTACCTGAACTCCCTTATAATTTTTCCTCTCTTCATGAGTGAAGCACAATGAAAGATTTAGATTTAGACTGATGGAGTTTGTTGCATAGGGACATGCAATAAGACAGTTGAGGGGAGATGTTGGACCCAAAAATGACCCCTTTTTTACTACATTTACCTATCTCTTCTCGCCTTATCCTACTCCATTGGATGTACCAAACATATGTGTTCCTTCACTTGAACCCTTAATTTACACATGTATGCTCAATTATTGTTCTATCTTATTAAATACTTATGATTGTCGTAATCAGTACCATATACCTTGGATTGTGCTAATGTATGGTGATTTTATAAAAGATAGCTAGAGTTGTGAAGGATACCGGTGTAGCAGGATGAATGAGTCAAAAGAGATATAGATATTTATGGCTAAGTTGATCATTCCTGACCCCACCTTTGCACCTAAGACGCAGTCAAAATTTACCATTCCACGCAAGTTGTACAAGGGTGGTTGCGACAGACTTGGCTGCAACAGACTTGGATGCAATAGTGCGTTGCTGCTCAAGGAAAGATATGACCAATGGAGTATCTTTTAGATTGTTTCTATTCCTTAATCACTGGCTCAAATAACAGATCTCCTATATTTTCTGCTTGTATCATGTCCACAACTGTAACAACGTGTTGTAATTAGGCAGCTTGAAGATCATAGATCTTCATGGGTGCATGATATTAGTGGATAGGGGTCACGATTGTAAAAGTATAAATATGGGGGAGTATTCAGAGCTAGGTATTGGCAATTAGTAATTTTATTTTATAAGTTGTGACAAAGGTTGTGTGTTCATCTCTCCATTTTATTACAAGGAGTTTGATTCTTTAGATCTCGGTGTTCTAACATGTGCCAACTCCATCATCTCTATGCGAAGGCTGGGCCCGCCTTCTTATAGATATTGCTGAGTTAATTAGGTATTTTATTTATTCTATTGTGTGGTGTGAATCTTATGATAGATTAATTTATTTACAGTAGTTGCAACGGTCATTGATTCATTATGTGTTCCTTTGAATGATCAGTAATTGCATTCTCTATAAACTGTAGTGGTGTGGTGTGACAGTCGACTGTGTAGGTTAACTTTCTGTTATGCAACTGTGTGATAGTTGTAACAACCTTGTTCATCCCTAGTTATTTCAATTGTTGTTTTCTTTAGATCTTTTCATTTCATCCCTTTACAGTTATAATTGTGGAACTTAATTCCTGCAATTTGAATTCCTATATTAAGCTGAATTAATATAGTTGAGATGGATCTTCAGATGGCTTGGTAATTTAGGATTTAACTTTCTGGAAGAGTAAGCGTAGATGTTTATTTTCTGAATCCTTTATTTCTAATTTGAATCTGTAGGAAAGCAATTGTGATTGTGAATTCTTAGGAAGGTTATTTAGACTAAATCAATTATGGGAAGGATCTGGCTGAACAGACAAGTAGGATAGTTCATCTAAAGTATCAGCTACTTAGTGTTTAAGAATAGATATTGTGAATTACCATTGAAATAAAAGACTTCCCTAGGTTGACAATAAATATTGAACACTCTCTATGTTGGTTTTAATTAACTGGTATATTGGGTGACCAACAAATTTAATTGGTTAGTAGATCCCTGCATCATCACTCAGGATTAGAGAAGAAGATAGGATCACTTATACCTATGTTTCTCCTTCCTTTGTCCTTATATTTCAAAGCTTCTCGATGGAGACATTTTTTCAGGAGGAGATGTAGGAGTTCAGACTCTGAAGAGAATATACAAGTCTATATTTATTCACTGGAAGGATTCAAAGACCTAGAAGGCTGGCAGATAATTAATCAATCAATTAAGGGGACATTCCTCCTTTGGATTTCATCCTTTGTCGACAACCTATGAGAAGTCACCCCATGTCCACCATTAAATACTAATCCACCCGCTTTAACAGACAATAAAAACATCTTCAACTTGTCCATTGAAGGATTCCAAGAGAGTAGAAATAGTACCAATGATATTATTTCTTATTGCTGCAAACACCATTCATCATCTGTAAATGGTTGCAACAAAACACTATCAACCATTATTTCAACATTTTTATTGTTACTCTACAATTACCAGAGAAATGGGCTCGATCGTTCTAATTTTGGGCGAAGAACTGTAATCGAAATTAGAGGCATTGATTTCATTGAAAGGCATAATAAATAACCTCAAAGTAAAGCCAAGACTGAGATGGAGACCAATCAAGAATGAATCCTCCCTTGATAAAAGACTGGCACCCATTTGTAGCATGAACATTTCCAGCACATGTGAAGCTCACATTGCCCATTGTCATAGTTGTTGTAACTAAAGCAGAGCTCCCCAATCTAATATGCACCCACGATGTACACATTGAACCCCACACACATTAGAGGTATCTGAATAATATCTATCGTATGCACAACAATATATTGTGATCAATTTATTACCTAGAAGAGAATACTTGACATCTTGGCTTAAATTTTCCTAAGTTTGAGCAAGCGAATGAAATTTCTCTTGTCGATTTGATGCCACAAGATATTTGTTACCATTATTTTGACTCTCTATTCACAGGGTTACACTCGTGCTTATGTAACTGGTCCATTTGTTGGTTCCATTATCAAAACCAGGATTTAGAAGAATCCCTCCGTTGTAAAGCAGTGTTGCAGGATATGGTTCACACTGCAAAACAAAATAAAATTAACTATGCACTTATCAAATCTGCAAGCAAAAATAAAAGCATTGAGAAAACTTAGAAAAAAAGTATTTCAATACTTGTGTATAAGAAGATACATTGTAATAAGGTGCCTCTATAATTTTTGAGGCAAATGTTAGACACATATGCTTGATTTGTTTTTCAAATACTTTCCATGGATCTTTAGTTGATATACTATGAAGTAATAGGAAAATTAATAATAGCTGACACATGAATCTTCAAGTAACTTTGGATGTCATAGAAAACTACCGCAGTGATCACATCATTCACTTTCTATAGAGCATAACATAATCAACAATCAAATTAGAGCTGGAAGTGCACATTATTTCAATCAAGCAATATGGAAATTAGTGCTGCAAGAATAAGGTGTACTTTATAAACCCCTCCTATAGAATTATTTATTTTCCTGATATCATACAAGAGAAATGTAGCCGAAGAAAGAGCAGAGGGCATGTGTTCAACTCCAAGGGTCCTAGAATAGGCAGCTGACTATCGTCAATCCATCCAATCATTCTTCGAGAACCCACGAGTAATACATTTCACCCACTTATTTTTTAACTATGATAATCATTTTAGGATTTTGTAGATCTCCCTCATTTGGAGGTTGTATGATTGTATCGTGGAGAAAACGCCTTTGGTTGATTTAGATTGATCGAGAAGAAACCATTATTTGCACCATCACTGCAATTAGATTTAATAAGTAAATGCAAGTGTTTCTCATCTTGACTACCTCAAGTAGATCTCCAGCCTTAATTCAAAAGGAATCCAATGGTGCTCATTGAAATTCGAGCCTGGGGTTAGGTTTTGTTTTCTTTTCCAAAGGGAGCATTTTGAGCCCTTTTCTTGCATAAGCCTTCGCACCATGAAGCAAAGCTTCAGGAATTTCGAAACAAAATCTCACATTTCAGTTGACTTTCTTTCAAAATATTAGAGCAAGATCCAAAGATACCTACGTATCTTTAACCCAAATGCAAACCAAAATTTCTTTCAAAGTATAAAATTGAGCACAAAGATATATGTATCAACAAACAACTAACGAGATAGATCAGACAATTTTACTCAGAATTGATGAATGAAACAATGCAAAAATGGCTTGCAACTGTGTAATGCTTTCATTAATCAAAAGTAATTGGATAGTTAATTACAATGTAATACACTGGTATTAATAACCAGTCAATTCAAATGCATGACAGAGGAATTTGATTTGATTGAATCTACCTAACTGCACAGATAACTAGACATGTCTAAATCACTATCATATCCCAACTAGTTGTCTCTAGTTGTCTAAATCAGTGCACCAGTAAATTAGAATCAATTAACTAGTCTAACTGAATGTGGTAGGTGAGGAATTTTGCCTTCCCACATGCTATCAATCAATGACTGGTGCTAACTGAATGTAACTGGATGTAAACAAATGTAACCGACTCCTAATTAGGCTTAACTAGTCACTAACTAAAATCAACTGAAGGAGGTCGGTTCTGACACTCCTAGTGGCTCCTAAATTGTAGGGATTGGTCTAGGGGGATATGAAGGTGATGCAATATGCAAGTGCAGACAGTGGCAGTTATCCTCAACTAGTGTTCCCCATGTTGTTTGTTTTATTGTCTTAATTAATTCACCAAATATTTAATTATCGACCGAGATTTGTAAACTTAGAGTTGACACAAACTATATGCTAAGCTATAAGGGTACCTAAGGTGTCCTGGAAATATTTTAACAAAGAAAATATCGAAAGATCTTTCAAAATGAAAGATCGAGTCAAACTCTAGAAATTTAACTACTAAGGTAATTAGACTAGGACAAGACTCCTAGATTAGAGCAGTATCTATTTATACTACTCAACTCTATAAACAATAAAAACATATAATACTATTCTAACAAACTGAACTATCTTTTATAGTGAAATCTGTTAATTAATTATTCTGCTTCTTAAGAAAGGTTGTAAACAAATTCAGAATTCTTACTACATGATCACAAGAGATTATATTATTTGAGACAATATTGCAACTACTTAATTTATCTAAGAAATCTAGAAACTAAACTATACATGCAATTAACAAATATATGACAATTAAACTAAATTGTCTAGTTCCATTCTCCTTGAAGATTCTGAGGATATGCATTCATTGTGATCAGAACTAGAGAAAGAGGTGTATCAAAATGGATTTCAAAAGAAATAAAGAAACTAAATGGAATTAAGTCTAATTTAACCTCTACAAATAGATGTAAACTAAGGAGTGTCCAATTACAAGTAATAGTAAACATTTTGATTTATTCCATAAGAAAATGACTCTAATTGAAAAAGATTGTATTAACAACCAATCTATTAGTTAAGAAATTCGATTCTTTTAATGGACCACTTGAAATTAAGGGTATACTATTCTCACATGAAACAACTATAATTGAGAAAAAAGTAGAAAACTCAATAAAAACAAGTAGAAAACTTAATAAAGAGTTTTTATTTCTTAATCTAGTCCTATTCTATGAACATCTTCAGTGACGATAGAGTAAGGAAGATAAACCTTATGTTAGGAACAATTATCTTATTACAAAGAACTAATGTGCCTTTTAGATAATAGAATTAACAAACTTAATTCTAGATGCAATCTAACTAAGACTGAAGTACACTAAACTAGAGATACAATTAACAAACTCTAAAACATTAATGCATAAAGGAGTCAGAGACAAAAAGAACACAACTTCAAAACTAAGATAAAAAGGAATGAAAGATAGGAATAATTATAGGACTTAATAGAGGATTTAGGTGGTTTAAACTAAGGTCCTAAATATGTATATAACTACTATTTAATTACAGAACATATCATAATTCAAAATCTAGGAGAACCGAACTTTAAACAACCATAAAACAGAACGGGGAATATTAAAGGTTGAATGAAGGTATGGATGATAGTATAAATAAACAATCCGAATGACAATTTGGATGGGGAAAATAGTGCAAATTCTGAAATAGATAACATGAATGATCTTAACATCAGTTGATTTATACACACAAGGATGCAAAACAGAAAAACAAAGTGATTAAACTTCTTCAATACCTAAAATGAGAAGAATGATTTGTGCTAATATACAGTTAAAAATAGAAACTACTTCCTATGGTTTAATGAGACCAACTAAGAAATCACTGAGGTAAATCTACAACTAAATGAGAATTGGCAGAATCTAATCTAACTACAAACTAATCTTAATACGTTAAACTAACCAAACTCTTTCTGATTGCAAACATGGAACTAGAAAACAACCTGGAAAGGAAATTGGAAATGACTATTGTGCGACCGGTCACTTGCAATACTAGGAATGGAAACTATATTAACAACATAGTATAAATCATATTTCTCACAACAAACACATGTTACGAGAAATAAGGAAATAAATAACATAAATTTATATGAAAATCAAACTACCTACAAAAACTGGAAATGCAAATTACTTAGCTGTAAAAAGGAAAATAACGAAAACAGAAATAAATGGAAGACGACTAGTTGTTGAGGGGCCCTCTTAGCAATAAGGGTTGCGCTTCAATTAATCAACCACTCCGGAAAGAAGAAACATGTATACACAACTAAAAATATAACTTTATATCGAATTCGAAACAGAGTTTACAGAGCTTCTTTGATAATGAGTGATCAACCAACTAACTAGCTAGCTCGACTCTCACTTGGAGATGACTTTATATAGTTTTTTACATGGATGAGAAGGCCAACCTTTTTAGTGGTCAACCGCTCCAAAAATAGCCAACCTTAACTACTGATCAAACAACCATGTGATGATTGGCGATAGCACACATCCACCTTCCTAATTCTTTGTGCATCGGTTCTCCCCATGTGAGGTACAGGTGTATGGATCCTTGTAGACATGGCCATAGAGCGTGGTGTTGTTGTAATATATCATATCATAGAAGGTTACCAATAATACACATACAGAATCATATACACATATAAAGACAAGAGACAAGAATAGGTAAGGGAATACCAGATTATATTATCACATCAGGGTCCATACATATATCCAAACTGAACCAAGTTCTTAATTGGATCAACAACCTATTATATATGATTTATAAAATAGTTATGAATAATTACTTATCGGTTCGGTCAACCGACATGACCATTTTAGGCTAAACTAATCTCTAATTAGTTGGTTAGCTCGACTAGTTGGCTCACCAACTAGCTCCTCCAACATATCCCCCGGGAACAAAATATTTCTTCGTACCAAAGAAATGGGGAGGGTATTCAAAAATTATTCTGTCTGAAGTAGTTACTGCATTTGCTTTGTCTTCATGGACTGTGTAACTGAATGGACGGTCATTTCTGCACACATACTTCTACAATAGCTTCTGCCTTGATGTCCAGTTTGTGTTGAAACTCTTCCCAACTGCGTAGAGCATTTTGTATATCGATGGTGAAGGTGGTGAGGCTTGACTGAGTTGACATATTCTCTTGAATAGAACAATTTGAAATATTTTCCAAGTCAGGTCCCATTGACTGATCATTTTCTTCTGTTGTATCCAACAATCTTCTCATCTGTGGGTAGATCTTGTCGAGTATGTTGATGCTTGGAAGTTCCTGGGTCATCCAATGATGTGATTTTTTTTCTAACCTTTCTAATTTTGTTGTTTCTAGTATGATTTGGTCCTGTATTTTTTCTCTCATACTGTTATCCAGTCCTTGTTGCTTTTCTAAATCCTGGATGTGCTCGTTGGTTTGTTGGGTCTACTGGAATGCTTGTTTGTAGTGGGTGTACCAGCTCTGTAGGAATTATTCCATTGTAACAAATTCTTCTAAGTGATCCCGTAGTACATTGTGTGCTTCAGAAAATGCTGTGTATTGTTGTCTTAGTAGCACAAAATTTTCTTCCTTTTTTTCCTCTTTCTTAGTCTGTAGCTGCGTCTGCATGTTTGACACGACACTTTCAAACAATTGGTATGCTTTTTTCAATGGTTTATCGGTGTCGGATTCTGCCATTCCTGGTATCACTATTTGTGTCAAAGTCTTGCATTTGGTCAAGAATTCGACCTGTTCTGCTTTCATTTTTTCAATTCTTTCTTGCTTTATTCAATTTTTGGTTGATGCTTCTTTAGTTACTGCTTCTAGGAGTCTATCCATCTCTCTATATTTCAGCTTTGGTGTTTCGACTGCAGAAGTCGATCCAAGTTGATGAAGGTGGAAAGTTGTAAGTGTTCGTTGTTTTTGTTTTCCTAATTTTTTCTTCTTCTCTTTCCTCTTGCTCTTACGCTTCGAATTATGGACCAGTTCTGATCTTGTCGATACTGATGTTGCTTGTTGCTGCAGAGTCTGCTCTTCTTCAGTCAGTGGATTCTCAGTCGACTGAACTCCTACTATGGTCGAATTAATTTGCTGTGTTTTTGATATGGGGTTTGTGTTTGTTTATGCTTCTACTGGTGGTGAAGATGGAGGGTCTAGGTTGCGTTGATGCTCTAGTTCTGGTGGTGGTGACGGTGAATGATATGGGGTTATGGGGGTGGTCGGAAGTTGTGTTGGTATCGAACCTTTGACTTTTGTTTGAGTATAGATAGGGTTTTCGACCTCTTCCATGAGGTCATCTATTTCAGCATGAATGGTTTCGTGGGTACCTTCTAGGAAAAGTGGTTCCCTTACTTCCACATTGGCTGGACGGTTTTGGAATGTTGGTGTGAATGATGAAATGTGGGTTGCTACTATGGTGGATGTCGGGTCAGGGTTGCGAACATATGATGATTTGATGATTCCTACGACTGATGGTGGTGATGAAACTTGGGTGATTTGTGGAATGAGTCTTTGTCGAGAAGAGCTTGACTCGACAAGTTTGTGGGTGGTATTGATCTATTGGGATTTAAGGAATAAGTTTGATAATTCATTGATGAATTGCTAAAGTTCAACATCTTTATACATTTTTTCCTTCAGGGTTTTAGGGATTAACTCGTTATAGCATAGTGATATGGTAGGGGTTGATTCTTTTGTTATTCTAGTGGGAGACGGTCTTGGTGAATCTGGGGTTAAGTCAATAGGAATTATTACGGGTGGGGTAGCAGTTCTTACCTTATTTGGTTTGCCTTGTTTTGTTCCTGAGCCGATGAACCGTTTGAATTGTGTTTCGACTGATACTTTATTTGCTGCAGCATCTTCTATGATGTCGATAGTGGTAGCCAACAGTTCTTGTTCATCTTTTGATTCTGATAAAATAATTTTACGCTTCCCCTTCCCTTTTTCCTGATTGGATTTCTCTTTCCTTGAGACTGCTACTTCCTTTGTTATTTTTCTTAAATTTTATTTTGTCATAGCATACTATGGATTGTTTGATTCAATATATTCCTCTATATGTTCTTCTCCTCCCTCCTATTGATGAGTCAAGATGATAATATGTTGTTCTATCGGTATGACCTCCTACTATTTAGTCGGTATATTTTCAATTTGGAGGGGTTTTTGACCATCTGTTGGAATTTCTCCTAAGGTGAAAGTGATAATATGGAGGTTGAATTCATAGTCTTCCTCCTTATCCTGATTGGTTAATGGCTCTATAATAACTTTATTTTTTTCTTTTGCAGCTTCTAGTATGGGGATGTTGTTTTTTGTCTGTCTTGCCTACTCTGTAAATATCTCCTCGACTGTTGGATAGAAGTCGATTGGTTTTTCCTTTGTTGTAGACCCTTGCTTATGCCATACTGTTGTGTGGTATAGCTCTAGTTGGATGTGTGTTGTAGGGGGAATACATCTTCAGATGTTTTGAGGCACCCTCCATCTGGTTGTTCAAACCTTTAGGTTCTGGAACCAGTGCTCCAGGAATACTCTGTTTTCTTGCTGTTCGAGTGGGATTATGGCCATTGAAAACGGCTTAAAACTCCACATATGGAACTTGGATGGCTCCAAGAAGTATTTATGCCCGACAAGACATAAATGGTACATTGCTATCCATTCTATAAATGATAGGAATCTGATCATTATACCCAATTCCTAGCATTTCTCGCATATAGACTTGAGTATGTCGTCCATGTATTGCGCCCAGCGGTATATCTTTCCTATTTTTGCTATGCGGTCAACTGCTTCCAGCATATCGAGCTTCAAGTCACAGCCTCGTTGTGTAATAGTTAGACCGATGGATACAATTTTAGCCACCATTTTGGGTGTGGTAGCCTGGACTTTCCCTATTATCATCCCCTTTGAGTTTTTTCCTATTGGTGTTCCCGTTAGTTTTTTGACTAACCCTTCCTTGATTCCTATAAGGATAGGGTCGCCTTTGTTAGATAGTCCCATGAGCTTATAGATGGTTTCAGGTGAAATTTCTACAGGTGTGTCGAAGTAAAACATCCCGTTGTGGTACCGACTGATTATGAGTTTAACAATGGTTTCCTTTGTCTCTCCAAAACTAGCCATGAGTAGTGCATTGATAAAGTTCATAATGGTTCTATTATTTACCTTCTGTGCTTCCTTTGTCATTTTTTATTGACCCCAGTAAGCCCATTCTTTGATTTCTATCCAATATTTCCCCCATGAGCTTTCCCGCACTTCCGTGTTTTTGATATTCTTTAACCGTTTTACTAGTGGGCTGACAACGGATTCCAACTCTTTTATTTTGGCTTTTGTGGCTCTGGTTTGCTTTGGGGCCATTTTTTCGATTTTTTGTTCGGCTCTCTTAGTAGTTGGTTCACTCAAGGAGGTCTGGTAATTCTATCGCTCTAGATCTTGATAAACAAATAAGTGATTTTCAACTGGTGTAGTATTTATAGGCGGAGCGGATGGCAATCTTGTTGATGGTGTTATTAATGGTTGATTAGATGGTGAAAAACGCTCTAATGAAGGTTGAGTTAATATGTTCTAGTTTTGTTGCTCCCTCTAACTATAGTCATGATGGGTTGATTTGACGTTTTGGTCCTCTTGTCGATGATGAAAGTATGGTCGATCTGTGGTATGTTGATGATAAAATTATCGATTATTGTCGAATGTTCTACTATGCCTGTCGAGGTTAATTTTTATTTTTTCTTGATTTTTGGGGTTTTAAGTTTTATTCTTTTTATAGGTTTTCATAACGGTTATAGAGCTGGGTTTTTTTTCTAATTTTGGTACCATTTTAGTCGGGCACCGTTTACCAACTTTCAAAATACTATGCCCTGTAATGTTCTTAGTCGAACCGATCCATTGACATTGATTTCTTCGATAATATACGGTCCCGTCCATTCTATGTGTATCTTTTTAGGTTTTTATTTCACCCGACTGTTGTATAGTAATTCAAGATCTCTGATCAACAAATTCTTGTTTTTGATGTTTCGGTCATGCCAAGCCTTTTGTTGTTGTTTCTGAATTTCTTGATGTTGTATAGCGAGCAGTCGGTGTTCTTATAGTTTAGTTAATTGCATTAGCCGATCATTTCTTGCTTCTTCGACATTAATATGTAAGATGTAGGCTATTACCGGTGTTTGTACTAAAAAATGTAAAGGAACAACTGCTTCTTGGCCATAGACTAGTCGAAAGGGTGTCTGTTCAGTCGAACATTTATATGTTGTTCTGTATAACGCCCATAATACCGCAAGGATTTTCTCATCCCAATCATCTTTACTGGTATTGCATATTTTTGTTAAACCTTTTGTCAATGTTTTTTTAAATGCTTCTATTGCGCCATTCGACTGAGGGTGATAAGCTGTGCTTCGTCGATGGTCGATTTTGAATTGTTCTGTCACTGTCGTAATTGTTTTATTGATGAAGTGTGAGCCTTGGTCACTGATTAAGGTTAGGGTATCCAAAGCTAGTGATGATGTTTTCATATATGAACTTAGCAGCTACCTCACTAGAATAGGTGTCGACGGGTTCTGCTTCTACCCATTTAGTAACATAATCAACTGTTGTTATGATATACCTTGCGCCTGTCTTTTTTGTTGGTACTGAAAATGGACCTATAAATTCGATAGCCCATATTTCAAACGTGAGGCTTAGGTTTACTGTTATTAAAGGAATTTCTATATTAGGTAGTGGTCAACCTAGATGTTGGCAGCGATAACATTTTCTCACAAACTTTTTACAATATTTGTATAGCATTGGCCACCATAGTCCTGATTGTTGGATTTTCTTTCCAGTTGTATCCAACTGAAAGTGTCCTCCTGCTGGTCCATACTGTGCTTCGTGCATAATGTTTTCTCGTTCATTTTCTAACACACAATGATGGAGTACTTCATCCAAACCCATTTTGTATAGGAATCCATTGATTAGGGCATATGGGGCTGCTTTCATGGCTAGAATTTGTTTTTTCTTAGTGTTCATGCCTTTAGGTGCTTGTCCAATCTCTAGAAATTGCGCTATTACCTCTAATTCTACGGAAACTACTTCTATTCAGAATAAGTGTGCATCTGGCAGGTCATCTTCGACTCATTTTAGTTCCTCTCCTGTCTTAATTCTTGAAAAATCATCGGCTCGACATTCAATCGCCCTGGTCTAACTACAACTTTGAATTCAAATTCTTGGAATAGTAATAGCCAGCAACAGATTCTCCCATGGTGCAAAGGTTTATTGACAAGGTATTTTAATGCTTGATGATCCGTATCGAATATAAAGGGGTTAGCTAATAGGTAATGTCGATATTTCCGAAGAGAAAATACCATACCTAATGCCTTCCTCTCTGTCGTGGAGTAGTTGCATTCAACATTGTTTAATTTTCTAGTACTGTATATGATTGGGTAATCCATGCCATCTTCACCAGGTTGTGTCAAAATTGCTCCTATTGCTAAGCCTGGAGCATCAATGTGTACATGAAACTTGATCGACCAGTTCAAAAATAAAATAATGGGTGCTTCAACTAATTTACTTTTTAATGTGTCAAAGGATGTATCACATTCTTCTGTCCAGGTAAACTCTTGATCTTCTCTTAACAATTCTTCCATAGGGCATGTCATATCATAGTAGTGCCTAATGAATTTTCTATAGTCGCCTGTATGTCCTAACAGTACTCTTACATGTTTTGGGTTCACTGGTGGTTTTAAGTCGAGGATAATTTTTATCTTTGCAAAATCCACTTTAATACCATTTTTGCATACTATATGTCCTAGCAGAATACCTATAGGGGTTAAGAAGATAATTTGTTTATATTGAGATATAACTGGATCTGTCGGCAGCATTCCAGCATAATCCTCAACCATTTACGGTGATTTTTTAAAATAGAATATATTGTCCAGTCGTCAAATTATACTACCATTGTTTTGTAGATGTATTCTTGAAATGTTATTACAACTATTCTTGAGAATACTGCAAGTGCACTTTTAAGACCAAATGGCATGACTCTGTAGGAAAATGAACTGAATTCACATATGAAAGTTGTCTTTTTCTAATCTTCTTTGGATATTGGCACCTAATTATATCCTAAAAATCCATTCGTGAATGAGTAGCATTCATGTCCTGTGACTTCGTTTAGGATTTTGTAAGCATATGGAGTCAGGAATGGATCTGTTAAGGTAACTTTGTTTAATTCACGAAAGTTGACACAGATTCGTAGTTTTGTCGGGTTGTGTTTTTTTGGTTCAACAGTCATCAGGCTTGCCCATTCTGATTGGTCGATGGGGTAAATTATTTCGGCTGTTAGCATATGGTCGATCTCCTTTTTGACTATTTATTTATATTTATGAGCTAACTTATAAGGTCTTTTGTTGACAGTTCATGCATCAGGTTTGATGTCTATCTTCATCTCATCCATTTCTGCTACTAATCCTTTTAAGTCTTTGTAGTCACGTGCAATTACATCTTGAAATTCTTTTAATAATTCGACGATCTCTGTGGTTTTTTCTTCACTCCAATAATCGCCAATTTTTTCCATTTTTAGTCTATTATCATTAGAAATATCAACTTCTTTAGTTTTTATTTCTGCATCCATCCAGTTTGGTGCTTTACTCTCATTAATCTGTCGACTTCCTTCTTTGAATTATGAAAATGTTGCCGGAAAGTCCACTGCCATCATTCAGTCGGTGTCATTTTTGTCAGTCGACTGAATTTTTAATATTGTTTTAATTGGTCTTATTGTTTTTGGTGATCGATCTTCCATTGAAAACTCCTTCCATATGTGCATTCATTTTCTAATTGGTGTCTTATTGGCTATGGTATTTTTTCATACCCAATGTTATAGCATACTGTATTTAATTGGATTTTGTTTTGTGTCGATTTGTTACTAGTCGGCTGTATAAATGCTTTTATTTTCTTTGTAGCTTCGACTAGATTTGTGTCTTCCGGTAAAAATCCAAAGTCCTTAATGAAATTCTCTCTAAGTTCATTCCATAAGAATGTTTTTCCTCGTGCTTCTTCCATTTTGTACCACTTGTTAGGTAGGTCATCTAATGTCGAGGGAAACACGTGTGGCCATATATGTTGTTCTTTGTAACCAAGTCTTCTCCACTCTGTTTCACATATTCGTATATGTTTTTCTAGATATTTCCCTTGGATGAAGACATTTATTTGTGCCTGTTTTGTTAGTTTCCTTCCTCCAAATATTTCTATGAAGAAATTCGAAGATGTTGTCCAGATTGTGGTCTCGACTGGTGAGTGTCCCTCCATCGAGTAGCTTGTCCTATAAACATTTCAACAAGGCTTTGGGGTCGGCCATGTCCACGTAGGTTTTTAGAAACCTATTGTACATGGAGAACTGGTGATTCTCTCTCCTTATATGAAAGACTCTGTTTATTATATGTTTTTATTGGTGCTAGTGAGGGGTATTCCTTGAATCTCTTCTCATATATTTTTGGGACAGTTGATATAGAGAAGCATTGTTTGGTTGGTTTCCTCTGGATAGCTTGAATCATCGAGCAACCTTGTGCTTATGTTTCATAATTTTCAAACTTCCAATCATATAATTCTGCATCTGAGTTATATCCGACCGAATCCTAGTTCCCTAGATGAAGTTCACCATAATTATTGGGTTCATTATAGTCTTCATTATTATGTACTTAGTATAGTTTTCAAATGTCACCTTCTTCATCAATAGGTTTTAATCCATGGTTCTCCTTGGGAAGGATGAATGGGGATGATGACTTTCCGTCCATTCCCTTTTAATTTTATTCTTTCCTTTTCTAAGGATATTGATGTTTTCATTTTTCTTCCCCAAGGTCAACCTACCAAGGTTGGGAAAGAGTTGGATCCTTCCTTGGGGTCGATGATTTCAAAGTCAATTTTAGTTGATATGCCTTTTATTGTTGTATCGACATTTCTCCAAACCCCGATGGGTTCGATTAGTCCTTGCTGTCTAATTTGAGGTATATGCCTGATTCATATAGATGAGTTCTACCCAACTGTTCCCATGTATATCTTGTCATAATATTTACTTGCGACCCGAAATCAAGGACAACTTGTTGAACATGATATCCTTCAATTTCAAGATCGACAAGTGGGTCAGCATCACTCTTGTCTTTTTGATTCAAACTGCATATATTTTTAGTCTGTTTTTTTGCATTATTTTTGTGCTTTATATTATGTAATAAGTCAACAAATTGAGATACTGATTTATCATTCTGTATTAGGATAAATATCTCTTTGAGTGTGTTCTGGTGTATTTTGTCAGTTGCTTCTTGTCTAGCAAAATCCTAAAACATGTCTTATGCATCTTTGTATAATTGTTTTTGTTTTGATGGATTAGGGTAATCATTTTTTCTTTAATTTTTCTTATACATGGGTTGTCGTTTCTGATTTTTGTCCCTTGTTTGGTAGCTATATGCAAGTTTTTTGTATGTATTACAGCATGTTTCTGAACAAACAACAAAAAATTAACGTTTTTCTTTTTATTAATCTTGTCGAGCATGGTGGGACAATCCTTTAGTGAGTGATCGCCCACACCGCAGCTAGTACAAAGATTTAGATCATTTATATCTTTGTATGGGCAGTCTTCCTAGCGATTTCCTTCTTTATAACATGTAAAGCACTGGATGGGTCCGCGTGGTCGATTGTCGTCATTTCCAGAAAATCATCCTCGACCTCCAAATCGTCCATGACAGTTTTTGAATCGGCGTTCATATCGACGGCCTTCATATCTTTGATTATTTGGTTCATTTTGATCATTGTTCCTTAGAAAGTTATCATTGTTCTATGCGACTGGATTTGTTTGGTAGATTGCCTGATAGTTTTGACGATTTTTCAAGTTTAAGTGGTAGTCGGCCATTGCGTGACTTTTCACCTCATAGATTGCACACCACGATGCTTTTCCATTATTCATGTTGTATGGGAAATCTTTCGTTGTATGTTCTCCATGTTCTTAACAAATATCACTGAAGAATTTCATTTGAACAAAATGAACTTCTTGTTGACAATTATCTTTAGTGTGTCTGGCCGTGGAGCATTTTGTGCACCAGGTGTCCTGACTTTTGAGGGTCATCTCTTTCAAATATTTCTGCATGATTTCTAACTGTTCTTCTAGCCTATTATTGACAAGATATGCTAGAAAATCCCCATCCATCTCTACCTACAGAGCTTTGGTAAGTGCATCTTCATATGTTTTAAATGTCTCCAAGCTTATATGCCACCGGATTTTCTGTGATAGACCTTCCAAAAACCATTGAATTAATACTTGTTCATCAATTACATAGTCTAGTTAGTTGAGGAGGTCCTTCCATCGCTTATTGTATTCTCGTATGGACTCTGTTGGTTTCTAAGATGTTATTTTCACCTTTTTTGCTGCCAGATGTTTTGCATTTGGTGTTTTAAAGAAAGATAAGAATTGTGCCTTAATGTCTACTTTGGATGCTTGGGGAGTTCTCTCGATATAATTCATATACCAAGTCAGTGCTCTTTTCCGTAGAGCACCCGCAAACTGTGCCATCTGTCGTTCTTCACCCATAACTTGATTGGCCTCCCATATTGATTCACAGATGAACCAATTTCATCTAGGGTATTTTTCACCCTCATAGAGGGGGATATGTGTTGATCCATGACCCATGTCGGTGTCGATGTCCCCTTCGGGAGGTGGCGGTGGTGGGGGTGGTGGTGGGGGTAGTGGGATATTCTGCGTATCTCGTTGTTCACAGTTGTTGTCGAAAAAAATTTCCTTCATGTTGGTTGTTTTATTTGTTGTTTATTCTCCCCCAAGTAGTCGGTTCAGGTCGACTTCATTTGTGGATGTCCAACTGTACTGGTGTTCTTTCAAGTTCGATTGTTCTGTTTCTTGTAATGTTGTGTTTGGCAGGGGGGTTCTCCTTCATGTTTTAGGTAGAGCAAGTGGATACTTTTGTTGGAAGGGTATGATTGAATTGTTACCCAATTTCCTTCCTCTGGTCGACGGATTACAAAATGATTATCATCATTTACTTTCTTGTCTAGTCGAATCCATATACCGAACTCACCAGCTCTTAGTCTCGTTTCCTCTTCAACAATGGCCTGTATTCGGGTACTCAGATTTTTCAGAGACAGAGTTCTTATATCCTAAGGAATTTCTAGTTGGAGAGCTTCTCGCTTCTCTATCTACAAGTATTCTTCCATGGGTGATGATTCCTCATTTATGCCTTCTTCCTATCGGTCATGACCCGACTCTGGTGGATTTTTTTCTTGTTCTATCACCTCAATGGTCATTTGTCTTTGAAACGTTCTAGATTTCTCTCTTCTTTCTTTCCTTCTTTTCTACCTCTTCTCTCTTTCTAACTTCTGCAAGTTCAATGTACCTTTATGTGTCACTATCCATTCAATTTCCTTCTTAGGTCGACTTATCATTGCTGGTGGTGGTATTTTCTTCAATTGACTAGAATCCCTTTTACTCTACCCTAGTACATGACTAACTACCCCCCCATAGCCTACCCGATACTTTAGAAAGCTCAGATAGTTCTGTTTATTTGCTTAGGAAGTACTCCAACTCCCTTTCGGCAATGCATTTTTCCCACTTCTTCTGTTTCTTTGCCAAGTTAGTATTTGGTGGCAGTTCGCGTAGTGATGGATGAGGCTCTACGATATGGCCCACTACCTTCTCGATTAGGAATTTGAACAAAAGGGTTGGTAAGGAGCAAAGGAACTGCTCAGTAAGGTTGGTATAAAACCTTTTCTCAATGCTTTTGACCAACACTCTTTCTTCCACGACATGTTCTTCGCAGAATTTGTTTGTGATATTTTCAAACCACTCCAAAAATTTTGTTCATCCACCTCATATCAGTTTCTCCATTAAATCTCAGTATTTAATTGCTTCCAGTTTGTTCATCCAGAAGTTTTTTCAACAGCTGAGGTACCGACTTTACGAACTTCTCATGTGTTTCAATGAATAATTTCTCCTTCGCCTAAGCAATGGTCAATTTGTTTCTTCTCACATAGTTTTGTAAGTAATTTGCAAAATTACGCTCTGACCAATTCTTAATCACTTGCTCTGATATCATCTACGCATGGTTATGTGATCCATATATGTACTACTGCAACGGAACCAATGTTGTAATCTCTCAATTCACAGAATGTTACCAATAATACACATAAAGAATCATATACACATATAAAGACAAGAGACAAGAATAGGTAAGGGAATAAAATATTACATTGTCACATGAGGGTCCATACATATATCCAAACTGAACCAAGTTAAATTGGCTCAACAGCTCATTATATATGATTTACAAAACAGGTATGAATAACTACTTGTCAGTTCAGTCAATCGACACAATCTTTGGAGGCCGACCTAATCTCCGATTAGTTGGTTAACTCCACTAGTTATCTCACCGACTAGCTCCTCCAATAGGTGTCAAACAGAGAGGGAAGGATCCCGAGACTTCTAGAGAAAAGACCATCATAGCATCAAGACACGTGGACAATAGAACAATGAAAAATCATTATGTGCTTTAAACATTTGAGAATATTCCAACTAACAGTGCGCGGATTGATTGAAGGGATGCATGGAGAGCTGGATGTGATCTATGCATGTTTGGTGTATATGCGTGTCCACATGGAGGCTCGTCTACAAACCATAATATGCAAAGCAATTTTATGAAATAAACACATTTATAAATATCACATAATTACTAATAAAATTGTGAAATAACGAAATTAATCCGAGACTTGTACAAAACTAAAATACGTATGTACCTGGGGTTGAATGATAAGCTGAATGACATAAAGTATACTAAAAGGTAACAAAAGTGATGACAAAAGAGTAACTTAATGGCCAAGAATAGTGAAAAAATTAGGATCAACACTCCCCAAATCAGAGAGATGTCAGGTCCCACTAAGCAAAATAAGAATGAAGTCTAGGAAGAAGGTTGAGCTACGTAAACATCTGCATTCAACTTAGCACAGGAAATAGGAGATTTGAATTTCAATTGTCGAGCTTGTCTCTTTAAAACAGTGTGCCTCTCCTGACGAGAGTCATGCGAAGAGGTGATGGCCTTATTAAGGTCATCAATGGCCTTTACTTGTATACTCATCTCTTTGTTCTCTTGGCGAATATTAGCAATTATCTTGGCATATTCTTCCTTTGGACTTGTTGACCATGCCAATTCCTAAGTTAGTTGGTCTACTGTCGACCGATAAAGAGTAGACGGTTCTGCGGGTTGCTTGGAATATTGAAGTGGACTTACTTCTATGGGTGGTGTCTCAAGGTCAATGGAGGAATTTTTTTTTTCAGAACCCTTTCCCTGAGTAGATGGAGAAGTAGTTTCAAGAGAAACAAATTTGAGCAATTCGGTCGAGACACTGGCTAATGTAAATAGGGGTGAGTCAGAGACAGGCTCATCCACCTTGACCATATGATATGGATGATTAGTCTGAATGGTAGGCTGAATAGGGGAATGAATGGACTTCACCTTCCTATTCTTGGTTTGAATTCACTGAATAGGTAGAAATTTGACGAACTCAAGGTTGACATGGGCAGGTGAATGGGCAAGCAGACTTGCTTCTAGTGTATCTTTGTCAATATGCACAATTTTGGGAATTTTCTTTTCCTTGGGAGGGGTCTGACTGGGGTTAGGGTCACGATTGTGCTGAGGGTGTTTTCGAACATTTAAATGAGGGATTAAGACCTTAAACACAAAATTCTCCCAAGTCAGGTTCCTCTCATTCAATTGATCCACAATCTAGAGCTTAATCATGCTGTGGTGGTACAAACTCCCCATAGGATTGACTGTATTCTTCCTAACTTGACTTGACATTTTTTCCAAGATTTTGAGGAAATAAGATGGGAAATTAAGAAAACTGTTGATTAACGAAATGTTCTAGTAAGTGAAGATGGAAAACTTTGAACACAGTAAACTTACCCTTGCAGGTTATAAGGTGGAATATGATGGTCATAGGGTTGAGGTATTCAGTCTTAATCCATTATTTGTGAAATCCCTTCATTCCTGTTACATGCTAAAACTTGGGCTTGAGAGAGAAATGGTAGGATGACCGGGGGAGAAACAAATGTTTATGCCAATGGGTGCCTTCTCTTGGGAGCTTGGTCGCTACAGCAATGGTCTCCTCGGTTACCAAAAAAGGGAGATAACCAACCCTATCCATATTACCATCAAATCCTCTTGCATATAACATCAAAATCTCCTCGTCATATCCCTACAAAAGGTGGAGAAATGGAGTCCACCCTGCTCGAAAGAAAATCTCATGGCATTCTAGAATACAGAACAAGTCCTGATAGTTTTCAGGCTCGAAACGGTTATGCATTGTTGAAACAAAGGTGAAAACTCAAGGGTTTCAGAGGATACAGAGAATGTCATCTGAATAGATATGTGAACATGAAGGTAAGTGAGGACAAGGGTAACGATCACAGGTTTAAAATGTAATCTGTCGAAGCGCCTGAATGATCATGAGATCGTGGTTTTGCACACTCGACCAATCACACTATGGCTGAATTCTTTGAATTGTGTGCCATCATAAGGACACATGTATTGATGAATTCATAAGGTTATGATATATTCAACCATGTCCAAAGTAAAATTTGGACAAGTTGAATGATTTATCTATTACGGAATCCATAAAAAAGCATTTAAAACCATAATAATTCTAATCAATAGGATGATGGGACACTTGACGACTTCCACGTGTGATTTGATGAGAGGTTAAGCGAAATGATAATCGAAAAGATCCTAAAATCATATAATATCAAGATAGAGTTAAACAATATCATATCATATCAAAATCATAATCAAAATCATAGGTCAAGGTGAGTCTTAATGAAATCATAATGCGTTTGTAAGCATGTGAATGAGACCTAATAATTATCAGTATGATTCAGGTAATTAAACTCTTTGCCCATGAAAATTAAAAGAAATTGACATTTTGACATCATTCCATTATAACGTTATAATTTTCCTTCAGATAGTCATTTGGAATTCCATTCGGATCGGCATTCAACCCTTCATATGTACCTTCTATTCAAAAATACGCTTTATTGGATCTGACTGCTGCTAATTATGTTGTACGTTTTCTGGGCTATCAGCACACAATATGATCATGTAAACCAGCTTTATTAAACCTTCGTTGCATTGTCCATCATGAATTAAAACCATCCTATGCTAATTGCATTATCCCGAAAACACCTTCACTTTTGTCAGTAATAAACAAAACTTTCTATAAACATTTAGAAAGTAAAAAAAATTCTAACCTTCTCCCAAACCAAAAATATGGCATGTCCTCAATCCATCAAAGAAAAAAAATGATTGATTTCCAAATAATTTAACAAATAGTTCTAATATGTTGTTATTATTTATGTAAGAAAAATAAATACTAACTAGTAAATGGATATGATTCAGATATGTATTTCCATAAAAAATAACAGTGCTTAGGGAGATCATACAAATAATGATAGTATAACTGATGCAAAAAATGCCATAGGAGAAACTAGTCATCCATGCCTCATTTTAGGGATCTCTTGTGATCCAAAGAATATTTTAAGTTCACCTTGGAATTTGTGAGATTTCTATAGATATGAATCCCATTTCTTGAATAATCATATCCTAGGTATTATTGAATTAGATGATAGAGTCGAAGTCCAACTTACAGCCACTCTCTAATGACATGATGAAGAATTGGCCTAAACATGTATTTTTCCTTTTCTTCCTTATTTTTTTCATTTTTTTTCATGAACCATGTCCATAGTGATGCATTAACCAAATCTCTTTTACTTGATATTTCCCCGCTTCCAGCAGGCCTGTTCAATATCCCGATGGGTTTATCTTGGTACCATGCAAGCATAGCCCCACTTCCAGCGAGCATGTTCGGTACCCCGACGGGTTTACTTGCACTTACCAGGATTCCTTGTTTAAAGATTTTACTTAGCATGGACCCGCTGCCAGCAATCCTGTTTAGTACTCCGGTGTGTTTGCTTCGTATAAACTTTTTTTTAATATGTGGAAGCCGGTTGGTACTTAGAGTGAGTTAAGCCTACTAAACACATAATTCAAAATTTTGAGAGCGAACCTTATAAGTAAATTTTTATGATGGCCTAAATTATAGATCATGTCAAAAGATAATAACTTAAAGTTGTTCCTTCACTTCTCACTCTATATTCTTCATAAAAGAGAAGTAATGTTCCCCACAAGCAGGAACTTCACTTATTCTTGAGTTGCTTCAAAAATTCTTGAGACAAGTTTTGATAAGGAGTATAGGATGAACTAGTAGTCCTTAGGTGTAAAAAAGAACTTTGAAGAACATGATGATTAAAGTAGGTCCAAAGCAACTATTTTAATGATAAGTCAGAAATGTGCATATCTGAATCAAATACCATAAAATCATAAGGAATCATCGAAGAAAGTGGGTAGGAATGATATAGATAACATTTTAATTTCATTATAAATCCTCGTTTTTAAAGAAGAGTTAGGATGTATTATGAGTTCTTAGAGCACTTCCCTTTTTAGGCAACATTTCATGGGTTGATTAAAGAGACAAGGTTATTTTAACCCAACTGCAAAACCACTTGTTAGATGATTCAAATTTTATTCCCAACAAAAACATATGCATCAAGAAAAAGTCATGTAAAATTGATCAAAGTTTGGACAAAGGAAAAGATCCTTCCTGTTTTATTTGACAAAATTCTATAAGCTGATTATATAACCAAATTCCCTGCATGAATATAGTTAGCTTATTAGAAATAACTTTTATTTATTAAAGAAATAAATATATATTTACATATATACATAAATACAACACAAAATAGTTTGAGAATCGGGAGGAGGAGGAATGACTTCCTCTTCAACCAACTCCATTTGCTTTTGTTGTAAGACATTTTTCACAAAATCTTGTCTAGAGATTGGTTGATGGTAAAGTCTAAGTCTATGTCAATTTATGACAAAGGAATTTTGTGAATCAGCAATTGTCTTAATCTCTATTGACCCATTATCAAAGGTTGTAACTACCTCATATGGACCCATCCAAAGGGTAGTTAATTTTCCTTTGAAATTTGTATACCTTGAGTCAAATAGTAATGCCAAATCGCCAGTATTAAATTGCTTTTGCATAATAAATTTATCATGCCATTTCTTTTGTTGATTTTGTATTAACATTGTCTTTTGAAGTGCATCTTACCTACTCTAATCTAATTCATTAATCTATAAAATTCGTTGTTTATGTGCCTCTTCCAAATTCATACCTAATTGTACAACCATACAAAAACTTTTAACTTGGAATTCAATAGGTAAAAGAAATTGTTTCCCATATACTAACTCATAGGGTGTATGTTCAGTAGTGTTTCTCCAAGTTATTATATAGGCCCACAAATCCTCTTGGAGTTTATCTGCCCAATCCTTATGATGTAGCTGAATAGTTTTGGTTAAGATATATTCCAATACCTTATTGGTTGATTCTACCTGGCCATTAGCTTGTGGATGGTAAGGTGAAGATTTGCAATGTTGGATACTATACTTCGTGGTAATTTCTTTCATTTATTTAGAGCTGAATTGAGAACCTTGGTCAATGATGATTTCCCCAGGCACACCAAATCGAGTAAATATCTCTTCATATATAAATTCTACCACAGATTTCTCTGCGGCTCGAAACAAAGATTTAGATTCTACCCATTTGGTTACATAATCTATGCAAACTAGGATATATTTCTTCTTGCGGCACATGGGAGATAATGGTCCTACAAAATCAAGATCCCATTTCTCAAAAGGCTTAATCATGACTTGAGTCTGTAAAGGCTTCTCGTCCAATGACGTAGGTCTACCATTCTTTGGAAACTTTCACATCCTCTAACATACCTCGCATCATCCTTTAAAATTCTTAGCCAGTAATAGCCAGAATGCAACACTTTATATGTTGTCCACTTGTCAGAAAAGTGTCCTCCATATGGCCTTGTTAGGATATTTAGACACTTACGAGTTAGTTAAGATCAACTTGTGTAATATATCCATTAGGTAAAGTGTGTTTCTTTAGTATGAATTTGTAAATATTCTAATCCAATGGTCATGATATGCTCTAGACATAAAGTGATCTGACAGTTCAACTTCTCTTAGATCATACCTACCATTGATCAGTGGCTTAACACCTGATTGGTCCATAATCTCTATTTAAAGAGCATGGAACCGGTGTTGCCGAAACTTTGAAAGAGTTTTTAGTTCTTGATTTTCTATGCATTTGTGGCCTATGGTATCTATTCCATTGCATCCGGAGCACCGTTTCCATTGGGAAATAGTTTTCGTTTCACCGAAAACCATTTCCGTTTGATCCAGAAACACTCATTTTGACAAATCTGAAGGTATAATGTGATAGTGACATATTTGTTTAATTTTTTTTTTAAATCTCTCATATTTTATCAGTTTTATTATTAGATCTTTATTATTTTAGTATTGGACTATTTCTTTCCCTGGCTGCGTATGCTCTTTGCCGTGCACCTTGTGCAATCGCGGGGAATCAGAAACAGAAATAAAAAGTTTTTTCTTGTCTTCTTGGCTACGTTTGCTCTTTGCCATGAACCTTGTGCAATCAAGGAAAATCAGAAACAATGAGAAAAATTGAAAACGTAGAATTTCCAGGTAAGTTAACCAAGATCTAACCCCATTGTGTGGAAAAAGATTTTTTGTTTTGTTTTTTTTTTTTTTTGTGATTTGCGGGAAAAAAAAAGGCAAGCATGGAGAACGAGAGAGAAGAGTTAAAAAAAGCCCCCTTCCTCTTTCCATTCTTTTACATACCTTTTAAATTTAGCTCACTTGGTCCAAAGTTGCTTTATTCCTTAATAGGTCTTGAGTTTAAGTTTTATTAAGCTACTTTTTAGTGCATGCAATTTCTATTTTCAAGTTATTTTATTGTAAAAGTACATTTCACTCAAATAAAATAAAATAAAAAGTGAATCACTTAAGTCTTTTAATTTATTGTTGCACTATTTAAAGTAACATTATTGTAAAAGTGAACATCACTTATTCTACAAAAGTGATTCACTTAAAAGAAACTTTATTGTAAAGTGATTGTCAAAAGTTGATCTTGGAAAGAGGGTTTTTTTTTTTTTTTTTTGGTCAAATTAATATCTACCATGTCACTAGTGGGGACATATTCAACATTTTCTTTGATCAAGCATAACTTCATCATCTAAAATCAGTTTTCAGTGCCATTTTTTTAAAACTACGTATTTTTTCGAGCTCTTTGCATCCAGACAGTTAGCTTCTATTCTTTTAGCCATTATTTTATAGTATGGTCACCCATTGTGATATTATACTTACAAGTTCTAACTATTTCTCATGGAAATCTCGTATGGAGGATGTTCTGCGAAGTAGGGGACTTTTCAAGATAACCTCAAAGAAAGAAACAGAACCCACTGATGATGATAAGACAATTATATGGGAAAATAGATGTGATGAAGCTCGTGGATTGATTGGGATGTCAATCTCTACTGATTTGTGATTCCACATATCTGGAATTAATGAACCTCATAAAGCTTGGGAAAAGTTGGAATCTATGTTTGGTAAACACAATGAAATTCGGGGTCATCAACTTGAGAATGAGTTGATTTCCTTGAATCCAAATGATGTTTCATCCATTCAAGACTATTTATCTAAGTACAAAATTCTTAGACTCCTATGTGCAGAATGCAAGATTAAGAAAGAAGACAAACAATGTAGTTATCATATTCTTTCCAAACTTGGACCTGCATATTCTGTTTTTGTATCTACATTCTACTCTATGAAAAAATCCTTGACTGCAACTAGCTATCAAGAGCCTAGTCTTGAATCCTTTTGTGATTCCTTAATTAGAGAAAAAGATAAGCTCATTCATCTTGGAATAATTAACAATGCAAATACATCTGGGAAAGCCAAATAGAAAGAAAAGTCCAAGCCTCCTAAGAAACAGAATTTTCGCAATAATAAGCCAAACAACAAGGGTCCCAAACCCTCTTAGTCAACTCCTTCTTTAAAAAATGACAAAGGATCCAATCCAAAAGGAAAGAAGACTGAGCATCATTGCAATTTTTGTGGGAAAGATAATCATGATGAATCTAAGTGTTTCAAGAAGATCAGGGATAATTTTAGGGATGAATTTTAGCCCAGTGGGCTATTTTCCATGTTTTTCTCCCAAAAAAGATTCACCATTTTGCATTTTTTGAATCCCTGTTTCGCCCAATTTTGATGGGGTAAAATTTTTTCACCCTAAAAATGGCCAAATTATTATATAAATGATTTAAAATCCTTGGAAATTAAAATATTTTTTGAAAAATATCGCCAATCATTTTATAGCTAGTGTTTTAAGAATTGGTAATATTCGCCATCATTTATACACTTTTAAATAAGTTTGGGTCCTTAAAATCATCCCTAAAGAAGATGGAAGCCTTGGAAGCAGCAATGAAAAAGCACCACATTAGCCTAGATTCTTCTTCAAAATCTACCTCTCATGGACATGCACTTTGTGCTTCTAGTTACTCTTATAGTGCATGTTCTTGTTCTACTTCAATTGAATGGCTCATTGATTCTAGAGAATCTTATCATATGGCTAAGGTCAAGCCATATTTTTTACTATGCATGAATGTAACACCAAACAAATATTTGTTGGTGATGATATATATCTAAGTGTTGTAGGATCTAGAACAGTTCCAGTAGAAAATGGTCATTTCAGTGATGTACTATGTGTTCCAAACATTTCCTACAATTAACAACTTTGGGTCATCACCTTTTCCTTCAGTTTTTGTTGCTCATAGTGATAACTTGAGCAAACTTTGGCATGATAGATTTGGTCACTTAAAGTATCGCTCATTGCAACAACTATGTAAAGACAATTTGGTGACTAGTGTTCTGATGGTATCTTGCAAAGATGGTGTTTGTTCTGGTTGTGTACTCGAAAAACATCATCGGGACAATTTTGACAAACGTGCCTCTTGGCACGCCTCGGTTCCCTTGGAGCTTGTCCATAGTGACTTGTGTGGTCCTCTTCCATCTGCTTCCTTTTCTGGTTTCAAATATTTCTTAAATTTCATTGATTACCACTCTATACGCACTTGAGTTTACATCCTAAAACTTAAGAGCAAATTATTTAACATGTTCTTGGCCTGCAAGGCCTTTGTTGAAAAACAATTTGGTCATCAAATTATTAAGTTAAGATCTGACAATGGAGGAGAATATGTTAAAAACAAGGTCACTACTTTCTGCACTAAACAAGGAATCCAACAATAGCACATTGTTCCATATACACCACAACAAAATGGTGTAGCTGAACAGAAGAACCGTACTTTAAAAGAAATGGCTAATTGTATGATCCAATCTAAGGGACTAAGTCTTCAATATTGGGATGAGACCATAAATTATGCAAATTACATAGTTAATCGCACACCCACTAAATTTTTACAAAGTATAACACCGGAAGAAGCATGGAGTAAAATTAAACCAGATGTAATTCACTTCTATGTGTTTGGTTGTGAAGCATGGGCTCACATTCCGGATGAAAAATGGAAATCATTGCAGCCTAAAAGTGAAAAGTGCATATTTGTTGGATATTCTGAAGATGTAAAAGGTTATAGACTTCTTTAGCCACATTCTCATGATATAATCATTAGAAGAGATGTTAAATCTGATGAAAATATCTTGGACTACGAGCCTAACTTGGCGGGTGTGCCATCTTTGGCCTGCGAGCCTGATTCGAGGATTGTGCCTTCTTCTTCTTATTCTTCATACTTTCTTGATAGGTTTCCAACTTCGGTTTCTAATGATGATAGTGAGGATGAAAATTCACCTCCACCTACTCATGTTCCTTAAATTGCACCAACACCAATGCTTCCTTGATGCGTCCGTTCAAATTGTGAAGTAGCTGGTGATCTTGCAGGTGATCCTAGAGATCAACATCGAACACGTTCTCAGTTTCAATGAGCCTCTTCTCTTTTGGCTCAATTTTTTGAGAATAATGATCTAGAAACTTTTACAGAAGCTTCAAGAAATCTAGATTGCGATGTAGCTATGGATGAAGAATATCGTTCCTTAATGGTAAACGATACTTGGGATCTTGTTCCTCTTCCAAAAGGAAGAAAACTTGTCATATGTAAATGGGTCTATAGAACTAAGTATGGATCAAATGGAAGTGTTGAAAGACTTAAGGAAAAGTTAGTTTCCAAATGTTTTTCCCAAGTTGAAGGGATTGACTACAATGAAGCCTTTGCTCCTGTTGCAAAAATGAATTCCATCTACCTTGTTCTTTCCCTTGCAGCCTTACATAACTGGGAATTCCATCCAATGGATGTCAAGTATTCCTCTTTACATGGTGATTTACAGGAGAAAATTTACATGGAACAACCTCCTGGATATGTTCAGGATAACTCTAGCCTTGTCTGTCTCCTTAAGAAATCCTTATATGGCCTTAAGAAAGCTCCTAGAGCTTGGTGTTCCAAAATGGATAGATTTCTCCTTGACACTGGTTTTTCTAGATGCCATTTTGACCCCATTGTCTATACCAAGAAACTAGGAAACCATCTCATCATACTTGTTCTTTATGTTGATGATCTTATCCTTATTGGTAGTGACCCTAAACTTATAACCCATGTGAAATCCAGTCTTAAGAAAATTTTTGTAATGTCAGACTTAGGACATTTGCATTATTTTCTTGGCCTCCAAGTCTTGCAAACCAAAGAAGGAATATTTATTTCCCAATCTAAGTATGCTTGTGACCTTATTCGTTGCTTTCACATGGAATATTGTAAACCTTCCCCTTCTCCCTTCCAGTCTGGAGTCAAACTTTCTACCACTTGTAATTCCCCTGAAGTAGATGCCACCTTGTATCGTCAACTTGTTGGTAATCTTTTATACTTGACTCATTCCTGTCCTGACCTTTCATTTTTCGTTGGTTGTGTTTCCTGTTATATGAAAACTCCTCATGAAAGTCACTGGAAAGCAGCAAAAAGAATACTTCGATATATTCGAGGTACAATTCAGTTTGGGATTCATTACATTACAAGGGGGCAACCTTTGTTGGTTGGTTTCACTAATTCAGATTGGGTCGACGATCCTGATGATCGAAAGTCTACTGCAGGTTATGTTTTTAGTCTGGGATCTGGACCTGTCACTTGAGCTTGCAAGAAACAACAAGATCTTGCACTTTCTTCAGCAGAAGCAGAATATCGAGCTGCGGTTAATGCCAATCAAGAAGCTTTATGTCTTTGATAGATCCTTTCATAGTTTGGATTCGAGCAACAGAAGCCTACTCCATTTTAGTGCGACAATCAAAGTGCCATCAAGCTTACCAAAGATCCAGTTCTACATCAACGTAGCAAACACATTGAGCTACACATGCACTTCATCAGAAATCTTGTTCATGATCGTGTTCTTGAAATGCTCTATTTCCCTACAGATGACCAAGTTACATACATCTTCACCAAGTCTCTTATAGAAACGAAGTTTTCTAAACTTCGATCTATGTTAGGATTTCAGGAATGTGTCCTTAAGGTGGCGTAGGCTCTAATGCCTCATTTATTCTCCTAATAGTGTCACTTTTGTAAATCCTTCAATCCTGTCCCAAGTTGTTCTTAAGGGGGGATGTTATGATATTTAGACACTTAGGAGTTAGTTAAGATCAACTTGTGTAATATATCCATTAGGTAAAGTGTGTTTCTTTAGTATGCATTAGTATGCATTTGTAAATATTATAATTCGACGTCACAATATGCTCTAGACATAAAGTGATCCAACAGTTGAACTTCTCTTAGATCATACCTACCATTGATCCATGGCTTAACACTCGATTTGTCCGTGATCTCTATTTAAAGAGCATGGAGGGTCGTTGGCTAGTTGATTGATTATGAGAAGCTCATGTAACTTTCTTTCTTTTGCATAATAAATTTCTCCAAGTATCTATTTGGTTGGGGCCGTGGACTATTTCCCTCTCGATATTTTTAACCATGTGACAAACATTGGTGTATTGATATGTGATTCATTTGTGTGAAGTGGTTGCTCTAGGTGTTAGGTATTTTAGGAGTACCTTGTGTACCCAAACAGGCCTATCACAGCATGCACGGAGGATTTTTGTCATCTCATCCTCTCATACGCATCTTCTGATAATAAGATCTGAGTCGGTATGAAAAAGGTCTTTATCAACTCAAGAGTAATTAGAACTATGGATGAAAACTTGACGTTTCTCATGAGGAGACAAGTGGCTTGGTAACTTCCCAGTTGCTAAATAATTAGCAATGCCTACAAACCAAGGGGTTTGAATAGACACAACAAATAGATGTTCATCAGGGAAAGTATAATCGATAGGTTTAGAACCATCATCATGTTGAATACTAGAGAGGAAATTTGCTACCAAATTATCTCTACCAAGTTGATCGACGACAGTGATATTAAATTCCTGTAATAGAAGAAGCCACCGGGTCACCTTACCATTGGTAATTGGTTTATTCATCAAAAATATGATGGCAGAATGGTTCGTATGCATAAAAAATTCATATCCAATGATGTAATGGAAAAATTTATTGATAGAGTAGACTACTGCCAGAAATTCCTTTTCAGTAACGGTGTAATTTAGTTCGACAGAAGTCAGATTTTTGCTAAATAAAATATATGGCATAAGATGCTTGGCCCTCTGTTTGACCAAGAAATCCACCTATGGCCATGTAAAAAGCATCAGTAGATATATGAAATGGAAGGGACCAATCAAGACCCCTAAGTATTGGTGCCACTGATAGTTTAGCCTCTAAGACCTCAAAATCACTTTGACAGCGTTCAGTCCATTAGAATTCTATATCCTTCATAAGCAGTTTAAATAGTGGTGCAACTATTTTAGGGAAATTTTGAATAAAATGTCAGTAGTAACCTGCATGACCAAGAAAGCTTCTTACCTCCTTTTGAGTTTTTGGTGAGGGGAGACCAACAATTACTTCTATTTTAGCAGGGTCTACCTTAATCCCTTGTGAAGAGACATGATTCCCTAAGACTATACCTTCTATTAATAACATTTTTCATTTTTCATGGCTAAGGGCCAGGTTTGTTTCTTGACAGCAGATCAGGACCTTTTCAATATTATCGAGAGCCTCTTGGAAGGTATTGCCATAAGCTGTAAAATCATCCATGTACACCTCTACACAGTCGTGTATAAGGTCAACAAAGATTCCTAAAACTGCATGCTGAAAAGTGGAAGGTGCATTACATAAGCCAAATGGCAAAAATCTATTAGAATATGTCCCCCAAGGGAATGTAAAGGTAGTCTTATCCTAATCCCCAAGTGCTATAAAAATATGATTATATCCACTATACCCCTCGAGAAAAGAAAAGTATTGTTTGCTGGACAAGGTGTCTAGCACTTGGTCGATAAAGGGAAAAGGAAAGTAGTCCTTAAGTGTGGCCTTATTCAGTTCTCGGAATTCAACACAAATACACCATTTCCCTATGACTTCCTTTGGGACTACCACTAGAGGAGATACCCATTTACTATTTGAAACTGGCTAGATGAAGCCAGCATTGACTTTTGTAACTCTTCTTTAACTATGTCCTAATTCAAAGCAGGGTTCATCCTCCTTTGAGGCCTCCTTATAAGGGATATACCAACATCCATGTGAATATGGTGAATAAAAGTGTCAGGTTGTATACCCTTCATATCATTGTACTCCCATGCAAATGTTCAGGATTGACTTTTAAGGACCTTAAGCAACTGTTCTTGTTGACTCTCGGTCAAGGATAATTTTAGGGGCGAATTTTAGCCCAGTGGGCTATTTTTCCATGTTTTTCTCCCAAAAATGATTCACCATTTTGCATTTTTTGAAGCCCTGTTTCGCCCAATTTTGATGGGGTAAAAATTCTTCACCCTAAAAATCGCCAAATTATTATATAAAGGATATAAAATCCTTGGGAATTAAAATATTTTTTGAAAAATATCGCCAATCATTTTATAGTTGCCGTTTTAAGAATTGGTAATATTCACCAACATTTATACACTTTTAAATCAATATGGCTCCTTAAAATCATCCCTGCTCTCAGTTAACCCTGCATTTATGTGTAGAACTTTTCCCAAGATAACTTCACAAGGTATGGTATAAGACCCTATATGCTCTTCAATTGGAAAGACAGATGGTGTATCCACAAATGTTGAGAGGGACATATTTTCTTGAAACTCATCTCCAAAAATTTGATCAAATTGAGCAAAAGACTGAGGAAAATCTATACTGGTTGTTGAAGAAACAAATTGGTTTAACACATTCTCAGTAGTCTGTTCCTGAAGTTCCCACGAGTAGTCAGTAGGAAAAAAAAGATATTTAATATTTTCATCCCCAAAGGGGCGGTCTAACCACCACAAGTTTTTACTTACAGGTTGTCCTGGTGGGTATAAAACAATCTTTTGTGTGGACAACCCATTAGAAATGGTCATTTTCCCATCCCTACATCCTATGAAGGAATTAGCGGTAATCAACCATGGTCTTCCCAATATAATAGGATGTCCTTTAGAAGGATCATTTGATTCCACTACCATGAAATCAATAGGATATTCCCATGAATATACTGATACAACAATGTCATCCAAAACACCAACACGTTTCACCATAGTACAGTTTACTAGTTCCATAATTGAGGGAGTCGGTCGGAGAAATTGTCCCAACTGTAAAAATTCTAAGATTGTGGTGGTCATCATATTGATAGCAGGTCCTAAATCAATAAGTGTATTTTCTATGGAAATATTATTTACAATAACAGCTACTACTGGGCTCCTTGGATTTGTATACTTTCTAATTCTAGATTGGTGAGTCATAAATTTGGACATCTCTCCTATGACATGAATAGTGGGGGGGTCTTTTTGTTTCTTTCCTGGTTTCGTAATGAAAATTTCCTTTATTACTTTACTGTAAATTGGTATATCCTTAATATCTTGTAATAGAGGGATCTTGACACATACATTTTTTAGTTCATTTAAAGTATTGTACTCAGGATGGATTACAAGTTTTTCTATTACTAATCGTTCCAGAAATGGAGATATTCTTCGTTCTTGAGTTGGTTCTTGCTGAGGATGGGTATGTGCTAGAATCTTTGGAATATCCATGTCCTGCAAAATAGAATCATTCGTGACATCATTGGGATATTCTTCCTCTTCATTCTCTTCATGAATGATTATTGATGACTTGGGCTTATTATTCACGATTCTTCCAGATCGTAATTGGATCTCGTGCATAGGCACAGTCAAAATGACATAGGATTGAAGAGTTTCCAACTCAATGTTGTTAAGAGCTTGAGTTGGATTATTGTTTGGGTTAGGTATCAGTTGTGCAGGTAACAATGTAGGTCATGGGGGGTTTGTATTCTGGAAATGATAAGGTTGTTGTGTAATAAGGGGCAATGGAGGCACAAAACTAGGAAAACATTGCTGGGTATTGGCTGGATGCCGAGGATAAGAATGATTAGGTGTAGAGACAGGTGGTGACTAGGTATATGTTTGTCCTCTCCATCCCTATGGCCAATACTAATGCTGAGTAAAATGAGGAGGAGGAGGATACTAGGGTGGCCAATGCTACCAACTTGAAGTGTTCCATTGTTTAGGTGGTTGGTAGGGTTGATAATAGGGTGGGGGCTGTGGTGACAAATTTTGATATGGTGGTTGGTCTCTTGGTTTCCAAGGAGGCCTCCTTGATGTTTCACCAATGTCCCCACTTTTATATATGGCTTGTAACACAGGCATCACTGGGAAGTTTTCTATTGTATGATCATCCGTACAGATGTGGCATACGGAGATGTTGTTCAAGGGACATTCCCTTTGGGGGTTCTTATTCCTGCATCTTGGACAAAAAATGCTCATTGCTGCGCATTCTTCCTCTTGCCTCTTTTCAACTTGTAATGCATCTAGGTGGGAACCCATTGCTCCTAAAATATCCGTTTTGAATTTTTCTAATAGGTTCCCTAATTCTATCCTTGTGACTCCTCCATAACTGGAGGTGTTTCCTTTTAGATTCCTATTATAGGGCTCTCAAAGATTTTTCCTAACTTTCCCCCTACTTCTAGAGCAATTTCTGCACATCTCCCCAATTTGTGCAAAAGTTTCATGGGAGATATCGCCAGATGCCATGAGATTAATGTTTTCTACCAAGTCTTCTGAGATCCCTTTAAGGAAGAGTGTTTTTACTGCATCTTCTCAAAGGTCATTATATTTAGATTTATATATTGTATAAATAAACCTCTCGAGATAATCTTCCTAGCTCTCGTCTTCAAAGTTGATGTATCTTAAAAATATCGTTTCGAGAGTCTCTGGGTTTGTAATACTGTTGATATTTCCATAAGAATGCAGTTTTCATATATTCCCAAGTCTTGATAGTATATTCTCCTAATCCCATGAACCAGCTTAAAGCATGGCCTTTCAGTGTAGTGGGGAAATTTTTTAATTTGTGAGCATCTTGTAGATAGTTATAGCTTGTACATAGGATGTCAAACTCAAACAAAAATGTGTCTGGGTCTTAATTACTCTTCCCATAGAAAGTAGGTAAGGAGGAAGGAGGGATGTTCTTCATATTTACATCCTGTGTAGTGTCTATAATAGGGAACTTGAACATAGCTTCAGTTCAATTCTCTCCTTCTCCTTCGTCATTTCTAAACTCATCATGATCTTCATTTTCTCCCCGTCTCTCCATGTAGGTTTGATTCTAAAAGAGTGTGTACCTAGGAGGTTCTTTCCAAGGTGCTAATAGGGTGTCCCAATGTTATTTTTTGGGGGAAATATTCCTTTGATAAGAAGAGTTGTCTGTCGTATCTTTATTAGGTTCTACATAAATAGTAGGTTCTACTGTGGATGTTTCAATTTGTGAGATGACGGTATTAGTTGAATTGCCAAAGAGAGCTTGTACCTGAGAAATATCAATGAAATTAACGAAGTTTGGATCCCCTACTAGCAAGAAATTTGTATCGTTAGTTTTTTGCACTAGTGGAGAGTTGAGGACTTCCAAAGGTTGGCCCTCAAGAACTTCTTCAGGAATGGGCTCCTTAGAACTTCCTACTAGGATTTCTTTATCTTCTATGGCTTCTCCTATAAAATCTTTAGGTTTCCAAGTAGAACTACTTCCTATGTGTGTTCTCCGATACCTTTATTCTGAGTTAGTGGTTGGGCTATTTCATCCCTCGTAAAGGTTAGTAGGAATTTTAACAAAGTTTTGGGAACTAGTTCTAATGTATCTACTCGTCGAATCTCTAGGCCTATTCATGAAAAGATAAACTAAAAAGAAAACCTATAATATTACTATTACTGTTGGATTTGGGGGCGCCTATTGTAACAGATGCACAGGTTCTTACCTCTTGTCTTACAGCTTCCCCACCACTAGCCTATTGCTAAAATTCATAAAGGAATTCTACTTATTTCTACCTTACAGAACAATTCCCCGGCAACAACACCAAAAATGTTGGTTGTTTTATTGTCTTAATTAATTCACCAAATATTTAATTATCGACGGAGGTTTGTAAACTTAGAGTTGACACAAAATATATGCTAAGGTAGAAGGATACCTAAGGTGTGATTGAAATATTTTAACAAAGAAAAGAACAAAATATCTTTCAAAATGAAAAACTGACTCAAACTCCATAAATTCAACTAATAAGGTAATTTGACTGGGACAGGACTACTAGATTAGAGCAATATCGATCTATACTACTCTACTCTATAAACAATAAAATATATAATACTATTCTAAGAAAGTGAACTATCTTTTTATAGTTAAATCTATTATTTAATTATTCTGCTTCTTAAGAAAGGTTATAAACAAATTCATAATTCTTACTCTATGATCACAAGAGATTATATTATTTGAGACAATATTACAACTACTTAATCTATCTAAGAAATCCAATAACTAAACTATACATGCAATTAACAAGTATACAATAATTAAACTAAATTGTCTAGTTCCTTTCTCCTTGAGAATTCTTAGGATATGCATCCATTGTGATAGGAACTAGAGAAGGAGGTGTATCAAAATGGATTTCAAAAGAAATAAAGAAACTAAATGGAATTAAGTCTAATTTAACCTCTAGAAATAGATGTAAACTAAGGAGTGTCCAATTACAAGTAATAGTAAACATTATGATTTATTATTCCATAAGCAAATGACTCTAATTGAAAAAAATGTTATTAACAACCAATCTATTAATTAAGAAATGGGATTATTTTAATGGATCACTTGAAATTAAGGGTATACCATTCTCACATGAAACAACTATAATTGAGAAATAAATAGAAAAATTCATAAAAATAAGTATAAAACTTGATAAAGAAGCAAGTAGAAAACTTAATAAAGAGGTTTTATTTCTTAATCTAGTCCTATTATATGAACATCTTCAGTAACTATAGAGTAAGGAAGATAAACCTTATGTTAGGAACACTGATATTATTACAAAGAACTAATGTGACTTTTAGATAATAGAATTAGCAAACTTAATTATATATGCAATCTAACTAAGACTGAAGTACACTAAACTAGACATACAATTAACAAACTCTAAAACAATAATGCATAAAGGAGTCGGACACAAAAAAGAACACAACTTTAAAACTAAGATAAAAGGGAATGAAAGATAGGAATAATTATAGGACTTAATAGAGGCCTTAGGCGGTTTAAACTAAGGTCCTAAATATGTATATAACTACTATTTAATTACATAACATAACATAATTCAAAATCTAAGAGAACCGAACTTTAAACAACCATAAAACAGACTGAGAAATATTAAAGGTTGAATGTAGGGCTAGATGACAGTATAAATAGACAGTCCGAATGACAGTCTGGATGGGAAAAAAAGTGCAAATTAAAAAATAGATAGCTTGAATGATCTTAACATCAGCTGATTTAGGCACATGAGGATGCAATACATAAAAGACAGTGATTAAACTTCTTCAATACCTAAAATGACAAGAATGATTTGTGCTAATCTACAGTTAAAAAGAGAAACTACTTCCTATGGTTTAATGAGACAAAATAAGAAATAACTGAGGTAAATCTAAAACTAAATGAGAATTGCTAGGATCTAATCTAACTACAAACTGAGCTTAAGACATTAAACCAACCAAACTCTTTATGATTGCAAACATGGAACTAGGAAACAAGCTGAGAAGAAAATTGGAAATGACTATTGCGCGACCGGTCACTTGTGATACTAGGAATGGAAAGTATGTTAACAACATAGTATAAATTGTGTTACTCACAGAAAACACAGGTTACAAGAAATAAAAGACATCAATTTAAATGAAAATCAAACTACCGACAGAAAATGGAAATGCAAATTACTTAGCTGTAAAAAGGAAAATAACGAAAACACATAGAAATGGAAGACCATTGGTTGTTGAGGGGCCCTCTTAGCAATCGAGGTTGCGCTTCAATTAATTATTCACTCACAAAAGAATAAACATGTATACAAAGCTGAAAATAGAACTTTATATTGAATTCGGAATAGAGTTTACAGAGCTTCTTTGATAATGACTCTTCAACCAACTAACTAGCTAGCTTGACTCTCGCTTGGAGACGACTTTATATAGTTTCTTACATGGATGAGCAGGTCTACCCTTTCAGTGGTCGACCACTCCAAAAATAGTCAACCTTAATTACTAATCAAAAAACCATGTGACAATTGGCGACAGCGCACAGCCACCTTCCTGATTCTTTGCCCGTCGATTCTCCTTGCGCTGGCTACAGGCGTATGGATCCTTATCGATGTGGGAATAAAGCGTGCTGTCAAACAGAGTGGGTAGGATCCTGATCCTTCTAGAGAAAATACCATCACAATAGTGGGACGTGTGGACAATAGAATAATGAAAATCTATTCTCTGCTTTAAACGTTTGAGAATATTCGAACTAACAACGTGCGAATTGATCGGAGGGTTGTATGGTGAGCTGGATGTGATCTGTGCATTTTTGGTGTAGATGTGTGTGCACATGGAGGCTCTTCTGCAAACCATAATATGCAAAGCAAGTTTATGGATTAAAAACATTTATAAATATCACATAATTACTAATAAAACCGTGAAATAACAAAAATAAGCCAAGACTTTCATAAAACTCAAATATGTTCGTACCTAGGGTTGAATGATAAGTTGAATGATAGAAATTATACCAAAAGGTAACAAAAGGGATTCCAATGGAGTAAATTAACGGCCAAGAATAGTGACAAAATTGGGATCAACACCCCACACTCTAGTAATTGGTACATGTGGCCCAATTAGACCATGTGGACGCAATGATGTTAGTGACTAAATATAGACTGAAAAGACTCTTAATTTAGACATAATTGACCAAATTGGAAAAGGGAGGATTATAATCCTAACACCCCCCCTGAATGCTAACTTGGACAATTTGTGGGCCCTAGTAACTCAGAGCATAGGTCACCCATTACATATAGAGCAAAGTAATTGCTTAATACAAGGAAATGGGGAAAAAACCACATGGGAAAAAAACCCCCCTCAAACTAAGCAGGTAGAATCAGGATCAATACTTGTTCTTCTATGCACATGTATCCTCAGTACTAGAATGTATACTTCTCCATCTTATGTCTAGAGGAATCTTCCTCTTTGGAAGAATAATAATGTCCTCAACTGAATCAAGAACATAGACAGATGCTCGATGAAAACTGGACCCATGTGGAGCAACTGGAATCAACTGATAAGAGAGAAAAAGTGCTAGAAGATTCAAGCCATGATAGGAACACTCAATAAATTGATATATTGAAGCCTTTAACAACAAACCATGAGTGTTAAAATCATCCCTAAGTGTTAGGCGCAAGTATCCAGGTGGATGTAGAATGTCTTCCTCTTTTCTAGTTCTATGAGGGGATGAGCATGTGACCAAAGGTAGAGAATCCCTGGGACTGTGGAGAGTGAATTCTTGAGCTCTATAATCTGATATAGCTTCATAAATAAATAATGATACACAAAATAAAATATCAGCAACTTCACAAGAGGAAACTAACATCAATTCCCTAGCAACAAGTTTGAAGAAGACTTGCGGTACTTGATTTTTCACACCGAAATTGGTGAGAGAAGCTACAAGCATGACTGAAAGATATTGGAATATAATTTGAACCAAATAATATCATATTATTAGATACAAATAAGATCATATCAGATCCAAATAAGTTCATATCATATCCAAAAGTATGGTCCACTGAGACGGTAGATGTACATTTTTCTCTTTCTTCAAAATTTTGAATATTGGTGTATGCAATCCTGTAGGAACTTGTTGGAAGATCTAGATCAAGGAGAGAGAATGGATCACTCCTACAATCTGATATTTTTTCCAAAATGTCTAAGGTATTACTTATCTGCACACCAGCAACAACATTAGAAAGAGAGAAATCAAATTCCTCTTCACTTTCGGAAGCAATCACTAGAAACGTTTGCACAGAATTTAAAGGAGAACCACAGGAGAATGTTTGCATAGAAGTGTAGAAGTGTTTTTATTCAATATCAGATATTTGAATGTCTTCTTCTGTATCAGCCATATGAGAATATGAGATATCAGAGATCTCATAAACTTCTAGAGCATCAAGAGAAGCAGTCACTTCAAGGAGACTTTCTTCAATTTGAATTGATTGTGTAGAAGATTCTGCTTCTTCTTCATCTTGAACAACTTCATTAGAGAGAGTAGAAACCAAGAATTTTGGATCAAGAAATATTGTGTTCTTGGGTATGCTATAAGAAGTGCTATTATGATCCTCATTATGCTTTCCAAAGGTTTTGTCCAAATATCCTTTGGGTATTCAACAAATTTAGTGAGGTAGCGTAAGCTAGAAGAAAGGGCTAGACCTATTTCTCCAAAAGCTCCATCACCATCATTTATCCAGTCATTCTAATTCTCATAAGACTCTTTGTCAAGTCCAATAGACAACTCATATAGATATTGTCTCTTCAGAGATCCAATCATCTTCAACTTCCATTCTGAATAGCTTGTGAATGGGGTGAGAAGAGGAACTGATGAATCCATTCGAAGTTGTACCTGCAAAAACACAAAAGGGGCACTGTAAGTTCAGAGGCCCTGCCCTTTTCAAGTTTTCATCACACCCATATTAGTTATCAAGCAAGCTTGATCAACAATTCCTTTGCTTAGGATTTCTGTGGTAAACTTGTCGCTTCTGGTGCAGAGCTGGAAGGAGAAATTTTGATCAAGAAATTTGATCCAGTAGAAGATGTGTAGAAAGGAGAAGTGTCTTGTCCTACCAAGGATCCGATACCATATAAAATTGAGCACATATATCTGTTGATCAACACACAACTCACAAGATATATTAGACAATTTTACTCAGAATTGAAGAATGAAACAGTGCAAAAATGGCTTGCAACTGTGTAATACTTTCATTAATCAAAAGTAATTGGATAGTTAATTACAATGTAATACACTGGTATTAATAACCATTCAATTCGAATGCATGAGAGATGGATTCGAATTGATTGAATCTAACTAACTGCATGGATAACTATACATGTCTAAATCACTATCGGAGCCCAACTAGTTAATTCTAGTTGTCTAAATCAGTGCACCAATCAGTTAGAATAAGTTAACTAGTCTAACTGAATGTGGTAGGTGAGGAATTGCGCCTTCCCACATGCACTCAATCAATTATTGGTGCTAACTAAATGTAACTGACTGCTAACTAGGCTTAACTAGTCACTAACTGAACTCAACTGAAGGAGGTTGGTTCTGACACTCCTAGTGGCTCCTAAATTGTAGGGATTGGTCTAGGAGGCTCCTAAACTGATGCATGCAAATGTAGTTAGTGGCAGTTATCCTCAACTAGTGTTCCCTACACTCTAGTAACTGGTACATGTGGCTCAATTAGGCCATCTGAACCCAATTATGCTAGTGACTAAATATAGACTGAAAAGACTCCTAATTTAGACATAATTGACCAAATTGGACAAGGGAGGCTTATAATCCTAACACAAAGTTCTGATCGATCCAGCACAGTCAAAAAATCAAATCAATACATGGGGTGATAATATGCCCTGAAACCGACGAACAAATTAAAAATCATCTGTAAAACCAGCTCACACGAACACGAACAATGTCCAAAAGCAAGCAACCAGGTAGTTTCATGAGTAGAGATTAATTTCTAATTATATGATTAATGATGCGACGATCCCTTCAACAATGCCTCTAGCCATATGGTGTGCTTTCATGGTAGGAGAAAAATACAACCATGGTGAAGAATAGCATCATGCATGATTCAAACGCATAGACATGGGATGTGTGTTATTCAAGGGAGGTTAAACAAGAAAATATGGTCGGAGAGAGCATCGTAGTTTCATTTTAGACGTGTAGTTTTTTACATAATGGTAGAATTTTTCCATATAATGTCAACAATAGCCACGAAAACCCAAAACGTAACTTTCTCTTTTTCTATACTTCTGACAGATTTCTTTATGAAGTTTCTAGAGGGACATGGATTTTGCAAACTCATTTTGGCGGGTTAAAAACAAATTAGCCTCCACTCATTAGACATTGGAAAACTCGGGAGGGTATCATGGTTATCAAAAAATTTGTCTTTTCTTAAGATCGATTCAAAGTTGGTCAAGAACTGAACCCATTACTATATATTCATAGTCGATTTTAACAAGAAGAGCACTACATAGTTTCATAGGCCCAAATGACATGGTTGATCAAGATCATATAATTTTTAATTAGCTATGAATAGGATTTTAAGTTATAATTTCAATATCATATACAAGACTATTTAAGAGATTGATAGGGTTGAAATCTTAATCACGTTATGAAACTAAATCCATACCAATGGGTTCAGTATTTAACTTGGTATTTTGGTTGCATCTAGCATAATTTTATCTCGAAGGTAACTTGATCCTTAACACCTCGTTTATCTCGATTCATATCTCTATGCTACTAGCTTTATTTCGAGCAAGATAAGTCTTCATTAATGTTCATTTTGTTTTTTCTTCAATGTTTCATTTCCCCCGTTTTTATGCTAGTTATTTGAATTTATTTAATATATGATGATGATGATGATTAACGTCCACTGAGACCAACTTTGGTCTATCCGACCTTAAGAAGGATAATACTTGGTTTACTTTAAATTCTTGGTCCTGTGCTAAAAAGGCTAACCAAGAAGCTTTCCAAGCTCACACTAGTTTTGTCTAGTGAGGAGGTTATAAAAGTTTGTATTGTAGCAAATACTATGAAACTGAGATCTAATTTAGGTGTAAGCAAGGCACTCTAAGAGAAAGTGATTTCCATCTTCAACGCTCATAGACTCACACAGATGGCAAACCCACCACCTTGTTTCGCTATTGATTTCATCAGAGTTCGTTTTAATCTTGGTTGTATTAATTTTCTTATGTGATCTAGTTACTATCGAGAGATACTTCTGATCTTCCAAGTTAGGATTAATGACCTCCTTATAACTTACCTTAATTTTCTCTTAACCACTAAATTTCACTCACACCAGAATTTCTCTTTAAACTTAGAAGTAATAATATTTTTGACATGAACAATGTTCTGCTTGGTATCTTTACACCAACACTGATTGAAGCATAGTTGGTTTTGGCTTGAGTTTAAAGCAATTTTAGGAAGTTTCTGGTTTACTATGTTATTTATCTCATGCTTGTACATCAAGTACCTACTCATAGTCATGCTCTCGATGGGGGAAAGACCCACTTTTATGAGGAGAATACCATAAGGCTTATTGCTTTTAATTTTGAGGTTATAAGTTATAAACCACTTCTAAATTTGCTCAATTATATTTATATTTAAATTATAACGTAAGAAACACTTCAGTTTCATAATTATTTAAATTTATTTTAAATATTTTTATGTTTATATTTAAATTATAATATAAGAAATGGTTTGATAATTATTATAGAATCTATAAAAACAATTTAGTAAAATAGAAATACGATTAATTTTTTAAAATTAAAATTCAATATTGAGGAAATAAAATTGATAAATACTTAGATTAAAATATTAATAATATACTATAGAGTTAGGCGAGATATAATGAGAAATTTAAATAAATATAATATAGTGTTAGGTTAGATATAATGAGAAATTTAATTAAAATGTATTTAGTCCAAGATATTGATAAAAAGAAATATAATATAGGGTTAGGTTAGATATAATAATTATGGTGAGCGAAAGGTATAATATTATATAATATTAAGATTTATAGATTAAATTGTTTTTTTTAATGTTAAGTATTATAAAACAAAAAATAAGAGGAATAAGAAAAAAATATGAGAAAATGTAAAGAATAAATAGATTTTTTATATTTTTATTTATGAGGGAAATTTGCAATTGGGGCAGTGCATGTACTCACATTAGATGGCCTAGATTTATGTAGGCTATCATTATATCTCTAAGTTATTTAGACATAGTTAAGCCCTAATGTGATTTGAACTGGTGACCATGTGACTTTATATCAAGTAAATGGTTAATAAGTCACACCTTTGTGGACTAAGAATAAATAGAATGTTGACATAGTGTAATAATGAATGAAATATACCTAGATGTGGGTGATAAAAGTCTAGCTGGCAAAGCTGGAAGGGACATGGCTACTGTGGCAGAACCACGCTCAAACTGCCATCTCATCCCACCGCCATCTACTCCGCACTTATTACTCATTGATGACGTGGGTCAAGTTTTCAAGGCAGGACAGGTCGGTCATCATATGAGTTTAAATGACATGACCTTGGTTGATATGGTCATCATGTTTATTATTGCCAGATGCTCCTCCATTGATACAACAAACCCTATTGTGGAAGACACGCGTCAAAACCGAGATGACACTCCTATGAGTAGGAATGTAATGATGGACGACACGGCTCACTACCTTCGTCCTCCTCCCCTCCCTCCAAGACAACATTAATTGGTCCCTCTTGACGATGCTCTATCAACACGTATCCATTAAGATGGCAGAAACCAAAATTTACTAGCCAAGGCCATATATGACCCTGCGGTCACTTCACCTAATGGCCGTAGTGCGATTCAACTCTGTTAGGGAATGGAAGGGGTATTTCCCTCATTACTCCCCTTTAATGGTTGATAATCCTCCTAAATATATTATCCTGGACGTGAATCTTTCGATCCCAATCCATCAGTCTCTTCCTCTGATAAGAGCTTTGGTCTTGATTTTGGTTATTCTCCTTCTATTGTGGTTCGACCTGCTCCTGTATGGTCTGATCTATGTGCATTCTTGTTCTCCCCAGTTTCTGTTCAGAAATTCATCTTGCCTGCCATTGTTGGTCTTTTTTCTACGATTGAACCATTGTACTATGTCTCAGCAACGTGGTATGCCCCGCCGAGCTAGCAGTGGTCGTGGTCGAGCTCAACGGGGGGTGCATATGTTATGGGTGGATGGATATGCTAATGAGATTTTCGTAATCTGATCAACGACTGGGAAACCAGGCTGGTCAATGAAAACCTAGCTTGTGGAATTGGTGGTGGAAGCCCGAACCATTACTGGATTGTTAAAAACATGATGAGTTTGCTAATGGAAGCAATGATTGGCACTTGGAATCATACACGAAGAAATGATTGGCACTTGGAATCATATTTAAGTCTTAGAAATAGAATTAATAACACCAAGGATATAAGGAAGAGAAACAAGATTTAAGGAGTAGGTCTCTAGTTTACTTGGATTATGGATGGACAGTAATTCTAAAATGTGAATAGCCAATTACTAAAATTACTAAAATCTGAGTAGCACTTTACTAAAAATCATTAATTTAATGAAATTTTTTATTTTAAGAAAATTAATAATTAAAAAATACTCATACTCAACTTTTCTATTATTTTTTAAAATTAATAGATTAACTTAAAAAAATCACAAATTTACTATTCAAGTACACTTTTTTCAGAGGAAACTATTCAAGTACACTTAATCAACATTAAAATACACTTTTTAATTTATTACTAATGAAAATTTAGATGAATTTGATAAAGAAAATTTGGTTAAAAAAAAAAGTTAACCATCATACATCTTTAATTATGGGTGGAATGAATTTGAAATTCCAACCTATATCGATCATGCAACATTTATATAAAAACGTGATGAGAAGAAATTAAGAAAAAAACGAAGAAATCAATTCTATTTTAATTTCTTTAAAGTTTTTGATGTACACTATTAATTCTTGAATTTTTATTATTGTCAAAAGATATTTAATTTAGAAATTAATAAATTAGTCATATTATCATACAAAAATTTAATGTCTATATTTTATTAAATCAATCATATATATACTTTACCTAAAACTAAACATACACTAACAAAACAAGTTGGTGAAAACATATTTCAACTATACACTATTAAAATGTAAAAAACTAAATTAAATAAAAATCCTTATCTCCAACTACCTCTATAATAATCTAATCTTATTATCCATCATACATCTTTAATAGACCATCATACATCTTTAATTATGGGTGGAATGAATTTGAAATTCCAACCTATATTGATCATGCACATTTATATAAAAACGTGATGAGAAGAAATTAAGAAAAAAACGAAGAAATCAATTCTATTTTAATTTCTTTAAAGTTTTTGATGTACACTATTAATTCTTGAATTTTTATTATTATCAAAAGATATTTTATTTAAAAATTAAGAAATTAATCATATTATCATACAAAAATTTAATCTCTATATTTTAGAGAATCAATCATATACATACTTTGCCTAAAACTAAACATACACTAACAAAACAACTTGGTGAAAACATATTTCAACTATACACTAAAATAAAATACACTATTAAAATGTAAAAAACTAAATTAAATAAAAATCCTTATATCCAACTACCTCTATAATAATCTAATCTTATTAACCCTGCCTTAGGGAAGGGTTATATTGTAATCAATGAATTTACCATGCATTAGTTAACTTTAACATGAAACATTTTTTATAATTGTAAAAATTCAATTTTATATTTTATTTATTGCATTTTTAATATTTATTAAAATTAAGTTATCTAATTTTTTTATTGCATGAGTCCTTATTTTGTAATCATTGCTTTATCAACCACTTCATTGAAATATGAAGTACAACACATGGAACAAATTTATTGGATACGATCTTGACATCTTCGGGGTTTCTCCATGTTTGAAAGGACAACTTTCATAATTACACATAAGATATTAACATGACAACTAGAGTTGGAATTTGACTGGCATTTGAGTGTTTTGGGACATTTTGCCCGTTAAATACTAGTAAAAGTTTGCGAAAAAGAGTTTGGTTAGACTTGAATAATTTTATAAAATGTTGTTTTGATGTGTAAATTTTTTTTTCAGAACATCATTATATTTGTAATATAATACTAAGTAATAGGTTAATAGGTAGTAGGAGACTATGACTTTATAATCAGACTCTTTGAGTAGGGGTTGTTGGGTCGGGACTCTAAACTCCAGTGTCAAGTGTTCACTTAGAACCATCCACATGAACTCATAAATGTGGTCCGTAAATAAGTTTATTTTTATTATTTAATTGGAAATTAAACTTCTGAATAAAAACATGTATTTTAATTGAATATCAAATTATTTAATAAAAACATTATTATTAAAAAGTTATTTTTTTAAACCTATATTGTTAAAGAGTTAATTTTTTTAATAAAAAGTTGAGTGGCAGGTAAGATAAAAATTGAAAACGTAAAAAGAAAATCAATTAAAGGCATAGCTAAAATGAAATTCCAACACTCATGACAACTAGGATTCAAATTTGAAGCCTTCAGAGCCCTTCAAAGGCCATTTTAAACATCATAGAAGGCCACAAAGAATTTTACCATGCAAAAAAAATTTAGTTTCATTCCCAGCACTTCAATAATGAAATTGAGTAAGCCTCGGTAAATTTGCAACAGAAGGGCAGCTACAAAATTTTCCTATCCAGGAATTCAGTGGACTATGGGAGAGTTGGGACTCAGAGTCTTCCCATGTGCCCTTGAATAGTTGGATCATGGATGAGGATCTCAGTCCCAATCAACACGGACCACGGTGGGCCACTAGGCTTCCAAGTGCCAAGTTCAAGTCGGTGAGTCAGGATTGTGACTCACGATTCAATGTTCACTTTCAAAGCATTTAATGACATTAGCATGCATTACTGATTCACCAACTTCATTAAATCTTGGTATGAGATGATGCCCCCTGCCAACTCGATTTTCCATCTGTCATCTTATTGTTCATCGAGTCACGTGATCTCACAACTTACAAGTCACTTGAGTATTTGAGTATATGATGTGAAATTAAATACTCATATGAGTCATATCTATGGATGGTGAATTGATATGATAACCCTCCACTGTCAAGGCTCCGTAAGGAAAAACTAATGGTGTTGTTTATTGGGTTACAACTTACAAGTTGCAATTTACAATGCATTGAGCAATATTTGCTAGATTTGAACCTAACCTGGTCAAATGGGTATGTAAGTTTCCAGACCAAGGTTTCACCCAGTGCTAGACATTTCTATTATGACTACCACAAGACTAGGATGATGGATCTTTGGCAGCAGGCTAGCAGCACGCCGCCCTTTGTTTGTGCTGATGAATCATATCCTATACTAGTTAGTCCAGGATTCTAGGATTTATTCCAATTTCCATTCATTTACTGGGGTCATAATCATTTGAATTAGCACTCCTAGTCTCCCACAGTCCACCTAGGTCACTTAGTCTACCTATCTCATCGAAGGAAGGGGGTTAGGCAGTAGAGACAAAGGAAACTGAATGGAGGTCCAACCAAAGAGAATGGTTGTACAATAAGCATATAGTCATCTCTAAAATAAATGAAAGAATTTGTCATATACCTAACTGAATATTATCATTACTTAATTTGTCGGGATGCTTACATGGTAACTCTTGCGTCTGAGCTATTTATGAGGGTTTCCAATGTTTACAATGGCTACGGTTTAGAAAGGCTCATTCCAATCATTATAGCACCAGTGGGTTTCTCCTGCAAATATCGCTATTATGTTTTCCCTCCTCACTCACCTCACCTTTTGACTTGAGTCCTCTTCTTCTTCTTCTTCTTCCTCCCATGGGCTCTCTGATCTACGCCCTTAGCGCCCTCATAATGAAGAATGATCTTTGAAAGTCTTTGGAAACCTCGGGAAAACAATACCCAGTTTTCCCTCACCTCCACAGATATATCTATGTTATGTAGAAGCAATTATAAAATGATTTTTTTTGTAATCGTGTGAAATACACAAACATGCATTCGCCTACCTCAAGCAAGGTAAACCAACTCGGGAACGTCGGGATATTGTGGAATTGAGATGGCATTGCTGCCAATCATATTTCTAAAGAAGGAAACAATTGCACACTCTAATTCCTCGTTGTCTTCTGTGGTGGGAAACTTGAAGGTTCCTCCTTTTTCACAGGTAGGAGCAAGAGAAGCAAAGGTAGAATGTTGGGTAGGCTAGATTGAGCTTCCTTGAACTTAAATAGAGTGGTGGGCATTTTACGCTTGTGTAACATTTTATATGTGGATAAAAGTTAAATTTGTTTCTTGTTGGAGTTTCTTCAATCCAAAATGTTTAAAATTCCTCAATCCAAAATGTTGTTTGAAATTTGTAATGTATTATGCGATTTCGTTTCTGCCAGACTAAGTATCGAATATTCAATAGATGTAACCTTAAAAAACCTAGTATTTAAATGAAATCATAACCAAAATAATGTATACTTTTCATAGTCTAGGACCACAACTTTGTTTGGGAAGAGGAGCAAGAAGAAAGAGCCTTGTATTTGAGTTCAAAATCTGTCAATGTTATTTATCTGGGCCATGAATTGTAAACATTAGGTTGAAAGAAAGAACAATATTTGAATATAAGTGTTTGAATTGTTCCAATTTCCTTAATGAAATCCAATATTTGAAAGGATAAAATATTTAACAACCAACACTATAAATGTTGTAGACTCTGACCCCTTCGTTTTCCTCTCCGCCTTCTAATAATGGAAACAAGAAGTACAAATTGTCTACCAATATATCTAAACAAGGGAATCCCTCGATGGATGTTCATGAATGAGGGAATCGAAGTGCAATGATATAGCGAAGAACATGATTTCAACATCCTCATTGTCGTAAACCTCCCAAACGTGTGTTTATGATTAGTCTTCCTAGTTGACTTTGGTAGAAACTAGACACCCAACTTGTAGTGATATTTGTTGGAGAATTTAAAGTTCTTCCTTATAGTGGACTAATATATACTTAACCTTTTCGATAGGGCAGATAAAATCGATATATATTGGAGGGACTATCCATAATCTACCTAAAATTGGGGATTTTGTTTGATCACTTCGAATTGGGGTATAAACTCGATATAAATTGGAGGGAATATCCATAATCCACCTAAAATTGGGGCCTTTGTTTGATCACTTTGATTTGAGCATGTGGGGAGGACATGATTCAATTCTAAAAATAACTACTGAATTTAGGGTTAATAAAAAAGTTTCTCCGTGAAAGCATTAGGTATTACATTCTGTGGTTTTTCTTTTAGGTAGGCCAAATCACACTTGACCAATAGAGCCACCATCAAGCTGAATCAATCCTCCATTCAAAGGTCCTTCCAAATTCCAATGCCTTATTCTATCAACCACCTAACAACCGAGTATTTGACCAGCCCGACAAAATTGTCCCTTATCTAAGTTCAATAAACTATATTCTCCAGGGACCGGGAGAGTACATGGTTTACGTCACTTATTCCATGTAAATGTTGAATCACTCGGGATTTTTTCTTATTGTCATTTTTTTTCTATACATTGTTTTTAATAAATAATAAAATTTTGTTGTAAACTTATAGTTTGAAATGAAAAGAATGATTTATTTTTACATGTCAACATTGAATGGTTCAATTTCTCACAACCCTTCAAAGCGAAATGGGACCCTACCCTTCAAATTTGATCCTTGATGACAACCCATTCTTTCCTAGCAATCTTAAGCTAATTTCTAAATTAATGTGGTGAATTTCAAAGCTGTCAATTTCAATATCTTCGTACCGATGATTGTACATATCATTTAAGTTTTAATAATAAACGAAACTTTCAATTAATAAAATAAAATGATATTTAATTTAAAAATTTTGAATTGCAGAAATAAAGTGATACATATCATGATATCATTATAATTTATAAAACAAAATTAAAACACTTTGATAAGCTTTGGATTATAAAAATATATTTATAAGAATTTTAAAATATATTTAATTGTATTTAAGAGGTGATTTTTGAGATGTAGAATAGTTGGTGAGTATGGTTAAGATTTTTTTTTTCGATCTGCAAAAAGATTGTTGGTTCTAATCCCATTAATATTAAAAATTCAACCATGTTAAGGGTTGGTGTGATCCACCTCACCTCCAGTGATTTTGACGGCTTAGATGCCCCTGTTAACCTGCTAGTCACTAGGTTCCACCACTTTACCAAAAAAAGTGTACAGGAGAGGTGTATTCTACAACCCACTATGGAATAAATGTGTAATTCTTTCTAAAAATAATAAAATATAATCAAAATAACATGTCAGCTTAAATTAAATTATTTAGAATGCCATATATATAAAACAATATAAATTAGATAAACTATAACCATAAACATTGGATTACACATTTCCTCAACACTTTCAATCTAAAAAAGGGTTTACACCTTGAGATATTTGATCCCTCTTGGTGCTTGATACATCCCCTTTTAAATGGATCTATGCTAGTTAATAAAAAAATTTGAATTATAAAAACTTTGTATTATATAAACAAATAAATTTTAATAATCAACTCAATTTTGAATTTTAAAATGGTATTTAAAGTAAATTTTAATATTACATTAATCTTATTATATTTATTTAAAATGATATTTAAACTATAAATTTTGATATTACATTAATCTTATATATATTTCTTAAAATGTAATAAAATTATATATATATATATATAAAAGTATAATTTAATTATCCATAAAACATTTATATAGTTTGTGGGTGGATCACTTTTATAGAGATGGAATGGTTGAGAGATCAAGATAGAAAGGAAAAAAAAATGGGATTTTTTTTTATTCCTCATTTTCTTTTAGTTAAGCTAGTTCAAGTCTAAGTTATCCATGCCTAGGTACATACCATCACCAAGATTCTTCATGTTATCCATTTATATACCATGTGTTTTTTTATTATCTCACATTCTTTTAGTTATTGATATGAAATACTCATGGTTTTCCATTAATGAGCTATTAATTCACTACAAGTAAAAGGGCATTTTAGCCTCACATTAGCACCACTATTTGTAAAGAATTTGGGAAAAGCTCAATTTTCAAATAGTGGTGGATTTAAATTTTTATGGTGTAAAACACCAAAACCAATTCTAGGTGGATTTAAATCTTATGCTGCAAAACACCAAAATCAATCCAACATGGATTAAGATTTTATGGTGCAAAACAGCAAAAATATTATTATTGTTTTTATAATCAAAATTATATGTGGTGCAAAGCACCATTAATTAATAAATGATGCAAAAAAAAACACATAATTAATATATATGTTTGGTGTGCAAAACACCATAAAATTCTCTCTCTCTATATTCACCATTTATTATTTTATGGTTCTTTGAACCCACAAATATATATTAATTATGTGTTTTTTTTTATAATGTATGTATGTGGGGGTGAAAAAATATATAAAACCTATATAGAGGAGATTTATTTTCTTAATATATA